>CM070082.1:3379330-3979330 GCA_036250285.1 Pyrocoelia pectoralis
CTCTAAACTATCTTTTAATGAAGTAAACTAACATATTTTGAACTTATCTCGAACAAAAATTTCTTCATTTTTTGCAAAAAAACAAGGTTACACCCCTTTGAGTTTTTTCAGGCTAAAAAACAACTCTCGAAATTCGGACCAGTAACGATTGTTTCTTTTAGATCGTGTAGACGACAATAAATAATTCCAAACCGTTCAATCTAAGTCGAACCGTTCGGAGATATCGCACTTTAAAGATCCAAATAGAGGTCCCTTCGCAGCGCCCTTTCCTCCATTACCGTACAAATGAGACACTTACAGCTCGACCTGGTACACTTTTTTTACTCTAAACTATCATTTATGAAGTAAACTAACATATTTTGAACTTATCTCGAACAAAAAATTTTCTTCATTTTTTTGCAAAAAAAGCAAGGTTAACCCTTTGAGTTTTGTCAGGCTAAAAAAACGAACTCTCGAAATTCGACCAAAGTACGATTGTTTTGTAGATCGTTAGACGACAATTAATAATTCCAAACCGTTCCATTCTAAGTCGAACCGTTTCGGAGATATCGCACTTTAAAGATCCAAATAGAGGGTCCCTTCGCAGCGCCCTTTCCTCCATTACGTACAAATGAGACACTTACAGCTCGACCTGGTACACTTTTTTTTACTCTAAACTATCATTTATGAAGTAAACTAACATATTTTGAACTTATCTCGAACAAAAAATTTCTTCATTTTTTTGCAAAAAAAGCAAGGTTAACCCCTTTGAGTTTTTTCAGGCTAAAAAACGAACTCTCGAAATTCGACCAAGTAACGATTGTCTCTTGTAGATCGTTAGACGACAATTAAATAATTCCAAACCGTTCCATTCTAAGTCGAACCGTTTCGGAGATATCGCACTTTAAAGATCCAAATAGAGGGTCCCTTCGCAGCGCCCTTTCCTCCAGTACCGTACAAATGAGATACTTACAGCTCGACCTGGTACACTTTTTTTACTCTAAACTATCATTTATGAAGTAAACTAACATATTTTGAACTTATCTCGAACAAAAATTTCTTATTTTTTTTTTGCAAAAAAGGCAAGGTTAACCCCTTTGAGTTTTTTTCAGGCTAAAAAACGAACTCTCGAAATTCGACCAAGTA
This sequence comes from Pyrocoelia pectoralis, assembly GCA_036250285.1. Taxonomy (NCBI): domain Eukaryota; kingdom Metazoa; phylum Arthropoda; class Insecta; order Coleoptera; family Lampyridae; genus Pyrocoelia; species Pyrocoelia pectoralis. Next base: position 3,380,456 of record CM070082.1, read on the forward strand.
ACGATTGGTCTTGTAGATCGTTAGACGACAATTAATAATTCCAAACCGTTCCATTCTAAGTCGAACCGTTTCGGAGATATCGCACTTTAAAGATCCAAATAGAGGGTCCCTTCGCAGCGCCCTTTCCTCCATTACCGTACAAATAAGACACTTACAGCTCGACCTGGTACACTTTTTTTACTCTAAACTTTCATTTATGAAGTAAACTAACATATTTTGAACTTATCTCGAACAAAAAATTTCTTTATTTTTTGCAAAAAAAGGCAAGGTTAACCCCTTTGAGTTTTTTCAGGCTAAAAAACGAACTCTCGAAATTCGACCAAGTAACGATTGTTTCTTGTAGATCGTTAGACGACAATGAAATAATTCCAAACCGTTCCATTCTAAGTCGAACCGTTTCGGAGATATCGCACTTTAAAGATCCAAATAGAGGGTCCCTTCGCAGCGCCCTTTCCCTCCAGTACCGTACAATGAGACACTACAGCTCGACATGGTTACCACTTTTTTTACTCTAAACTATCATTATGAAGTAAACTAACATATTTTGAACTTATCTCGAACAACAAAATTTCTTCATTTTTTTGAAAAAAAGGCAAGGTTAACCCCTTTGAGTTTTTCAGGCTAAAAAACGAACTCTCGAAATTCGACCAAGTAACGCATTGTTTCTTGAGATCGTTAGACGACAATTAAATAATTCCAAACCGTTCCATCTAAGTCGAGCCGTTTCGGAGATATCGCACTTTAAAGATCCACATAGAGGGTCCCTTCGCAGCGCCCTTCCTCCATTACCGTACAAATGAGGACGCTTACAGCTCGACCCGGTACACTTTTTTTTACTCTAAACTATCTTTATGAAGTAAACTAACATATTTTGAACTTTTGTCGACAAAAAATTCTTCATTTTTTGCCAAAAAAGGCAAGGTTAACCCCTTTGAGTTTTTTCAGCTAAAAAACGAACTCTCGAAATTCGACCAAGTAACGATTGTTTCTTTTAGATCGTTAGACGACAATTAAATAATTCCAAACCGTTCCATCTAAGTCGAACCGTTTCGGAGATATCGCACTTTAAAGATCCAAATAGAGGGTCCCTTCGCAGCGCCCTTTCCTCCAGTACCGTACAAATGAGACACTTACAGCTCGACCTGGTACACTTTTTTTACTCTAAACTATCTTTTATGAAGTAAACTAACATATTTTGAACTTATCTCGAACAAAAAATTTCTTCATTTTTTGCAAAAAAAGCAAGGTTAACCCCTTTGAGTTTTTTCAGGCTAAAAAACGAACTCTCGAAATTCGACCAAGTAACGATTGTTTCTTGTAGATCGTAGACGACAATAAATAATTCCAAACCGTTCCATCTAAGTCGAACCGTTTCGGAGATATCGCAACTTTAAAGATCCAAATGGAGGGTCCCTCCGCAGCGCCCTTTCCTCCATTACCGTACAAATGAGACACTTACAGCTCGACCTGGTACACTTTTTTTACTCTAAACTATCATTTATGAAGTAAACTAACATATTTTGAACTTATCTCGAACAAAAATTTCTTCATTTTTTTGCAAAAAAGGCAAGGTTAACCCCTTTGAGTTTTTTCAGGCTAAAAAACGAGCTCTCGAAATTCGACCTAGTAACGATTGGTTGTTTTTAGATCGTTAGATGACAATTAATTAATTCCAAACCGTTCCATTCTAAGTCGAACCGTTTCGGAGATATCGCACTTTAAAGATCCAAATAGAGGGTCCCTTCGCAGCGCCCTTTCCTCCATTACCGTACAAATAAGACACTTACAGCTCGACCTGGTACACTTTTTTTACTCTAAACTTCATTTATGAAGTAAACTAACATATTTTGAACTTATCTCGAACAAAAAATTTCTTTATTTTTTTGCAAAAAAGGCAAGGTTAACCCCTTTGAGTTTTTTCAGGCTAAAAAACGAACTCTCGAAATTCGACCAAGTAACGATTGTCTCTTGTAGATCGTTAGACGACAATTAAATAATTCCAAACCGTTCCATTCTAAGTCGAACCGTTTCGGAGATATCGCACTTTAAAGATCCAAATAGAGGGTCCCTTCGCAGCGCCCTTTCCTCCATTACCGTACAAATGAGACACTTACAGCTCGACCTGGTACACTTTTTTTACTCTAAACTATCATTTATGAAGTAAACTAACATATTTTGAACTTATCTCGAACAAAAAATTTCTTCATTTTTTTGCAAAAAAAGCAAGGTTAACCCCTTTGAGTTTTTTCAGGCTAAAAAACGAACTCTCGAAATTCGACCAAGTAACGATTGTTTCTTGTAGATCGTTAGACGACAATTAAATAATTCCAAACCGTTCCATTCTAAGTCGAACCGTTTCGGAGATATCGCACTTTAAAGATCCAAATAGAGGGTCCCTTCGCAGCGCCCTTTCCTCCATTACCGTACAAATAAGACACTTACAGCTCGACCTGGTACACTTTTTTACTCTAAACTATCTTTATGAAGTAAACTAACATACTTCTCGAACAAAAAATTTCTTCATTTTTTTGCAAAAAAGGCAAGGTTAACCCCTTTGAGTTTTTTCAGGCTAAAAAACGAACTCTCGAAATTCGACCAAGTAACGATTGTTTCTTGTAGATCGTTAGACGACAATTAAATAATTCCAAACCGTTCCATTCTAAATCGAATCGTTTCGGAGATATCGCACTTTAAAGATCCAAATAGAGGGTCCCTTCGCAGCGCCCTTCCCTCCATTACCGTACAAATGAGACACTTACAGCTCGACCCGGTACACTTTTTTTACTCTAAACTATCTTTTATGAAGTAAACTAACATATTTTGAACTTATCTCGAACAAAAAATTTCTTCATTTTTTTGCAAAAAAGGCAAGGTTAACCCCTTTGAGTTTTTTCAGGCTAAAAAACGAACTCTCGAATTCGACCAAGTAACGATTGTCTCTTGTAGATCGTTAGACGACAATTAAATAATTCCAAACCGTTCCATTCTAAGTCGAACCGTTTCGGAGATATCGCACTTTAAAGATCCAAATAGAGAGTCCCTTCGCAGCGCCCTTTCCTCCAGTACCGTACAAATGAGACACTTACAGCTCGACCTGGTACACTTTTTTTACTCTAAACTATCTTTTATGAAGTAAACTAACATATTTTGAACTTATCCCGAACAAAAAATTTCTTCATTTTTTTGCAAAAAAAGCAAGGTTAACCCCTTTGAGTTTTTTCAGGCTAAAAAACGAACTCTCGAAATTCGACCAAGTAACGATTGTTTCTTTTAGATCGTTAGACGACAATTAAATAATTCCAAACCGTTCCAATCTAAGTCGAACCGTTTCGGAGATATCGCACTTTAAAGATCCAAATAGAGGGTCCCTTCGCAGCGCCCTTTCCTCCATTACCGTACAAATGAGACACTTACAGCTCGACCTGGTACACTTTTTTTACTCTAAACTATCATTTATGAAGTAAACTAACATATTTTGAACTTATCTCGAACAAAAAATTTCTTCATTTTTTTGCAAAAAAGCAAGGTTAACCCCTTTGAGTTTTTTCAGGCTAAAAAACGAACTCTCGAAATTCGACCAAGTAACGATTGTCTCTTGTAGATCGTTAGACGACAATTAAATAATTCCAAACCGTTCCATTCTAAGTCGAACCGTTTCGGAGATATCGCACTTTAAAGATCCAAATAGAGGGTCCCTTCGCAGCGCCCTTTCCTCCAGTACCGTACAAATGAGATACTTACAGCTCGACCTGGTACACTTTTTTTACTCTAAACTATCATTTATGAAGTAAACTAACATATTTTGAACTTATCTCGAACAAAAAATTTCTTCATTTTTTTGCAAAAAAGGCAAGGTTAACCCCTTTGAGTTTTTTCAGGCTAAAAAACGAACTCTCGAAATTCGACCAAGTAACGATTGTTTCTTGTAGATCGTTAGACGACAATGAAATAATTCCAAACCGTTCCATTCTAAGTTGAACCGTTTCGGAGATATCGCACTTTAAAGATCCAAATAGAGGGTCCCTTCGCAGCGCCCTTTCCTCCATTACCGTACAAATAAGACACTTACAGCTCGACCTGGTACACTTTTTTTACTCTAAACTTTCATTTATGAAGTAAACTAACATATTTTGAACTTATCTCGAACAAAAAATTTCTTCATTTTTTTGCAAAAAAGGCAAGGTTAACCCCTTTGAGTTTTTTCAGGCTAAAAAACGAACTCTCGAAATTCGACCAAGTAACGATTGTTTCTTGTAGATCGTTAGACGACAATGAAATAATTCCAAACCGTTCCATTCTAAGTCGAACCGTTTCGGAGATATCGCACTTTAAAGATCCAAATAGAGGGTCCCTTCGCAGCGCCCTTTCCTCCAGTACCGTACAAATGAGACACTTACAGCTCGACCTGGTACACTTTTTTTACTCTAAACTATCATTTATGAAGTAAACTAACATATTTTGAACTTATCTCGAACAAAAAATTTCTTCATTTTTTTGCAAAAAAGGCAAGCTTAACCCCTTTGAGTTTTTTCAGGCTAAAAAACGAACTCTCGAAATTCGACCAAGTAACGATTGTTTCTTGTAGATCGTTAGACGACAATGAAATAATTCCAAACCGTTCCATTCTAAGTCGAACCGTTTCGGAGATATCGCACTTTAAAGATCCAAATAGAGGGTCCCTTCGCAGCGCCCTTTCCTCCAGTACCGTACAAATGAGACACTTACAGCTCGACCTGGTACACTTTTTTTACTCTAAACTATCTTTTATGAAGTAAACTAACATATTTTGAACTTATCTCGAACAAAAAATTTCTTCATTTTTTTGCAAAAAAAGCAAGGTTAACCCCTTTGAGTTTTTTCAGGCTAAAAACGAACTCTCGAAATTCGACCAAGTAACGATTGTTTCTTTTAGATCGTTAGACGACAATTAAATAATTCCAAACCGTTCCATTCTAAGTCGAACCGTTTCGGAGATATCGCACTTTAAAGATCCAAATAGAGGGTCCCTTCGCAGCGCCCTTTCCTCCAGTACCGTACAAATGAGACACTTACAGCTCGACCTGGTACACTTTTTTTACTCTAAACTATCTTTTATGAAGTAAACTAACATATTTTGAACTTATCTCGAACAAAAAATTTCTTCATTTTTTTGCAAAAAAAGCAAGGTTAACCCCTTTGAGTTTTTTCAGGCTAAAAAACGAACTCTCGAAATTCGACCAAGTAACGATTGTTTCTTGTAGATCGTTAGACGACAATTAAATAATTCCAAACCGTTCCATTCTAAGTCGAACCGTTTCGGAGATATCGCAACTTTAAAGATCCAAATGGAGGGTCCCTCCGCAGCGCCCTTTCCTCCATTACCGTACAAATGAGACACTTACAGCTCGACCTGGTACACTTTTTTTACTCTAAACTATCATTTATGAAGTAAACTAACATATTTTGAACTTATCTCGAACAAAAAATTTCTTCATTTTTTTGCAAAAAAGGCAAGGTTAACCCCTTTGAGTTTTTTCAGGCTAAAAAACGAGCTCTCGAAATTCGACCTAGTAACGATTGGTTGTTTTAGATCGTTAGATGACAATTAATTAATTCCAAACCGTTCCATTCTAAGTCGAACCGTTTCGGAGATATCGCACTTTAAAGATCCAAATAGAGGGTCCCTTCGCAGCGCCCTTTCCTCCATTACCGTACAAATAAGACACTTACAGCTCGACCTGGTACACTTTTTTTACTCTAAACTTTCATTTATGAAGTAAACTAACATATTTTGAACTTATCTCGAACAAAAAATTTCTTTATTTTTTTGCAAAAAAGGCAAGGTTAACCCCTTTGAGTTTTTTCAGGCTAAAAAACGAACTCTCGAAATTCGACCAAGTAACGATTGTCTCTTGTAGATCGTTAGACGACAATTAAATAATTCCAAACCGTTCCATTCTAAGTCGAACCGTTTCGGAGATATCGCACTTTAAAGATCCAAATAGAGGGTCCCTTCGCAGCGCCCTTTCCTCCATTACCGTACAAATGAGACACTTACAGCTCGACCTGGTACACTTTTTTTACTCTAAACTATCATTTATGAAGTAAACTAACATATTTTGAACTTATCTCGAACAAAAAATTTCTTCATTTTTTTGCAAAAAAAGCAAGGTTAACCCCTTTGAGTTTTTTCAGGCTAAAAAACGAACTCTCGAAATTCGACCAAGTAACGATTGTTTCTTTTAGATCGTTAGACGACAATTAAATAATTCCAAACCGTTCCATTCTAAGTCGAACCGTTTCGGAGATATCGCACTTTAAAGATCCAAATAGAGGGTCCCTTCGCAGCGCCCTTTCCTCCATTACCGTACAAATGAGACACTTACAGCTCGACCTGGTACACTTTTTTTACTCTAAACTATCTTTTATGAAGTAAACTAACATATTTCGAACAAAAAATTTCTTCATTTTTTTGCAAAAAAGGCAAGGTTAACCCCTTTGAGTTTTTTCAGGCTAAAAAACGAACTCTCGAAATTCGACCAAGTAACGATTGTTTCTTGTAGATCGTTAGACGACAATTAAATAATTCCAAACCGTTCCATTCTAAATCGAATCGTTTCGGAGATATCGCACTTTAAAGATCCAAATAGAGAGTCCCTTCGCAGCGCCCTTCCCTCCATTACCGTACAAATGAGACACTTACAGCTCGACCCGGTACACTTTTTTTACTCTAAACTATCTTTTATGAAGTAAACTAACATATTTTGAACTTATCTCGAACAAAAAATTTCTTCATTTTTTTGCAAAAAGGCAAGGTTAACCCCTTTGAGTTTTTTCAGGCTAAAAAACGAACTCTCGAAATTCGACCAAGTAACGATTGTCTCTTGTAGATCGTTAGACGACAATTAAATAATTCCAAACCGTTCCATTCTAAGTCGAACCGTTTCGGAGATATCGCACTTTAAAGATCCAAATAGAGGGTCCCTTCGCAGCGCCCTTCCCTCCATTACCGTACAAATGAGACACTTACAGCTCGACCTGGTACACTTTTTTTACTCTAAACTATCTTTTATGAAGTAAACTAACATATTTTGAACTTATCCCGAACAAAAAATTTCTTCATTTTTTTGCAAAAAAAGCAAAGTTAACCCCTTTGAGTTTTTTCAGGCTAAAAAACGAACTCTCGAAATTCGACCAAGTAACGATTGTTTCTTTTAGATCGTTAGACGACAATTAAATAATTCCAAACCGTTCCAATCTAAGTCGAATCGTTTCGGAGATATCGCACTTTAAAGATCCAAATAGAGAGTCCCTTCGCAGCGCCCTTCCCTCCATTACCGTACAAATGAGACACTTACAGCTCGACCTGGTACACTTTTTTTACTCTAAACTATCTTTTATGAAGTAAACTAACATATTTTGAACTTATCCCGAACAAAAAATTTCTTCATTTTTTTGCAAAAAAAGCAAGGTTAACCCCTTTGAGTTTTTTCAGGCTAAAAAACGAACTCTCGAAATTCGACCAAGTAACGATTGTTTTTTGTAGATCGTTAGACGACAATTAAATAATTCCAAACCGTTCCATTCTAAATCGAATCGTTTCGGAGATATCGCACTTTAAAGATCCAAATAGAGAGTCCCTTCGCAGCGCCCTTCCCTCCATTACCGTACAAATGAGACACTTACAGCTCGACCTGGTACACTTTTTTTACTCTAAACTATCTTTTATGAAGTAAACTAACATATTTTGAACTTATCCCGAACAAAAAATTTCTTCATTTTTTTGCAAAAAAAGCAAGGTTAACCCCTTTGAGTTTTTTCAGGCTAAAAAACGAACTCTCGAAATTCGACCAAGTAACGATTGTCTCTTGTAGATCGTTAGACGACAATTAAATAATTCCAAACCGTTCCATTCTAAGTCGAACCGTTTCGGAGATATCGCACTTTAAAGATCCAAATAGAGGGTCCCTTCGCAGCGCCCTTTCCTCCATTACCGTACAAATGAGACACTTACAGCTCGACCTGGTACACTTTTTTTACTCTAAACTATCTTTTATGAAGTAAACTAACATATTTTGAACTTATATCGAACAACAAATATCTTCATTTTTTTGCAAAAAAAGCAAGGTTAACCCCTTTGAGTTTTTTCAGGCTAAAAAACGAACTCTCGAAATTCGACCAAGTAACGATTGTTTCTTGTAGATCGTTAGACGACAATGAAATAATTCCAAACCGTTCCATTCTAAGTCGAACCGTTTCGGAGATATCGCACTTTAAAGATCCAAATAGAGGGTCCCTTCGCAGCGCCCTTTCCTCCAGTACCGTACAAATGAGACACTTACAGCTCGACCTGGTACACTTTTTTTACTCTAAACTATCATTTATGAAGTAAACTAACATATTTTGAACTTATCTCGAACAAAAAATTTCTTCATTTTTTTGCAAAAAAGGCAAGGTTAACCCCTTTGAGTTTTTTCAGGCTAAAAAACGAACTCTCGAAATTCGACCTAGTAACGATTGGTTGTTTTAGATCGTTAGATGACAATTAATTAATTCCAAACCGTTCCATTCTAAGTCGAACCGTTTCGGAGATATCGCACTTTAAAGATCCAAATAGAGGGTCCCTTCGCAGCGCCCTTTCCTCCATTACCGTACAAATAAGACACTTACAGCTCGACCTGGTACACTTTTTTTACTCTAAACTATCATTTATGAAGTAAACTAACATATTTTGAACTTATCTCGAACAAAAAATTTCTTCATTTTTTTGCAAAAAAAGGAAGGTTAACCCCTTTGAGTTTTTTCAGGCTAAAAAACGAACTCTCGAAATTCGACCAAGTAACGATTGTCTCTTGTAGATCGTTAGACGACAATTAAATAATTCCAAACCGTTCCATTCTAAGTCGAACCGTTTCGGAGATATCGCACTTTAAAGATCCAAATAGAGGGTCCCTTCGCAGCGCCCTTTCCTCCATTACCGTACAAATGAGACACTTACAGCTCGACCTGGTACACTTTTTTTACTCTAAACTATCTTTTATGAAGTAAACTAACATATTTTGAACTTATCTCGAACAAAAAATTTCTTCATTTTTTTGCAAAAAAGGCAAGGTTAACCCCTTTGAGTTTTTTCAGGCTAAAAAACGAATTCTCGAAATTCGACCAAGTAACGATTGTTTCTTGTAGATCGTTAGACGACAATTAAATAATTCCAAACCGTTCCATTCTAAATCGAATCGTTTCGGAGATATCGCACTTTAAAGATCCAAATAGAGAGTCCCTTCGCAGCGCCCTTCCCTCCATTACCGTACAAATGAGACACTTACAGCTCGACCTGGTACACTTTTTTTACTCTAAACGATCTTTTATGAAGTAAACTAACATATTTTGAACTTATATCGAACAACAAATTTCTTCATTTTTTTGCAAAAAAAGCAAGGTTAACCCCTTTGAGTTTTTTCAGGCTAAAAAACGAACTCTCGAAATTCGACCAAGTAACGATTGTTTCTTGTAGATCGTTAGACGACAATTAAATAATTCCAAACCGTTCCATTCTAAGTCGAACCGTTTCGGAGATATCGCTCTTTAAAGATCCAAATAGAGGATCCCTTCGCAGAGCCCTTTCCTCCATTATTGTACAAATGAGACACTTACGGTAGTAACTGAGCAACACGTTGAAATTTCAACTTTATTTAATCCTCGCAAAATTACAAAGCGTACCTAACAATAAAAATATAAGGTAATTGAATTATTACAATAATTATAATATAATAAATTAGCCAAATGCATGTAGAATCACTTTCTTAAGAGCTGGTGAACCACCAATCGAGTGGATCTTCCTCGATAAAGTTCTAGAAGCAACCATTCTTCCACAGTCTTCTGGAAATTGCATCCTGCAGTGAATTATAAATTAAATTATCATAATAAATTATAAACCTTCGATTACTTACAACGTCTGTTTGTATTCTGGATTCTAAGTATTATAATTTGCCAATTGGCAAGTGTTTCTAATCATCCCCTTTTCTTTTCTGACATCTAGGATCTTCCAAAAAGCGATTCCTGAGATTCCTCTATTAGGTAGTTAATTTGATCGAAACAGTGACGAAGGCTGATTTTGATTCATCACAAAATATTACATTTTTGTCATTTAACACGTTGACTGCCGTGGCGTTTTTTGTTGTATTATACGTTTGGGCCAAGGGGCATATCAAAATTTTCATCTTTTGGGCCGTAATGCGCAGAGATAGATATCCATAAATAATGAAGTCCCACGAAAGAAATTTTCAAATATTCATCACTCCTGCTAAGAAAATCGAGAAAATGTGTCTCGGTCATAGGGACCGAGCCGGCGCGGTGTGAAAGGTAGTGAACGTTTTACGCGGGCGCCGTAAATGGAAAAATTTTACGCAAGAAACTGGCGCGACGCAGCGCTTCTTCTAGGCCAGCTCGGTCAATTTGTACGATCGAAACAATTTTATGCCGAGCGTCTGGCGTGTGGGATTCGAAAAACTGGCTCGGTCATATCACAGAATACCGTATTCTGTGGTCATATTGAGTATTGACCGAGCCGGCGTGGAGTCGTGGAGAACAAAATTTTTCGCGGTCACATAGACCGCTTCGGCTTGGGGGAATGTTATTTTCTCGGTCATATTGACCGATGCGGCAGTCAACGTGTTAAAAAAATCTGTTTTATTAATTTCAGTTTCGACTATGCGTTACCGATAGGAGGCTTTAAAATTCTCTAAAAGACGGTGTGCGTCTCATTTAGTTATAACGGAATTTTTTTTCTCATTTTAATCCCTCTTGTTTTATTAGTTAAAGTGTAAAATTTCTGTCGACAATTTCAATTTTCAATACAACCAACTCGAAATCGGTAGTGAGGTTTGATTATTAGGATCACATGAATTGGAAGAATAACACGACATGTCATAAATATTAGGGGAGATGTTGGTGAGTTGTAGATAGGAGCGCTATCTGCTGTATAAAATATAACTAAAATTTAAAGCAGTTGATTCTTCAATTGCTAGATGTCAGTACAATATCAAAAATTTTCGAAACATAGAATATATAATACCACAGAATGTTATTAATGTTATTATATACAATGAATAATAAAAATGTTAAATAATACTTTTATATGTATTTAGTTATTTATTATACAAAGGGGAACAGCAAGCGTTTTTAGGGGGAGCAACTATGCGAGCACCAATTTATTTTTCCCTGTGTAAAACCTAGAACACAATATTTGGCAATAATAATATTGACAATATTAGTGTGGTTTGGACTTTGGAGTATCTGTATATAGTTATACAGTTTGATTTGTTTGATAAAGATTAATGAGGTAGGTAAGGATAATTGATGGAGTTGCTGTGCCTTTAGTTTATAAAACAGAGTTTGTCTCAATCCTAATATACTGAAGTTGAATTTTTTCACATATTTTAGGTTAACACAAATCGGGGATTATAAGTATATTCTATCTGCGATCAACATGTTGATGGTATTACAACAATGTAGTGTAGAAGTTGTGTGTATGTATGTCAGGGTTCAAAAATATATGGATTGTTGATAACACGGTATGTCCAGATGACCCGCATGGACAATGCAGATGACCAAGAAGAAAGGAGTGTAATTATGTTTGGAGCTATCTATTTTATTACCGCCTGTACAGATCTGAGGAAGAAGGCATTGCGTCTGTCAACTGTATATTTACATGTAGACCCGCTTATTGTGCACAACTTTACAATATTAATGAAATGAGATTTATTCTTGTAATTGGAATTTGTCATTTTAGACAAAACTCAAGAAACTGTTGCAGAATATAAATAAATTCTGAAGTAGATGGTAAGTGACGACCACGACAGATAGTTTTTGTTGTAACGCTATTTGTTTATAGAATTAAGTCGGCAACAAAGCACTGCACGTGTAGCAGAAGCTGCGGCAGAAGTGTGACCCACACAAGCAAAACCACTCATAGACAAAGAAGCTACGGATCGAAGTATATCATAAATGTCTGCTGAATGAACTGAAATCCTTTTGTTGTTCACTTTTTATAATAAATAAATGATATTGCGCTCTTTATAATTATATTGTTAAAGTTACAGTGCAATAAAATATGATTGTGACTAACCATATGAGTGTATAAAGCGAAAAGGTAGCACAAGAAGGATAACAATAAACAATTAAGATCTTATTTTTTTTGTAAAAACTTGCATCTAATTCTCTCGATTTTATGGCTACTCTGTCCAGTCTGATGCAATCAGCTCTCAGAGTAACCGAAGAATGGTGCAAGGAACATTCCCTGTCCATAAACCCGCCAAAAAAAAACGGAGGAACCTAGTTCTCTTCACAAGGAAAAGGAAGATAGAGGGCCTTCGAGATCCTCTACTCTTCCGAAAAAGTCTCCAGTTTTCAGGGTCAGTGAAGTATCTAGGTATTACACTTGACAATAAACTGAACTGTAGCAAGCACATCCAGCTTAAAGGGGAAAAAGCTAACAGGGCTTTCTGGCAATGTCGCCGCGCTATCCTGTGGTTGTACACTGCCGTGATAAGACCCATGTTCTGTTATGGAGCAATTGTCTGGTGGCCTAGAACCAGACTATCCACAACCAAAGCACTGTTCAACCATGTGCAAAGACTAGCGTGCACGGGCGCAATACGAACAACCCCTACAGCCGTCATGGAATCCCTCCTGGATCTCCACGTGAGAGAGCAGGCCACTCTGGCAGCCTTGCGTCTGAGAAATAAGGGCTTGTTGAACAGAAAAGGCACTGAGGTGGGTCACTCGAATTCTGGGCGAGGCAGTCAAGCGACTACCTATACTAGAAGGACGATCTGGCTCACTCATACCTCGATTTATACTAGGGAAAAACTAGGTACCACATCTTCTTTGATGTGGAAGTGGCATCCCAACCAGATATATCCATCTTCACGGATGGATCTAAAACAATGGAAGGAACAGGTACAGGTGTTACTCACAAGAACTGAACTTCCATATCAGCCACTGTCTTTCAGGCAGAACTAGCAGGTATTACGCCAAGTGCAAAAACAATTCTAATGCACAGTATAAAGAATAAAATCATCAGAATCTCCAGTGACAGCAGAGCGGCTCTGCAGGAATTAGATCAATACAAATTCACCTCTAGGGTGGTTTCCGAGTGTCACCAGGTACTAGAGCAAGTAACTATAACAGCAATACCCTTGAGCTTGTATCGGTTAAAGGGCATGCTGGAATAATAGGCAATGAAAAAGCCGATAAGTTAGCCTGACTGGCCCCAAAATAACCGTTTTATGGTCCAGAGCCGGCTCTTCCACTTACAGTATCAACTGTAAACAACTTAATAATCCAAGACATCCAACCCCAGCACAAGGCTAGGTGGAACTTGATGTCAGACTGCCGTTACGCGAGGGAGGCCTTCAGAGGACCATCTCGTAGCCTGGCGCGCTTCTGTACATGGCTATCCACAGGAAACCTGCGGCTACTTGTAGGTAAGTATACTTTCTGGACACTGTAAACTTAACAAGCACATGCACCGCATGGGCCTGGTAGACTCACCATCCTGTAGGCCGTAGGGTATGCTACACAGACAAGGAGACGGCGCAACACATACTGTGTGAGTGTCCCGTACTTGTCGAATTAAGACGATCCATGTTGGGAGAATCCTGGCCGGACATGGCTAAGATTAGAGCCGCTTCCCCGTCCAGCATCCTCAGGTTCGTCTCACGTGTCGGATGTCTTGAGTGACGTCGCGGAGTCAAACGACTCTAATCAGGGAGGTAGCACCAAGGGCCCGAATAGATGGCGTAGGTGCACGTGGGCTCTCCCACCCTCCCATCGAAATCCAGAATCTAGAATCCGGATCTCTCGATTTTATTCCAATATTTCTAGGTATTTTGATCACCTTCGGTTGTTGCCTTCATGTCGAAGTTATCAATAGGTAGAAACGTGATTTACCGATTGTCAATTACTTGTATGAATTATTTACACACAAGATATTTATTACATTTCAAAAATAATTAATCTGTGATAAGCTCCGTTATAGTGGCTACAAATTTTGAAGATTTGAAAGTAATTCTTCTATTAGTTAATTTGATGGAAACAGTCGCATCTAAAGAAACGCGGATTTTGATCCGTCACAAAAGTATTACATTTTTGTCATTTACAAAAATTTGTGGTATTAATTAAAGTTTCGATTATGCCTGACCGATAGGACTTAAAATTCTCTAAAATCTAAAATCATTTAGTTATAACGGATTTTTTTTTTATCATTTTGATCCGTATTGTTGTAGTCACAGAGTGCAAAATTTCTGTCGACAATTTCAATAAGACTTGAAATCGGTAGTGAGGTTTGATTATTAGGATCACATGAATTGGAAGAATATAATAATACGACATAAATATCAATAGAGATGTTGGTGAGTTGTAGATAGTAGCGCTATCTGCTGTAAAAAATGTAACTAAAATTTAAAGCAGTTGATTCTTCAATTACTAGATGTCAGAACGATTGATCAAAAATTTTCAAAACATTATTTCGAAGGGTGAGTTTTCTTTTGAATGAGTGTGATAAGGCGTCTTATTATACGTCTTTCTTAACTATTTTTTCTATTGCGAAATGATTTTAGTCATCTTACGAAATTATTAAAACGTTAAAATCTTATAAGGTTAAAATTAATATCTAGGGAATTTTGGGATAGTAAGTTTTTAACAGGGGAAAAGTTGGTAGTACAATTCAACAAAATATCAATTTTAATAATAATTTAATTTTTATTGCAATTTCTTATTGTGAGATACAATATGAAAACGTTAATATTTTTGAATTGGACTACAGAAAATAATGTAAAATCAATTAGCGAATAGAGGTGGCTATCTTACAATTACACGTCATTGAGGTTGAAAGTCATCTAGGGTTGCAGAAGGATATGTAGAAGCTTCTATAAACAAGAAAACATTTAGGAATCTTATCAGAAAAATTTTTAATTACAGGTTCGGCAGAGCATGACGAGTTGTTGAAAATGCATTTGGCATTTTAG
Organism: Pyrocoelia pectoralis; assembly: GCA_036250285.1. Lineage (NCBI taxonomy): Eukaryota > Metazoa > Arthropoda > Insecta > Coleoptera > Lampyridae > Pyrocoelia > Pyrocoelia pectoralis. The sequence goes on from CM070082.1 coordinate 3,395,464, forward strand.
CAAATGTTTTTAGCATTCTTCTTACGATTAATTTAGACGCGGATAAAGTTCAAGAAATTAACTAGGTTTAAAGGATTATGATAAGAATACAACTTAGGGAATTAATGAACAAGGCGGCAAGAGAACAGATGATGTGTAAAATATCCGAAAGGAATTTTCCAAATATTTTAACGGTGTTGGAAGTGTATCATCGCAATATGATAATTAATTACAGTTGTTATAGTTTGTACCTATAATAAAATAAAAAAAATGATGCTAATTTAGTGTATCCCGGTATTCCAGATACATCTCTTGCGTATCAAAAATTAAATTCCTTATCTTTCTTATTGATCTTTACGAAATACTGCCATTTTTTATTACTCGTAACTCTTGAGATACAGACCTGTAATATCAACCAAATAAGTTGTTTGAAAATATCAGGTGTGAAACTTACAAACAAAAAGCATGAGATACTTCCCAATTGTCTCCGTCATTTTTATTAGCAATAAGTCCTCCCAATGCATCGTCGCCATGATTACCAGTAAAGTGTTTCGTATTACTTTTATGTGCTACTCGTTCAGTTGGCACACTTCCAATGATGTGGCTGGAGAAGGAACAATATCTTGTGACATTCTTCAGTGTTCCTTCAAATATAAGGGTTTCATCCACGAGTTCATTCCTTAAAGGGAGAATTAGTATTATCTTACATACTTTACATTTTACATACCGGCATCGTATAAATGTTGTTCCGAAACGAAGTGTCATTTTCTTCATTTCACTCAAGTATTGAATTTTAAGCCCATTTATTTTCTTTTTCACATCGTCTATGGTAGCAGTCCCCCGGTTTCTTTTAAACTTTCAACGATGGTATTTTTTAATTTTGTTTTTGTAATCTACAAAGATCACTAAATACAAGCACCGATACTTCTCATATTCGTTAATTAAATTAAGAACTACCTCTTTAGTTCACATTTCGCAATAAAAACCTTGGCTTGAACACAAGACCATAGACAAATGTCTATGCACAAGACAGTTATTTACTTGATTATAATTTATAATTAATAATATACCGTTATTTTCTTGCAAAACAAAATAGGTTAATGGACCAAACTGTCTTGAAGTTAGATACTTTCGGATGTTGCCAACATAAACAATTTTAATGTTAATATTGGCAACACGAACACAGAACCATGCATTAATTTAATTGCAAAGCGTAATCACAGACTTTCTGCAATTATTGCACAAAAAATTGCATCGTCATTGGACTGCCGTTTTATTACTCTTTGTTTTCAATTATTTTCGCTTTGATATTAGGTGTTTTCTTTTGCACGTTGTGGTAGACTTAAGTCAGCTCTGTCAATAACACACCATTCGTTTTATAAAAATAATTTGACACAGTTCTCAATAACCCTATTCGTTTTAAAAGCTTTATTTAAGTTTATATTAACCTGAGGCAGAAATGTGTATATGACCCAAGGCACTTCAATCACGTGATGATTGTAACTTTACCTAACCCTGTGGCGATGCAAAAAGAAAACACCTAATGAATTCATTGACGCTGCCAGTAGATATCATTCTCCCCAAAACGCCTTTCCGCTATGCTGAAACGGTGAATATTGTTACTTTTGTAGTTATAATTGATTATCTTAGCTTAGTGTTGCTGTGTTGCCATTTGAAAGTGAGTGAAATTGGCGAATAATAGGTGTTTTCTTTTTGCACGTTGTGGTAGACTTAAGTCAGCTCTATCAATAACACATCATTCGTTTTACAAAAATAATTTGACTCAGTTCTCAATAACCCCATTCGTTTTAAAAGCTTTATTTAAGTGGCCTGAGGCAGAAATGTGTATATGACCCAAGGCACTTCAATCACGTGATGATTGTGACTTTACCTAACCCTGTGGCGATGCAAAAAGAAAACACCTAATGATAAAAAAAAATCTTCTGTTTGATAGTAATTCCCCAATATTTTCAGGTATGGTTATCATGAGAACGTTGTAAGAGATGGACCATGGATCACAAATGGCAGCGACCCATTAATGGAATAAATAATTAACAAAAATTCACGTGCAATTGAGGCAGGTTGCGATCGAGGAGTTGCGGGTAACTAATTTAGGGGTAAATCATCATAAGTTTATGCAATTGTAATAATTAAAATGACTAATTGCTCTTATAATTCCGATAACAAAATAAATACCTACAACTGAAAAAAACTGTAGTACTTTCAATGCAAACTTTAGTGGAGAAAGTAACACGTTCCTTATAAGTAGATAAAATTAAGAAATTAAAAAAAAATAGGGTGCTTAACAGAACATTGGACCTCAATATCAAACACCTAAACATAAACAACTAGACGGTTTTGAACTATGTGCTATATCAAATTTTGGTTGCACTTCGTGTGTATAGTAATATTTCAATCAACGTGTAGGTATAGATCGCCGTCTATTGATCTTAACTATTCATTGACGAACTAGTCAGCAATGAAATATCTTGGAAAAAAATACAAGTACAAAATTTCAACGTGAACATCCTAAACAATGACATCGGCAGCGAGAGACAGCGTTTCATAAGGTCTCAAGGATAAGTGATAAGCTGATAAGTGAAAATAGCTTAAACAATAATTTGTAGATAAGTAAGTAGGTATAACATATTGACTAATACTAAAAAATTACCTAGAATCCAAAAATGTAATAAAAAATAGGGGTTATCGTTTAAAATAACGGAAAGACATCGATTCGGATTTCAGAGTAACTGGTTAAGTACAAATTTTCAAAAGCTCCCAAAAAACACCCTGTAAATCAAGTTGTAAGTAAGCGGTTTCCCTTTGAATACGTAATAATTAATTACAATATCTTTATGTTGCTAAATCCTCAATACGTAGGTACCCAATTTTTAACGTTTTTAACTGTTAACTTTTGTTCATTATCTACTGGTTGACACTTTCTACCAAGTTTACATGACACTTACCGTTCCATTCAAAATTTCGACTCCGATTAACTAAACTAAAAGGCTATCATTTACTTTTTTGCTTAATATCTAAGATCTAACCTTTATTCACAACCTGCAAGTTAGAATTTTTTTAGGGAGAACATAATCCGTTGACCGTTGCTGAGAGCTCCTTTATTTTGGTTAATGTTCCAAGCGATTCCCAATTGAACACTGAAAAACTACAAATAGGTAGAATTACTTTACCAGAACCATCACCTAATGTGTCACCCATTATTCAATCAATACATTTAGACAAAGGGGAAGAGATTATTAAGTTCTTGTTCTGTTGTTAAAAAGAATTTAAATTAGGGAGGTGCTTTTAATAAGTTATTACCCGTGAAGATGAAGATATTTTACGTCTTGCAGTGTCATGAAAAAAATAAGTTTAAGCATTGAATAATTTATTCAATGGTTTAAGCATGTTGGATTCAACGAGGATAAATCAATAGAGAGAGAAATGAAGTTTTTTTTAAAATCAATCGGTAAGAGGTACATATAAAAATTATCACATTTTAATTTCTAACGTTATGAAAATAACTTACATTTAATTCGTTGCTTTACCATCTATTAGCGTTACGTGCGGCGCCCTCACTTTTAGAATAGCGGAACCTATTAGTAAGGCGTTTTTACCAATGAAGCTTTGGTGTATGTTGTGTTGCCTACTATCTGTTGATTTAAGTAAACGTTCTATACAATGATACAAATAAATATGTATCATGTCTTTTATAATTTATACATGTTCACACGGCTCCTACCACTGAAATGTACTAATTAAGTGACTCCTACCATTCAATTCAAAATTTCAACTCCGATTAACTAAACTAAAGGGCTATCATTCACATTTTTTCTTTATCTAACTTTCATCCACAACTTGCAAATAAATTGTATTACGATACAGAACCATAATTATTATACCAAAGGGTTTGATTATACCAATTATACAAATGTGGTTTAAGTAAAATTGAAATTTTCTATGCATTTTTTACAATAGGTATAAGTACCAGAAAACAAAATATACGAGGGGTTTTTACTTTTTCCCCAACTTCTCATTACGAAGTGTCGCTATCGGGTTAGATTAGAAATGTTTTAGGAAAAGAGAACATAATCCGTTGCTGAGAGCACCCCTTATTTTGGTTAGTGATCAGAGCAATTCCCAATTGAACATTGAAAAACAGCAGAATTATTTTACAGCAGCCATCATCTAGTAGTGTGTCGCACTCATCCTCCAAACAAAAAGAATTTAAATTAGAGAAGCGCTTAGTAAAGTTGAACAGTTAAAGATGATATTTACGTCTTGTAGGGCCATGGGATAAATAGGTTTAAGAAGAATGTTGATTTCAACAATGAGAAGTTTAAAGGTGCAAGCCTGACAACTGACAACGACAAGACAGCGAAGTGAAGTTTTTTTTAAACCCATTAGGAGAGATACCAATGACAAACGGAACACTTTATAAGAAATATTAAATTGTAAAGTTATGAAAAGTACTTACATTTCATTCATCGCTTTACCATCTATTAGCGTTACGTACGGCGCCCTCACACTTCGAGTAGCGCAACCTTATAGTGTAGCGACGCTACCATGAACTACACTGATGCATGTTGTGTTGCCTGCCATCTGTCAAATGATGTAAGTAAGCCGTATGTGTTCTCTCAAGACTCCTACTGATCATTCAAACTCATTCTATAAAATGAACCAATAAACCAGTTACTTTGAAACTTTCAAAATTTGTAGGGAATATTCATTGTTAATTACTTTCGAGATGGACCTAATTAATAGTTTAGGTGTAAATCAGTAAATCATTATTATTGTTTATACAACTATATCGGCAAATTGTATATGAAAAACTTCCACAATGTGAAACATTTACTCGTAATTATAAAAACAGCCCGTGATATAGAAATGAAATTGAGACAATGCACCATAAACGTTTTAAGAAAAAGAATTAGATCTCGATTGCGTTGGGTTTCGAATTATAAGAGTTGTCGTTCTTACGCTATACAATTCTATCGCGGAAAATCATTTTCCACGTTAGATGCGGTAATATAATCGGTCCTAATTATTCATTCCTGATACTCCTATAAAATCTATTCTCACATACCTCTTAATAAATTTATCTTACTAAATTGGTAACTTGTTAAGTTAAAGTAAATGGAGTTTAAGAATAAATCCATCCCTAGCTCTAGCCTCTAGCCACAAACTTGTACCTACAACAGGTAAATCAAAGGAACTGTAACATGATTGATCCGAAGATGAAGAACAAAGTGTTTACAAATTAATTAATAGGTATTCCTTGCTGAAAGGAAACAAGTTGTGACCATTTTCAATAGAATATAAAATGACCTTCGATATATCACAGATGTAGTGTATATGTCGCAGGAATGTTGTAATATCCGTAATCTTACAAGTTTCCTAGGAAAAGCTTAAGGTTAAGGTTAATTTTGAGATCCAGGCGCTCAAGTTTCCTAGGAAACTTGTAAGTTTACGAATATTACAACATTCCTGCGACATATACAGTATACACGTTTAAATTATTATTCGTGTCTGGAATAACGTTCTACGTTTCGAAAACTACTTCCGTTTTCCTTTTCAAGATATTGACAAATTGTTCAATAATTCAAATAATAATTCAACTCGTGGAAACCTAAACAACAGTATACACGTTTGTATTTGTATACATTTGTTGATTATATAATCAGTTGACGTTGACATAACTATTCATAATATAAATAACGCTTCATAATGTAAAGACATAGATGTCGCCGCAAACAATCTAACTACAGAGTCAACTGACTCTGTCTAACTACACTTTCTCATTTCATATAAATCGACAAATTCTATTGTATCACGAATAGATGAAAGAAAATCGTCTTTATAATGTTATTATTGTATAAGTATTACATATAATATAATATACAATAGTTTTAGACTTTTAGCGAATAAAATAATTCCTTTTTTTGTTTGTAAAAATCAAAATACAGTGACTGTATTACAGTCACTGTAAATCAAAAGCGCTCGCCCTGGCATCTAGGTATTAGAGGAATAATCGACTACTTTAATTAGTAGTTATGCTTTATTGAAGCAGATGGCGCAAACATTTGAACCAAAAGAGTTTTGCCGCGTATTGTTCCTTTAGTTCCTGTTATCCTGATAGTCGCATCCGTGATTTACCTTAAAATTCTTTACTGAAATTGTGCAGTAAAATAAAATATAACAGACTAAAATGAAAAATAAATTCTCAATAAAAATTGACGAAATAGGCATTAACTTTTAGAGAATTTTAAGTGCTATCAGATGTGTATGGAACGCCGTTTTACTTTTTATTACTAAAGTTAATTTCGTCCCATTTAAACAAACTTCAATTTTTATTATGTAAATTTGTATGACTCTCTCTATTCATTTTAGATTTTAGTATATTAAAAATGTTTGTTAAAAAAACTTCACGCATTTAAATTGTTAGATGAAAATGAGTTTCTTGATTTAATATATTTCACACAAAAATTTGTAACACTCGTTTTAAAACCTTTCATTTAAATTGAGAAGCAAAATATATGAACAAACATTGGAATTCGTGTAACATTTTTATTTAACAAACAAAAAATAGCAACGAATTTAAATGAAACAATTAAAATGTATGTCGAATTAAAGTGTTACATGAATTAAAATGTTTGTTGATAATATTTGTTCTTTCATTTCAAATAAAGAATTAAAATTATCAACAATCATATTAATTCTGAATTAAAATGTTTGTTGATAATTTTAATTGGTCGCTTCGATCGGTGGTGTTATTTTGAACTATAATTTACATGTGTTTCCTTATACTGGTGTAGTTTCAATAACTGCCACCGATCGAAGCGACCAATTAAAATTATCAACAAACATTTTAATTCAGAATTAATATGATTGTTGATAATTTTAATTCTTTATTTGAAATGAAAGAACAAATATTATCAACAAACATTTTAATTCATGTAACACTTTAATTCGACATTCATATATTTACTTAGATTTTGTTGGTTGTTACAATTTCTAACTGCTTACTGACTGACAGACTGATGACTGACTATAATAATTACTACTAACTGATTATTAATGAATTCTCTTCCTTTTATAATCTTACTACTGCAAAATATTTGCGATTGAAAGTGAATTACATTACTCTGTTAATAATGATTAGTCTTATCTAGTGTTTGAACAGTGTTTGAACATTGTACAGTTTGCAAACTTTCTTAGAGGAAAGTTTAAATGGTAAATGGTACAAAGGGTATATGATTAATCACAAGTATATGAAATCTAAATGGTAAATGGTACAAAGGTTATGTGATTAATTTACAAGTATATGGTTAATAAGTACATAGGTAGGTATAGGTAGTAGGTACATTACATCTGAATAAACTTTTTCATAAGAAAGTAACCAAAACTTCACTTTGCACTTTATCTACTTATATTTTCATAAGAAAGGGCATAGGTACTCAGACTTTTATAAGAAAAGGAAACTCAGACTGAAATGATGCAGTAATATCGTTCTAATGACTTACAGTATAAATGTCCCGAATGTACTTAATTGTTGCTCTGTTTGCTTCTTAGAATACTCGAGATATACAAGGGAACAAAAGATTGGATAACCTGCTTATGAGTATATAACTTACAAGTAGGTATGTAATATTAAATCCGAGAGAAAAATGAAAACTGCACCTCTCATGACTTCATAAGACACCTCCAAGCTGACAACCCTGATCTTAACAATAAATAATCATCTTCATCAAAGAGCAATTATTTTGAAGTATATGATCATTACAAAAACATAACAGAAAACTGCAGAAGGTTCAGACATAGGTACCTACATGGTACATCGATATAATTATGATACCCACCCAACTTACTACAAAATCTATTAAAATCATAGCAAATATTTCTAGTCTAGTTGGCAGGAAAAGAAACGGTTGAAGCATATAACACTATTAACTTAAAGGAGGAAGACGTACAAAAAGAAGTAAGATTGGAAAAATGTTGTACCTATAATCTCTAAAAAGAAAGTTTACAAACAAGATCAAAAGCAGACGGAGATGTAATCGGCTTACAAAATATAAGTCTACAAAAAAAAGGCAAAAAAACGACTGCATGTTGAAGATTTAGACTTGAAAATAGGAATTAAATACTGTCAGTATTCACTGGGAAAGACTGCATTGAAGACAAAAGTAGATAAAGTTAGGTCATTCAGTGAGACTTTATATAAAGACAGAAAGAAGTTTAGTGTTTTGCATTTATGAGAAAATATTGTAAGAGAAGAGATACGCTACATCATTTTCAAACGTCAGTAAAAATGTAAAAATAAAAAGGGAGTGAGAATGATAAATACATAAAGAGAAATGAATTTTTTTTGAAACCCATTGGCAGAGCTAGAGCAGTGCTTAAATTGTAAATTAAAAAGGGCCGGCTCGCGGTTTTACCTAAAAAGGCACACTTCTAAAAAGAAGGCACATTTTTTACGAAAAAGGGCACTTTTTATATACAATCCAAAACCACGTTATATCTTTGGATTATTACTGCGACCAAGAGATTTATTTTTTATTTTTATAACCACTTTGCAGAGAGCTATACAGGGTGTTTTTTGGGAGCTTTAGTTAGACGTTTCCAGGAAAGTTTGATAGGTAGATTTTTGAAAATTTGTACTTAGGGGTTACTCAGAAAGCCGAATCGATGTAAAATATTTTCAAAATGGCAGCGCTTCCGGAAATGCCGGAAGTAGCTACTAACTTCGTTATTTTAAATGGCAACCCCTATTTTTTATTACATTTTTGGATTCTACGTGAAATTTCAGTTCTTTTGATACCACATATCAATATCTACATGTTATGGTTTTTAAGTTATTTTCACTTATTTAAAAAAAATGGCGGATGCAGAGGGTACTTTAAGAATTCATTACTTGAAAACGGTTGTAGCTATGGCAACAAAAAAGTTATGTTGCGTACGACGTCACCTATGAGGCTCCAAATTTAAGAAAATTCAAAGACTGAAAACTTAGTTTTTTTAAATGAAATGACCATTGTCTTACTATTGCATTTGATAGAGAATCAAAATGGGCATATTTTGGTATTACATGTTCCTATCCCTATCTTTAATAGTTTCTGACTTATTCTCATTTCATCGCAATGATGCCATTTTTTTCGGATTTTTTAGTAGTTGGCTGAAAGATATGCCTGTTATGTGGAAGTGGGAAATGGTTTTAAGGAGGGGTTCAATTGTCCTAAGCAATAAAAATTTCATAATCGCACTCCCATATAAAAGCCATGTTAAAATTGGACTTTGGCATGCATTTCTGGACAACTCGCTCTGATCATAGTTTTGCTCCGATCATGGAGTTTTATGTCTCAAAATGACCCTAAGAACATGCCACGGCTGATATGCCTAGTTTTAGCAAAAAGTATAATGTTTCAAGCTGTCTAGGATGTGTCAAAGTGAGACAGATACTGTTTTCTTGCGATATTTTGCGATTCTTTCAAGGTTACAATAGAAATAGCATACCCCAATGCGATATCGTTAGGCATAACTGCCGCGAGGGTTCATTGGGGTCATTTTCAGATATAAAAGTTAACAATCCGACCAATACAGTGGTCACAGCGAGTTTTTCAAAAAATGAAGTCCGAGTATTTTCCAATGGCGAGTGAACTTTTGCCGTACTAGCAAGAAAAATTGTCGTTCCATCACAACTCTTTACCTCAGGCTAAATTTCCTCGTAAATTGCTCTCATTATTCGAAAATTTCGGAATTCGTCAAACAAATTCGTAGAGATTTCTTCAGTGGAATGGGCCAACGTAAACCAAAATCGGTGCGTGCAGGTGAAAGAAAGGTGGCTAAGAAGAACACCAAACTGGGCAGACGTAAGAGAGCTTTGGAGGCCTTCAACGTGATAGAAATCAGGGTCAATATTGGATCAAAAAAACTTCTTGAACCCCCCCTTAAATCGCCTTGATCGCAGTTTTAAAATTCGATCTTGAAAAATTGGGCCGTTGGGATCTAAATTAAAATGCGAGCCGGTGAAAAACAAATAAGGGCACTTTAGCCGGTTCGCTAGCAAAAAGGGCCAACTTGCAAGGGCAAAAACTTATGAAAAGCACTTACGTTTCATTTATTGCTTTAGAATCTATTAGCGTTACGTTTGGCGCCCTCACTCGTAGAGTAGCGAAACCATTTAGTAGTAGGCGCTCTACCATAAAACCTTTGGTGTACGTTGTGTTGCCTGCCATGCGTTGTTTTAAGTTAGCATTTTATAGGTCACTTTTAAAATGTCTCGCACGGCTCCTACCGTTCTATTCAAAATTTCGAACCCGATTAACTAAACTAAAAGTATATCATTCACATTTTTTACTTATCTAACCTTGATTCACAACCTGCAAGTTGTATTGTGATAACATAATCATACTGTGCACGGTTTAAGTAACATTTATAATTTCTATGCTTTTTTTACAATATACATAGAAACAAAAAATATCCGAGGGGTTTTTACCTTTTCCCAACTTATTACAAAGTATCGGTATCGGGTTAGAAATTTTATAAGTAAAGAGAACATAATCCGTTGCTGAGAGCTTCCCTTATTTTGCGTACCGGATGGGCCAAAATTCGCGTTCTCTTATATACATGTCATTCTATAAAATTAACTACCTAATAAACTTTTGAGATGGACCTAATAAATAGTTTCTGTGTAAATCATTTTTATTGTATACCGGGTGAATGAGACCACCCGTATCAGTAGTTTATTTAAAGAACGGTGAGTCGTAGAGAGGTAGGGTAAAAAAAATGATTTTAAAAGCCATAATAAAGAATCGAATGGTGATATTATTATGTCTGGGAAAAGTCAGCATTCCTCCAGAATGGCTCGAACTCCAAAATTTTAAATGGCACCATAAGTCGAAAAAGGTATTGTTTAAAAGATTGTTGAAATTTTTTTAATAAATTTAATAAAACACAAAAAATCATATAAGATAGATATTGCTATTCCCAACACAAACAATTTAGGCAATACACACCCAGAGAAACTGATATAGTTAATATGATTAAATGATATAGCTCAGGGAACTTAAAGCGCAATGGAGAATGGGAACTGCTCTTACAGTACCCATTGTTTTTAGTGCAACCGGAGTTATACCAAAAACAATATACCACAGTTTAAACATTTTAGGCTTAGATAAAAACATATACATACAACTACATACAAAAGGCAGTCATCTTCAACACTTGCCACATAGTTAGAAAATTTCTCACTCAATCCCCCCTTCAAAAACTGAAACTATGTTGCACACACAACATAACATTGTAGAAAGTCCATTACAAACACAAAACACTTTAATACCCACTCATGTGACACCTCTAGCTCGTTCACATACACTCAAACACAAACACACAATATCAGAATTCACAATTAGCACAAAACACAAACAACACATCACCCACTCGAGTGCAACCTATTCGCAGAGTTAAACAACAAGCACATACACATAACACTATTTCAAAACACATACAAATTATATTTTTTACAGTAACTTCAAATTTATTTTGTATAGGTATATGTATTACTAGGACTAAACGTTACTTGATTTCAATCCGTGTGATTAGTTAACCAGGCTTGGCCTGAGCATCGATAGATATCGAAGTAATAATAATACTTTATTTGTCCAAACAGACACAAGATGCAGGCAGCGGACAATATCAAGTCATCAGCTTAAATTAGAGTGCAAACGATTGAAAGTAAACATGAAGTACAATATAAAACAAAGTTAGTAAAATTAATGTAGGTATGTAAGTGTTATTAGAATAAGCAACAGCTATAAAACTGAGAGTTAAATGAAGAAATTTAACAAAAAAGAACAAAATACTGATGGATAACTAAATTATTGCGTTTATCAGATTTAAGGGAAGTATTAAAAATTACGACTTCATATCAGATGTTGTACTGATAGCACATATTGTTAAATGGGACAGTTTTGCAACAGGTTAGTCTTACATTGGGGTAAGTGAAAAGTTACTGTATGTGTAGATGTCAATCGCGGGACAGCAAATCTTATATAGCTAGATTTTAGCATATAAGAACTATTTCGTGATTTTCAAGGAATCTATTATGAAAAAATGATACATGGAGGACTTTAGGTTAACATTGTAAATTGTATTCGAAGATGAAAAGGAAACAAAAGTTGATGAGGCTTACATTGTACCTTAAAAGCAGAAAATATGAGTTATGAATAAGACAAATGGCATCAAGTAGACTTGGTGTTTTATTCGTAAACGCTCCATGGAAACTTTTTGAGAAGTCTGTGAAACCATGGATTACTTAATACAAATGTAAATACTATAACAAACTAAATAATACACAAGATGTTACAATTTAACACCTTTAATAAAGTAAGAGAACCACATAAAACCAGTAAACATAGATAAACTGTACCATGTGATTATATATGACAAGTGTTCATTCCGTAATGCAATTCGTGTTTGACCTCCGATGGGACCTCCTTTAACATTAAAAGCATCTATTGCATCTAAAAAAATGGGATCGGCTCCAGTTACATGGCACATTTGATTCAAATCTCTAAACAAATAAAATTACACACTGTATAAAATCAACAATCAAACTCAGATACCGGTAGAACCAAACATTTACATCAGGCTTATTCGCAGGTACAAACTGTGGTCTATTTTCATGAAGACGTACAACACCAACCAGATCAATTGTCCCTTTAATTTGTCCAGTTTCTCGACTTTAGGATCTTTGTTTTTATGAGAAACCCATCCACGGTTTACCAGAATCGTTTCACTACAATTATTGCCATTGTACTTCCTATAAAATTATATAAAGCTTACTCTCGACTTTCCAATTTGAATGGCGTTATAACTAAATAACCTTGTGCTTTACTATCCGTTGTGAAAAGAGAACTGGAACTAACTGCATCACCATGGTGAAGTAAAGAACGTGGACCTATATAGAGTTCCTTACTGTGATCAAATTGTCCCCTAACGTGTACTGGGTAAAATTCCAGCTCACTAATTTGTTCTGTACTGAAATGATTTGGTTACTTAATCAAAATCGTGATTAATTTGTTACTTACCCTTGTGGAAGTTCTATAGTGGGTGCATTTGTTCTCTTCTCAAGTTCGGCAATTAAAGTTTCTTTCCATCTTTTACGTTGTATTTGCCAAGTACCAAGGGCAAAAGTACCACCCGGTATTACCTGAAATAATTAGGCACAATAGAAAATGAATAATAGTAAAAAGAAAACAAACCAATAGAAACCAACCGAGAGGTCCAATTTCTTTCTTTTTGTTAATTTTGAACGTACTCGAATAGTTATAGGATCTACATCGCATACTATTGCAAAATTTAAGCCCAAATTTTAGATTACATTGTGAAAAACGTAAAATAGAGGAAAACATTATTATAAATTTATAGGTTATAGTTGTTTACGTTCAGGTTGTCTGTGGCTCTACATCCGTCTACGTTTACGAACGAGAAATAAAATTACGGGAATATAAAGCTGGGTTCACACGTTCAATGCAAAACTAGAAAATTCATTTACATATTATATAATAGGTGTTTTCTTTTTGCACCACCACAGAGTTAGGTAAAGTCACAATTATCTCGTGATTGAAGTGCCTTGCGTCATAAGACCTTTCTGCCTTAGGTTAATATAAAACTTAAATAAAACTAATAAGGTTATTGAGAACTGAGTCAAATTTTTTATAAAACGAATGGTGTGTTATTGACAGGGCTGACTTAAGTCAACTACAACGTGCAAAAAGAAAACACTTAATATAATCACGTTTACAGATAACTTGCTAAATGTTATCCATCTCGTGTCGGTACGGATTAAACGATATTAGGTAGCATAGCTATTGTAACATAAAACAACGTGACTTCCTATCTGTTTTATTCGAAATGTACTGTAGTCACCGTCATACGCGAATCATTATCGTTCACTCTGCAAGAGACTGCAAGTGTGTTTTTATAGTTTGTTCCGCAAGCAAGTTTATCGTTTCATCTTTTTTTATACTATTTTATTATACTTAACAAGAACAAAAATAACGAAATTATGGAAAGCGGCGAGGAAACTGTACAGACCGTAACTAGCGAAATACCAATCCTATGAAAACAAACAATACTGCTCCGCCGCCTTCTTAGATCGGCATTCAATAAGGTGGCATGATGGACTATTATATAAAATCAGAAAAAGCCTTCTTGATAACCTGCTTTTCCTTATCCTAAAATCACACCTACAAGACCGACACTTCCAAGTTAAATTTCAAGATCAAATCACGTCCCTACGTCGAATAAAGTCGAGTGTACCACAGAGGATCGTGTTCTCGGCCCAATCCTCTATCTCATATATACCAAGACCCTGTCGCTGCTTCCTACACCTTGCAGAAAAATTTGAACGACATTTCCTCGTGGCTAAAAACCTGGCGAATTAAAGTAAATGAAACCAAATCCATCCATATTACCTACAGCCTGTCCAACTATGTCACTAAACGGACTTCCTCTACAACAAAAAGAACATGTCAAACATCTAGGAATTCACCTCGACCGACGTCTAACATGGAAAACTCACATATTTACCAAGAGAAAACAATTAGATTTAAAACTTAGCAAAATTCCTTCCATCTTAAACGCCGTACCTCCCTTCTGGAACAAATAGCGGTCTGCGAAAATACATAAAAAACATCAGAATGATTACAAATATCAAAAAATGCAGGTAATGTGGTGAGAGATGGGAGAGTGTGGGACATATGCCGGGGTATAGTGTGTGGAGTTGAGAGAAGAGGGAAGAAGCTGGAGGGAGATTTTAGGGGCAGGAGGGGAAGGAATAGATTGGATGGTGATGGTGGGGAAAGAAGAAGGAAATGGGGGGGGGGGGCAAGAGAAGGGGGGGGTGAATTGTAAATAGGAAATGGGGAGAATGTTATATTTAAGTCTAGAAATAAAGATCTTTGTTAAAATTATTTATAAATATAAGAATGCATCCATATTAACTGTCATTTCATATCCTCTATTTTCAAAACGGTTATTTTATTTTTCTCGCCATTTCAACAAACGTAAAAATTAAAGGTGGAAATTGAGGAACTTTTCTCCTTTTATTAACGACAATACATTTAAACAATTACATCATAAAAACACCTGCTTAATAAATATTTGAACATTAACATTTTATATATAATAGAAATTGTTAAATAGACTACATCAGATAATACCTTAACATATTTTGAGCAAAATTGCAATAACGTAATACACTAATAACGCGAAGAACAAAGATACAATAAAATTAAAATTCAATCGTTCAAAGAAAAGCATGAAAGCACAATTAGACAAATGCTTAAATTAAAGAAAAAGTTGGACCCACCAATTACCATTTTAGATATAAAAGTAGGCTGTTGGTGCCACCTCGGCACTGAATACTATACTATTAGTAGGTAAGTTTCAAGAGAAACACGGATCTATCTATGGATTAGACTTTTTGCATCAAACATTGGTCTTAAAAGGAATCTAAACTAAGTGTGTAAATAGTGCCACAATGATCATGAACAGTTAAGTGTATATATAATGGACACATTTTTAATTGTATATCTATACTTGTAAAACGCAGGAATTTTACTTTCTCATTCGTTGGATTTTCTGTGTTATATTACTTGGTGTTTACACAAATAGCACTTGTAATATCTAAGCGTAACATATTTAATTGTCATACGAAAATAAATAATTGTAAATAGTTTTCAATATTTGCATTACTATACCGAAGGCACAATTATAAGACATTTATTACAATCAAATTTTCTTTTAGCGTTACAGATATATTGTAGTACCTACACACATATATAAGCCCACATTATTTGGTCATAATTTGAAAAATACACAAATATCGCCTGTTTCGTTATTAAATATAGGTATATAAGTGGTCGAAAAATGGTTCAGGGAGATAAGGGTCGTTATAAAATTCGATGCCTGTAATCTGGGCATCTTCGTGGAAATATTGTCTAATTTTTTTCCGTTTTTAGAATCAGTGATTGATTATAAGATTATCATTTAGAACATCTAATATTTCGACTGTTATCTAATGAAGATGGTCGAATACGTACATTGCAATTATGGTCCGAAAGTACCTATTGCAATACATTTAGAATTGATCGTTAATGATATGGTCTCAAGAAAAATTTAATGAGAACACTTCATGGACCGATTTACAAAAGTTTAGATCACAAAATGCAAGCTTCGCGTCAACTTGTAGATATGCTCACTTGGTGTTGTAAAGGCATTTTTATAACGTTAATTATAGTGTACATATTGAAGAAGGGGTTAATATCAATAATCGCATAGGTTACATAATGTCGCTGTTACGTAAACTGTCCAGCAAATATTGGCAAAGCCTATATTATTGTTAATTTAGAATCGATAACGTTAACTTATGTTATCGGTTGATCTATCATTAGCCTGACTTTATCAAATGTGAAATAAAAAATACTTTTCGTTGTATAGAGTATTATTGGTTTGGTAGACACGTGCTCAAAAGGGGGAGGTTGCGAGTAGGCAAGTAGCTTCTAGTTTCTAAACTCACAGAGCACCTCCTTTTAGCATATTAGCGATATTTGCAAAGGTATTCTTCCTGAGCAAAACTGGTAAAGAAAATTTCCAAAAACTAAGCATAAAAGTGAATGATTCTTGCAATTGAGCGTTCAAAAAATGCAAAATATGGAAGCGTTTAGAGGTAACCTAAGTATTAATTTCCACTCTGTGTCGTTAACAAATATAATTGAGAAAAAATCGTAAAGAACTAACGGAAGTCCGTATAAAAAAATTATGAAGATCTAATCAATGGAGTTTCATCTTTTCTTAAGGGTTCATCGGGGGATGACATTTCGTATTTGCTATTCGTTATCATAACTTCTGACTGCTCACACTCATTCCTTCCCATACAATACTTACATCTCATTTTCGTATCATCCCCTACCTTTACGGTTTGCATGATTGTACACAAACTAATAAAAGAAATTATAAATACCGCAGATGGGACGCTAAGTGCAATCACTAGATCATGCCAGGTTTTATTAAGATCGTGACGGGCCAACACCATAGAAGAATCATTCTAAAACACTTGGACGTAATGTAAATTTAAATATAATAGAGTCTCACCTTTCTGTAGAAGCAAGGAAATCGAGACGAAGCGGTTTGATTTCTTCCATCCCTTCCGTGAGTATGCAAAAAATCTTTACACTCCCCCCGCAGTGTGTTAACGCATCCATCTAAGTTAATATATAAATAGGAAGAATTATAAATTGTGATATTCGATTGCATAGGGAGAAATTTTTGAGTTACGTCAATGTATCCCTGATATTTTTCAGAAAGCGTCCAGAAAGTAGTAAAATTTACCGTAGGTTTAGGAATATCGGTATAATTAAATATTGTTCCATTGATACAGTCTGTTAGGCTGAAAAATACTATTAAATACTGTACAAAAATCTTCATCGTTAATTACTTTAAAGTTTCCCCATCGACGACCATACTAAAGCAAGAAATCATAACCACATCATCTTCAGAAGTTTGCTTCCAAACGGTCGTGGGTTCAATAGGATATCCATCTTCCTTACCAATAGTAGCGGTGGTCGCGACCGCTTCCTTGCAGTTTGCAAGATGCAAGGTCTCGTCGACATAAATATAAACATTAATTGCCGTTGTATTTATTTCGTCACAAAACCTATCACAACTAAATGCACGTTTCACTTTGGTACACCTCGAATCTTTGCACTCGAAAAATCCATTCAGTTTTATATTGTCTTTATCACTATCTATAATAACACCATCGGCTTTATAATGGCATAAATACCCTGAAGACACGTTACTGCAATGACCTTTTGAACAATTGAAGAACCCGGTTAGAGTGCTACATTCACTTCCGTTATTACAATTATAAATTTTAAGGGTTCCTGGATCTACTTCAGGACAAGACACTGAACTAATATTCGTACAACTTAGCAACTGTAACGTGGTTCCATTTTGCCGCGTTGTTACATGAATTTGTGGACAAAATCCCGAAGTTTTCGTAAGACACCATTCACCACAAGATGCCCAACTGCAGTTATTTAACATGCTAGTATTAATTGTTTGGCACATCACAGGAGTCAATTCAAAACCGGAATTAAATGTACGATAGGCGGGTATATAAATGGCCACTGTTAGGTAAATAAGCGATACGCAACTTATAACCACCATTAACTGGCAAAAACAAATACTACCGCATATTCGTTTATCTTGTTGAGGAATAAGTCTAGGTTTGCACTTATTACGACGTCCCATCCTTCAGGAAAAGGCACGGTGTGATGAATGCACAGTTTACGCCAATGACACTACATGTGGACGAAAGGGCAAACGTAAACATACGCAACGATTAATACGTCGAGGGCGTCGAAGTGCGCCCAAGCGCAAGCGTCCTTTCCATACGCCAGCGCCTTTCCAGATTTTTGTCAAATCGATACTTAAACAGCTTTATTACTTATTCACAAATTAAAAAAAGCTATTAATAGAGCGAGTTGAATTTATTTTTTAACAGTTTTTATACAAATTTTTGTATTTATAAAATTTGAAAACTATATAAAGAGAAATAGAAGCATTAACTTTAATTAATAAAATTTATGCACTATGTAAAATTCAAGTATATTGCACAAGCTGATGTTATTAAGGTGCTCCCAATCTGAATAATGCGAATTTGCATAATTCATCGAAATTAAGCGATTAATGAGCAATACTAAATCACAAAATCTTAATATGGATCATCGTCGTAATCTTCATCGCTGAAACTCAAAGTTGATTACAGAAAGGGTGTAAGGTAAGTCCTTACTCATCTGGAAAATGATGAACGTATTTGTGACAAGCGCGTCCACAACCTGGGCAGTACCAATAGCTAAGTACTCCGATCGACGCTGCAAACAATAGGTTAGGAATTGCAATGGACAAGACTAAGTGGCGCAGAGTATCATCCCAAGAGTATCTCGCTATCACCATTTCAGGGTAGGCACGGCTATAATAACACGGAAATGGGGTTCCGGCTGTTTGGTAACCATACTGTCGCGAAAATTCCGAACAATTCACCGACGGAGGATACCCACATCCTTCTGCGTTTATAAGAAACCGTGTACCGGCAACGTCCCAGTGAAAGGAAGCAGTTGGTCTCCATTCGCGGAATGGTAATCGCGAGTAATTTACCAATATTTGGTGACAACGAGTTGCTTCGCGAGTACAACCTTCCCGACACGACGCCCAAGAACAATTTCGCATACCCTCTGCGTATACGTGCTCAGTTGCTACACACGTGACAGGTTCGGGTTCGTAGTCAGCTAATAAACTATTTATAGCTGGATCAACTACGAACGGTATTAGAAACAAAAAAGCGAATACCGAGAGAAAAGCTACGGTGCCCAAACATAAAGAGGTGTAAAATTTTGCGGTTTCAGCGATAGATATGAGCGTTACTTGTTTTAATGTCATTCTAAACAAGCTAAATTACGAAATTCCAAAAGTGCGACCGTATTTATTTTGTGCAATTCCTTATAGATAAGGGCACTCTTCCTAAAAGAATTTCCACCAGCGTCCAATGGATTGTGATTTTCCTGCAATAAATGTTTTTAGTGCACGTTTATTAATTTCTCACGATAGGTATAGGTATCTACTTACCTACGTGTGTAATTTATAGTGCCATAATGGAATCACCACCAGCTCGATCTGCCATATTATTGTTTGACACGCTCTTCTCGGCGGTACCCTCTGGAGCGTTGCAACCCTGAAATCTCATCTTAGCGTCATCTCCTACAACTACAGTGCGCTGACAAAATATTAGAGTAAGACATGAAATTATAAACAAAATCGAAGGTAAAATGAACGCGATCATAAACTGGCGAGTTGTTGATTCCAAATCGAATCGGGCTACTGTAACACCTACATTATCCGCCGCAAAGAAACAGGGGAAGCGTGCGCGAGCGTTGTGATCTGTGCCATCTTTACCGTAAACTTTTAAGAACTCTTTGCATTCATCTTGCAAAGTATTTACACAGCCTTCTAAGTTTATTAAAAGTTTGCTGTCGTTAGCAATGAGCAAGTCTGATTCTGGAGGGGCGACTCGCCTCTCCTTGTGCAAAGGTTCCACGTTGAATAGACTGAGGTAACTGAGGTAAGTGAAATTGGTGAGGTCACCTAGTATATTATTAGCCATCAAGGAACCGTTCACACAATCGATAGCAACAACTCCTTGACTTGTATTATCTATGCTGTAACACGACACCATCATAACCTGATTTTGAGTCTCATTCCAAACTTCTTCCCCCGTGTCCATATCTAGCGCTCGATTGCATTGGGACGTATACACTTTATCGCCACTTAAAACAATAACATTTTTATTCCGCGTGGGAATGTCAACACAACGTCGATCGCAATTATAAGGCGTTCGAATTTTTTCGCATGTGCCCCTATTGCAATTGTACAATCCGTCGAGGTCGATACACGTAATTTTGCCTCGTCGCCCGGAACACTTGAGAGGTGGATCAGTGTCTTTAAAGATACATTCGAAAGCGTCTGTTATATTTATACAGGTACCCCTGGTACAATTGAAGGTACCAGTCAAATTTCTACATTGGTCGGCTATACATCGGCTGGTTGGAGCGCTATCGTGGTCGATACCAAAGCAGGTCTTATTGGCGGTGCTCGTGCAATCGACCAACAAAATCGTCGAACCATTTTGTCGAAGATTTACGTAAATTTGTACACACGAACCTGAGGTTTTACTAAGACACCATTCCCCGCAAGAACCCCAATCGCAAGTTTCCACGGAAATATTACGGGTAGTCGTACACATGACCGGTTGTTCCATAATTCCCGATTGGAACGCTTTTGTAAACGGAACATAAACGGCGACCGTAAGATACACGATTGCCACACTGCTCAAAACTAGAGTCATTTGACAAAGACAAATTGTACCACATATTCGATTGTCTTGTGGCGGGATTATGAGGTCCTCGATAGGAGTTGGTTTCTTTTTCGGCATTTTAGCGTATTGTTTTATGCACTACATTTCTACTATTACTGAAAGTGATGCTGTATAGCTAGGACTCGCGCGCACTACCCCTGATCAATAGCTCACTGCGGCGTCGCCTAATCAATATAACGCGCGCAACTTACCTACACACGTACAGCATATTATAAAATTTTTACTTACAATTAGTTTTCTAAAAATATCTCGTGTATCGTTTTGAACTGTAAAAGGGGCTCCGTTAAAATTAAAGTTGAATGAGCAAATTAAATAACAATATTTGAAGGTTCGCGTCACATGGGGCCCCGCTTGCAGACGCTCTTCGAGTCATCTGACGGCTACCGGCGCCAAAATCGATACGGCAAATATATACCGCAGTGCCTCGAATACCATGTCCATCGATAGCCAACTATGGCTGTGCTCTGTGTAACCTATCATCTGGTTTACGAGTGCAACCGAGTTAAATTGAACTGGCAATTAAATTAATTTCGTTCGTATATGTTTGTGAAAACTATGTAATTTATCGTGTGATTCTAATTTCTAAAAGGACTTTAGTATCGAAAATATTTAAATTAATGTGAGCGCGCGGTGCGGCCTCGCGGTATGAGCAGTGAGCCAGCCGCAGCCGCTCGCGCTTCTTGAGTGCGGCCGCAGATGTTGGGCCTAAGAGTCGTGTCGACAGCGCGACCATGGAGGAGAAAAAGGTTAAGCGCACATGTAAACAAAAAATGCTTTTCTATATCACGGCATTCTTTGTCCTACTCGGCATTTTTAGTGTATTTTCATTCTTATTCCTTGTGCCTTTTGTCATCGACCCCGCTTTTACCACTATATTTATGGAATTTGATGAGAAACCGGCGTTTTGCGTGACTGTAAATACGGAAAGGCGCCGAGGGACTAATAATTGTACATGGTCGTCGTGCCGCGAGGGGTGTACTAAGGAAATGTATAATTGCACCCAAATACGTGTCAACTATAAAAAAATCGCCCCGGATGGAAATTCTTCCACAGTTACTGAAGTGAACCCGTACCGCAAGGAGCGAGCTTTACGCGACGAATACGATTATATGCAAATATTTAACAGGCAGCAAGACAGGGAGGATGACACATTTGAAGTCCAACCCACGGGTTTAATGGGCAACGATTCCGAATGGTATTATGTTGGGGCGAAGCTTATGCCTAACGTCAAGGGTTGTATTTATCCTCCGATGTTCAACTGTTCCACTTTCCTCAAGCAATACAAGGAAGTAGGTAGCAATTACTCTTGCTATTATAGTCGCGTAGACCCAGGCCTCGTTATCAGCCATTTGGACATGTGGCAGGTTCATATGAATCTAGTGTACGCTATGGCCATCCCTATCCCGTCCTTTATAATATCGGTGATATACCTGACGTTCGCCTATTTTAAAATTTATAATGACGACGAAGACAAAGAGCCGTTGGAGAAGAATGCGGAAGGTATAGATGGTGAAGGTGATTGTGCACAAGAGACAACTTCCTTACCACCTGCAAGCGGTGCACTGACCCCCGCTAGTGAAGCTTTTAGAGAAGATTTGGCTAGTTTTGGTCATCAGCTTAAAGTTGCTATGGCGGATGAGATGAGTCGAGAAAGTTTAGGCGATGGAATGATTAACTCGGTCTCTATGCACGGGTAAGGTCAAATGCCTCATACACACGTTTGTATTTTTGAGTGTTCTTTCAGAAACTTAGGTAGAACTATGACTACTAGTATTTCCACATCAGGAGGACCGATAGCAGATATATAATGACAACTTTCCTCGTGTCCTCCAGTGTGCGTTTTACAAACCTTAACAAAACTTTGTCGCTTATAAGCAAAATGAGTACAGAAGAGATAAGTGATTACCTACTAATACGTTATACAATTTACGTGTTTCTGCTTGAAGAATTTTGCAGGTACGAAGTTACAGTAATGTAACCTGCACGTATTCTAGGCTGCAGGTTTGCAAATTTAACATCACTAGTAAATTGCTTTAAATATACACGCTAAAGAAGAGTATCTACAATACTATATTTATATGTATATGTCCTAAGCAAAATGTATGTAAGTACGTCCATTATTAGTTACATTTTTAATTATAAACATCCGCTACAATTTTCAGTTAGCAAAAACGCATCAATTATATCATCGAATAAGATACAATAATACTACTTAGTTGCAGAATTATCTGTAAAGGGCTAAATTACACACGAAAATTATAGGTACTGCACTAAAATTAGAAACACCTGATAACATTGTCTATTATCTACTAGGTATCGATTGATTACAAAAAAAAACGTAATTTAGTACTTATACTATAAATAGTTTTACCCGTCCACTTCAATAATACATATAATCCACACGTCAACGTAATTACTATTTCTTTTAAGCGCCGGTGCACATATTTTTATATTTCTGTGTTGCAAAATATGTACGTTATCTATAAGAGCACCGATCTATTAAAAATCTGTATATAAAAATATGTTTTAAAATATATTGTTACAGAAAATATAAAAAGCAAATTGTTAAATATTTTATTTAATAATAGTTGGCGCTTGTAAGTGTCATTTGTAGCAATAGCTCCTCGCAAATTTTGAATATAATAACGATTTGCTCAACACAGCATCGTGTTTTTTGGGCATTTAGTAGGAACGTTGTTTATAAAAGTAATTTTTGGAAAAATTGCCAAGCTTTAAAGTACGCTTGTACGCTCGTAAGGGCAATGTTTTTATGTACTATGTAATTTAGACATCTCTGTAGTTACATTACACCACCGGGTAACTTATCCAATGTCCTTTCTGCTTATATGGAAATATTATTGAGAAGTATCAGAAGTGGACCTATTTTTATTTTATTTTAAGCGTTCATTTTTTACGTTTTCTTTTTAATTACGTTTACTTATTCACTTTTTTATCGTGGTATTTATGTCGATAATGATAGACAGATAGAGTAAAAGTGAAGGGAATGGTAGTACATATATAATATTCCATGTGGGCGGGGCCAATAATGTCGATATGTCTTCATTACTGTTATTATATATTTATATACATCAGAATTCTCTTTTGTCGTTAATATCACCACTATTACCTTCTTTAACTTAAAATTATGAATAAGCATGTCAATATTGTCAATACATCATCGTTTGTTATCTTCTAGTTCTATAAATATGCTAGATATGAACTTTCACATTCATAATTGTTATTGTTAAAGGATATTAAGAGCTTGTGATACACTTTTTATCAAGTCGCCAATTTAATTAGCTGTATATGCTGTATTATTAAAACACTTTGTGATAGCTTATAACTGCTCCTAAGAGTAGAAATATACATTTTAATAATACAGATTCTAAATACACTGTATCTATCAGTTACTTTTGTCTTTCAAAACCGTTACTTAACCCTTTATATCACATTTAACCCATCCATACACCTAGGTACGCAAATGCACTTCACGAATATAGGTACAACACTTAAATTGTTACTCTCATTGACCATCAGAAAGGTGCAAACCATGTGAAGATCAGTCGCATTCGTATTGAACAATTTAGGAATAAGTAACATCGAGTTCGAGTATTCGCTTGAAAAAGAGAGTTAGGTAGGTATAAGCACACAGAATTATCGTAATTAGATGAACACATACGCGCTAATTCAAACCGAAAATTGTTCGGCCCATGATAGGTAATTACCTACCTGTGAGTGAAGGTGTCTTTTGCTTTCAGACGTCACTACCTACTCCCGAAGAGACGAACCAATATAAAGTGTAAATCGTCAATGAGTAGGTATATAAAATATAAATACAACTAAACACCCATCATGGTGTTGACGCAGAGTATAAAAAATATGATTTAATTGCTTCAAAGGAAAAATTTGTAAACCTAAACGCTGTTCATGGGATTTTGCGAGGGAAAGTCAAAGTATACGCTATTTAATTTTTCCGTTCATAAAAACCGTTGAGTATTTTTTTGTAAAAACTAAACTTAGAGGAAGGTATCCTATTTATGTAAGAAGGTATGTAAGTATTTGAATTACAGTTTCACGTACCTATCTATACATAGGTAGGTATAGGTAAGTTGGTAAGTATATTATTAAAATGCATATTAAAAATATCAACTGACAAATATAGCTCCTGTATTACCACGCCCCACTTATTTAGTAGAGTCTTTATATTGAAATCACCTTTAACAAGAACTAACTATGATTACGTTTGCACTTTTACCTCAACATGTCAATTATTTCAGTCAAAATAATCAGACACTCGGGAATATCAATTCATTTAAGAAATAAACGACAGTGGGAGACATAGATAGGTATATACCTACGCAGCACATGAAATTGAATGTTAGCATTAGCAAGCTTCCGAGTTTCGACAACCCTACCATTGTTCAGCATTGTACCTACTTTCATTGTTTGTTAAGACAGTAGATATATATTTTCTGTCATTCTTCCCATCCGTTCTCATTTGACCCTTCAATTTTCATTCACGAGCATTTCATAAATTCATATTCAATCAATTGTAACTACTTACTACTTACTAAAAATGTTAATTTTCTTTCAAATTTAGGGCTTTAACACTTTTGTATACAATTTGTTCTCGATTTTTTAAATTAAACATTGTACATTTTATCAAGTAACCTATACAATCATATAATAAACGCTAATAGATAAGTTTGTGTTAAATTTCTTCTTCGCTCCATCGCAGATTAGTGCAGAGCTTAGCTTAGTATGACTACTTTTCTGTTCATTCTGGACGAGCTTAATGATTATGATGATTAAATTAAAAAATGGTACCTAAGGTATTAATCAAGGAATGTGATTGGCTATGAGTTTCTCGACACTATAAGCACTCGATTAATCCATAATACCTATTTAATTAAATTTTATGTGTTCAAATTCCATAGAATGAGCGTAATATAAATTTTTTTAACAATAAAGAATAAGGATTTCTCTATAATTTCGTTATTTTCCCATTTACTTATAACTGAATAATTAGCAATCCCTCACATCATCTTGGGCATCTGTAACACAATAAATCGTATTTTGTGAAAATGTGCTAAACGACTAAGTACTGAAGGTAGGTATTTAGTGCATGTTTCCATCATTCATTCATGTCTCAATAATGATTGATTCAGCAGCCCTGTTGTTTCTATGCGACCGTCTCTATGAAACGGTAACCAATAGAAAAAACTTGAGAAGAAAAATATAACATCAATCAAAATACCTACATGTTTTTGAGTTTTAGGAAAGATAAGGTGAGGGAATCACAACCGTGTGTATTTCCTTCGGCACACTAAAACAAAAACATGCTGTTGATAGGAATGGATAGGTACCTACCTACTATTCATTATAATGGCCTACTAAATTTTATTTCATTTATGTAAGGTGTAAGGTATAGGGTATAGGTGGTATAGGGTATAGGTATCTATAGAGAAAAGTCACTCAGCTTCATTCCCCCTATTTCGTTTCCTGTGACATACCTATATAAATACAATTTTCGTTTGCTCATTTAAATTATACATCCAACAGGATTATAAGGTGGTACAATACAAAATGTTTAAAAACATACATACATAGGTACAATAAATAGAACCTATCATGTAGAATAACTGCTGTTCACATACCTACATCTACAGAACATTAATAGGACAACTCGTCTTTACCAAACAGTAAGTTTTTCTGATTGTTTTTGGAAACAAATATAATTCGAAGAATTTGTTTTTAATTTACTTAAACATTTACTGCAGGTACAATAAAAATAATGCACATGTTAGAAGTTAATTGAATTGTTGTAATAACAAAATAGTGGTTGGGACCGTTAAGGATACCAGAACCTTCAGCGAAGCAGTAACAGGTTCACGTACAATGGCTTTTGTCCATGAAGACATGGAGGGCACGCTGTCGGAGGACGAGACGGGGCGTATCAAAACCTGGATCCTCGACAGAATTGACACCCCCTGATGACTGGGCCGGTTTCGCTGAAGTTCACGGAGTGTCGCCACCGAGGGGGAGCGCTGTTAATCACATGCGCAGAGCGCAGACCTCACATCGGAGCTGGAGAAAGCAGCTCCGTGGGAGGGAGCCAAGCTTCGATTCGTCGAAGCCAAAACCCTCCCAAAACCAGTGAGGGCACACACCTGGATCCCCGGGACCCAAGAGGAACCGGGAAAGATCCTGAAATGGATCCAGATCCAAAATGCTGGCGTGGAAACCAGCAACTGGCGTGTTGTGGACAGGAGGGAGGACCCCAAGGGACAAATATTGATTGTCATTATGGACCAAACTTCCTGGGACAAGATGGGAGCCAAGTGCAACCATCGACCCTACGTCAAATTCATTTAAACTCCTCTCTAACCCGAAGGTGGAGAGAGAGGAGGAGACCAACATGGAACGCGAGGAGGCAACAGTGGCTGAGGGGCCCTCAGAGAAACAACAACCAACTGCGTCAACCTCCGCACCTCAGTAGGTAGGTACAGTGTCAATCGCGAAACTAGTACAAATCAACCTACATCATAGCAGACCGGCGTGACGTCCGCCGCCCTCTGTGCATATATGAGCAAAATTTAGCCCTGGTCCAAGAACCTTGGACCTACAAAGGGCAAATACGATGTCTGGAACTGAAAGGGTAGTGATGCTGACAGTGAAAATGGATGGAAGCGAGAGGGAACTTGTGCTCGGATCCGCATACCTTCCCTACGACCAACCAAATCCACCACGAACCACGTACTGAGGTTAGCAAACTGGTGGAACACAGTCAGCGGAGAGGATGGCAAATCCTCCTTAGATGTGATGCCAACGCACACCACACAGTGGTGGGGCAGCACGGACATCAACAAAAGAGGCGAGTCTCTCTTAGATTAGGTATATTATTAATAATAATCTAGAGATGGCTATAATGTAGGCAATGATCCAACCTTCATGAATATTCGGCGAAGGGAGGTAATTGACGTAACATTTGGAACTGTGACCGCTTGCAGCTCAGTACACAAATGGCATATGTGTTATCCGACCATAGATACATTCGTTTTGACATTAAGTGAAACGAAGCGGCTACAGAAACCCGAGAAGAACCAACTGGGACCTCTATAGAGAGAACCTAAAGGCCAACCTCGAAAACTGTGGATACCAAAGATAGCTATGAGGCAAGCTGTCCCACGAAAGAGAAGAGAACCTCAAGTAAAGTGCCCTGGTGGCATGAGGGACTCTCTCGATTGCGGGTACAGACTTATTAGGAAGCTCTTTCTTAGACCAAAAACACGGGAGAATGGGATTCATACCGAATTACACTCACCGAATACAATAAGACCATAACAAAGGCAAAACGTGACTCGTGGAGGAGGTACTACACGAGGAAATTGAGCAAATTCCAGAAGGTGCCAGACTCCAAAGAGCTTTACGAGGAGGAACAGAGGGTAGAATCGGTTCCCTGAAGAAAACGGAGGGGGCTATACAGAGACCGTGAAAGAGACCCTGGAGCTTTTGCTTCAATCTCACTAGCCGGGATCAAAAACCCTCTCAAAATCTGACGTAGGCGAACCAACAACTTTGGAACCCCTTTCGAGGGCGAACAGAGGAGATTGGGTTTTGGCTCTTCAGATAGTGAACCTTACCAAAATTAGGTGGGCAGTGAAGAATTTCCATCCGTACAAATACCCAGGGATGAATGGAATTCTCCCTGCTCTACTACAACAAGGCCTCGAGCTGGTAGCCACCACACTCTGTACATTTATACTAAGGGCAAGTATTGCCCTAGGATACATATCTACCCATGGCGTGGAGACACGTAAAAGTCGTGTTCATACCGAAAGCGGGTGAGATTCATACACCCAAGCCAAGTCGTTTAGACGCATCTCTAACGTTGTTTCTTCTAAAATTATTGGAGAAACTAATTGAGTGACACATCAGGGAAGAGGTGCTAGGACTTGAGCCCATCAGCAAATACCAATGTGCCTATCAACCAGGTAGATCCTGTGAACTCGCCATCCACAGAGCAGTGGACATAGCCGAAGGGCGATCTCCTGTAAGGAGGTGGCTCTAGGGGCGTTCGATAATACCTCTCTAGAATCAATCAAAACTGCTATGGAAAGCAAGGGGGTTCAACCTATCGTGCGCAGGTGGTTACACACCATGCTAAAACATAGGAAAGTTACAGCCTCCCTTAATAACAACTTTGTAGTGGTCAGGGCCGCACGAGGATGTCCACAGGGGGGAGTTCTCTCACCTCTATTGTGATGCCTGGTAGTGGACGGATTGCTGAGGCAATTAAGAGAGGCAGGCTACATCACTGTTGGCTATGCCGGTGACATAACGATTGTGGTACGTGGCAGACTTGAAGAGACTGTATCAGTTGTGATGCAGGGAGCTTTAAATTTAGTGGAAGCATGGTGCAGAGAAGAGGGCAGAAAACGAACCTCATTCTCTTTTCACGAAGAAAAGGGCCGACAAAGCTAAAAGACATAGCAATGTACGACACCAAGGTACAGGTAGAGGGAGAAGGCAAATACTTGGGCATAACATTAGACCAAGGGCTAACCTTCAAACTGCACCTACAGAAGGCCACGAACAAAGCCACAAAGTCCTTGTCGGCCTGTAGGCGAGCGTTCGGAAGCAAGTGGGGCTTATCTCCAATAATGACCCACTGGATATACACCAGAATGATCAGACCGATCATGGCTCACTGGTGTAGTGGATAAAACCTCCACCCCGATGAACATACAGAAACTTACCAAGGTGGAGCGTACGGCTTGCCTTGGAATTACAGGGGCAATGATAACGACCCCTACGGCAGCTATGGAGACTCTCTTGAACCTACCGCCACTAAACCTAGCAATTAGGGCAGAGGGGCTCAGCGAGGCTTACTAGCCGAGAGTTAACGGCGAGGAGGGAACGTCAAGGGCGGGGCACTCGCTCATTTTTGACGAAATCTCCAAAGATCCCTTAGTATGAACACTGAGAGGATACCCAAAACAGTTTGTGCCACCAAACTGGTAACTTAAGTAGACACATTGTATACTAGTGCAGTAGTTTACCACTCTTTTAGATCTTTGATGATTTTTAATAAAAGAAGATTTCACAATTTTTCCACAGAATCATGTTGACACGCTCTATTAATTAAAAGTTTAATTATGGTGGGAAAGTATCGATCCTTGCAAGATAATCGAGCTTTCAATCCTCAGCGAAGAAACCCCTACCCTCTCATCTCAGTCAACTAATAAATCACCCTAATGATAAAGTTACTCGAATGGAAGACAATGATAAGCATTTATTTTAATGCTACGCTGCGAGTACCTTAATATATTACAGAGCAGAACCAACATAAGCGAGAAAGTGTGTTTCGTATATAAAGTATTATTAATGAATTGAAAGTACAATGAGCTATGCAAAATTACAAATTGAGTGCAACTTATTTTGTTCAAAATATACAAATTTAGATGATTACAATAAACAAAAATGTCGCAGCATTTGTGAAATAAAAATATACAAAATACAATTGATGTACAAAAAAAAGATACAAAACAGAAGTAATATGTGGTATATAAATTATTTTATAGCAGTTTTGAGTTCATTGAGCAGCATAGATCCAATGACTATTTTTTCACAATTGATGGTAATACATATTTGTTCATCTTTTAAACTAGTTGTTATTAAAACCAACAATGACGAACTTAAAGTTTGACCAGCAAATCTGTAACACTAGCATTACGAATCATTAGTACCACAGTACCCTTACCTTAAAACATTCTCATTTTGACTTGGACAAGGTGAGACATTAGCGGTTTGAAATACTATTTCTGTCACTTTACTCCAGGGTATCTGAGGTATAAAGGTAACATTTTCATTCATACCTTTCAATCGAGATTGTTCGGTAGTGAAAATATCCTCGGGCATTGTTACCGGTCTCATTAACTCACCTATATTTGGTTTAATGCAGACATTTCCTACACCTAGAAATTGTTACTCAGTATAATTTCAGATCAATTTTCTCATACCTATGGAAGACACTATTTCCAGATTAGCCGGATTTGTAGAATCGTTGAAGTCGATGCCTAAAGTGCCAGGTAAGTTACTGTGTGGGTTTAGTATTGCGATGGGCATGAATTCATGAACAGTCATGCCCGCAAACAAGGTCTGAAATATTATTTCCAATACAAATCCTTAAAACAACTCTACTTACCTTTTTCCCCAAACGAATAGTTGATATATCAGCATTTGTATTATTAGCAAAAACTAACCCAATGTTAACCATCTGTGGTGAAAATAAATGAGGAGTTCTCATATATCTGTACATGATACTTAAACCTCTGCCATTTATTTTATTCAATAATTCGAACTCCTTCGACGACACATACTTAGGAGGAAGTGTTTGAATTGATGGTGGTTCGAAAGGTGTTAAAAAACCTCCTAGCGAAGGAGTCATTATTGGAGTAATTGGAATATCGCCCAAATCAAGTAAGAGATCTAAATTCGATTTTTCTTTTGGTTTAGGAGGTTCTGGCATTGTTGTGATGACCTTATCTTCGTGGGGAATACTGCTGCTTTCATCCTCACTATCTGAGGAACTTTCAGACTCACTACTCGAACTTTGAGTCTTTTTCCTTAAATGTGATTATTATTACAACCTTACAGTGAAATAATAATTTTGTACCTATTATTTTTAGCAGGTTGTGGCTTATGATTTTCCATTTCTGAGGATGACTCTTCCTCGCTAGAACTACCTTCGGACGATGATGAACTATCCTCAGAACTTGAGTTTGGTGATGAGCTAACTTCAGATTCCCACAAAAACAGCTCTCGTTTACTCTTCTCCTAGTGTTTTATTTTGTAATGACAAAAAGAGTGTAAATTCGAACTTACCGATTTTGTTGCTTTTACTTCTTGGGCTGTGATAAATGAATCAACATCACGAACTGCGCTAGGTGGTGGATGATCTGGAAATGAAGGCAACTGCTCGTAACCTAATGCTTGCCCATTGATATAATGTGATAGAGAGCCCAATTGCAATTGATCTCTCCCTAAAATGGTCAAAAATGTTTATCAACACCCTCACAAGACACTCTTTACCTTGGAACTGTGATTGCAACAACGGAGCAGGTTTTGTTGCAAGAAAAATTTCACTGATTTGTGATATTATTTTACCTTCTTGATTAACAGTAAATTGCTTTAGTAATCTTGCTCTGTCTCTAATATCATAATTTTGATCATATCTCGCTAAACTAAATACATATTGACAAAGCATTCCTGTTTCTGAGGGATTTTTTAGGTAAAGTTTAACTGCTAAATTGAGTACTTGCAATTTTACTATGTCATGCTAAAAATAGAAAACAAATTGTAGTCAAAATCTTATAATTAGCAACTACATATCTATAAAACATGTAACATGTAATTGCCCTTGACTATATACTAAGCTCAGAATGGTTTTTGTTCCAATTTGGTGTAATACACAAAAATACATGTAGAAAGTTTCGACACACTTACACCAGCGTAGTGAAGCGGGGGGTTAGTCTATGCTATAGTGCAAAAGTATGTTTTGTTGCAAAAAAGCGTTAGATAACTATACAAGTGTTACTTTAAGAAGACCAGATCATGTGCATGGGGGATAGGGCGACGATCAACTGTAGAAGGTTATTAAACCACCAAGTATATGTGAGAGAAAGGGTGGTGGTTGTCTGCCCTGTGTATTAACACGAGGGCAAATGTGACAAATGTCGGATATAGAGTTTACGAAGATTGTGCAGTAACGTTTGGAGAGATTTGATGAGAAAGGAATAATATGTGACTGGTAGACGGGTTTCGTATATATTTAGGGGTTGGGGGAGGGATTAAGTGAGGGGCAATATGGAGGAGTAGTGATAGGGCGAGAGATGGTGTGGGCGTTGACCTATGCCAACAATATTGTGGTGCTGGCGAGAACAGAAGAGGATATGAAAGAGATGATGAGGACAGTGAAGAGATTTTTGGAGAATGGGTAGTTAGAAGTGGAAAAAATGAGGATGTTAATGTTTCATAAAGGGAGGGAAGGTAGACAGATGGAAAAGTGGAGGTGGGGAGATGAATTGATAGGAAGCGTGGGGAAGTTAGGTATTTTGGACACATACACTGAAATGAAATTACTTAAAAAAATTTACTAACAGAGGACATATGATTTTAATTATTATCTTTGAAGTATCATTCCACCATGAATATACGATATATAAATAATTTTGTATATTTTGGAAGTGGCCTGATGTTAAGTTAGAACTAGTTTTCATGATGCTGTCGTCGAATACTAATAAAATAATAAAAGAATCAATTAAATACTGTAATAAAGCGACACACCCAATATTTCCAATGAGAGCAACATATACTATTAAAGCGTAAAACCATTATCAAAGAAATAAGGTGTAAAAGCGGACTGCTAAGAAATTAAGCAACAACACAGAGTGGATACTCCTATGTACCAAGATTGGAAGGGCAAGATAAAAAATCAGTGCAAAAAGAGGAGGAACTGATGTACCTCTACCTACAGGAAGATGAAAAATAAGGTGAGAAGATAGGGACATACAAACCTGCACTCCCAGATGGTGTAAGCGAATATTTTTCAGTTAAAAAAATTAAAATTGTCTTCGACGCTTGAGCGTATAACAATGAATGAGAATGCTATATATCATCAACTACAAATAAATTAACGCAAATTAAACCAAAACGTAAAAAATAAATAAAATAAAATAAAAACTTTTGTAGTTCTTTTGATGGTAAACACAAAGTACCCTCACCTAAAAACAAGAAGATAATTGGCTCACCCCATTACAGTCGTCATTGAGTCAATAAGATTCATTAAACAATCTACAGATGTTAACTAAACTTATCTTGGAAAGATGACGAAAATTGAAATAAACTAGAACACAAACCTTACCTCATCTGGAAAACTTTTAGCTAATTTTCGAAGCACATCTGGAGCAATTTGTGGTACTCCACCACAATGTTCTCCTAATAACCATAAGATTGCCGCTCTCGCTTGAGCAACTGTTATACTATCTAATAAACGAGTCATGTGTATTATTATTTCTTTTGGATCAGCTGCTTGTGTTTGTAATAGTCTTTTAATAACAATAACACTTTCCGCAACTATTGCCTCTGCAAATAACAAGATAAATTAATTCAGGCTGCAACTAAGTTTCAACTTACCATCTTTATTTGATAACAGACAAATTAATCCATTAAGGCACGAATCCGTTATTTCAGAAATTGAAGATGCACATCTGCCAATAGCTTGGATAGTGGCAGCAACGAATTGTTTGTCGCTGCTCGATATGTACGTCTGAAGTTCACGCAAAATAATGGAAACATTTGAGGTGGTTGCCAAATTTGTTAAAATATCTAACTTTAATAACTTCACCTTTGTAGGATCAGATGTTCTTATGAAGAAACTTTTTAAATAAGGTTGAAACGTTACTTTATTTTGGCAACTGATCGAAACTATATTATCAAGAACAATACTTTGCACCTCTGAGTATGAACGAAGAAGTCGTACTAACGCTTTGGCTAATATTGGACCTTCACTTTTTGAAGCACAATGATGGTATAATTGGGCTACACCCATAACTACCGCAGCATTCCTAGACTGAAAAAGTGGACGAGTGGAACGTAATAATAAACGATGATCTGGATCTAATGAGGAAGTTGTTGGTTTTTCAGATGTATCCGAGCCTGAATCGTAAAATGCCTTGTCCGGTTGACCGTGTTTTTCCTGAAACAAACAGTATCAATTTCAATTTACGTTACAATTGGATCGTACTGTAAACATGTTCTGATCTCACTGAATTTTGCAACACATTTCACGCAAAAACGCACATTAAAGAAATATGAATTTGTTGATACCACAAATTAAAACTTAGTATGTAACGTTGTAAAGCAAACTAAGAATTGTGTGATACATGTAAAATAATTCTTAAAATTCTACTAAAACTGGAAAACTGTACACTAACATACTAATTAACTGGAGGTACTTGTACCTTAACAACCTCTACTTGCCCCCCCCCCCACCATCATCATGGACTTACTTAAATTGACCCTAAGGTTCCATAGACTACAGTAGTCTAACAAGTTATTGAACATTACCTGCAAGCCACACCGAGTGTCCTCTAACAAAACAACATCATCTGCGTAAGTAATCTGAAATTATGACCTCCTACCAAGCAACCCTCTTTACATATCATACAAAAACAAAGAAAAAGGAGGGGTTACTACACAGCCGTGTCTTATCTGACACAAATACTTCCGTTATTCCACCACCAAATCATGCAGATGATACTTTGCTCTGACCTAAGCCTAATTTTACTTGAAATTCCAGGATGAAATATTTTATATACTAAGGATGAGGGAATGACGGTATCAAATGCAGAAGATAAGTCAATATAAGCATATATTTTACCTCTATATCCTGTTACTTTTAGATTAATTAAATTTGTCAAAGTAAAGAAATTGTCAACAGTGAAATACCCTTTTTTGTAGCCTGCTTGGAACTCCTTCATAACACCGCGGAGCTCAACCGCGTAATACGATTGTGAGGCAGATTTAAAAACAATCCGAATGCCAAGCAGTTTGACACTGATTACTTTTAAAAAATGAAAGTTCTTCATCAAACTTTGCAAACTGCTTGTCAGATGGATTAGATTAGATATATTGCATGTTTCATCAAAAAGATTTTGTAGTGCTTAACAGAGTATGTAACCAACGTAGTTAATTACATAGTTGGTTTTATAGTTTACAAATTTCAAAAAAAGGAATGACCATTATAACATGATGTTGGCTTAATTTTCCGCGTGTAGGAACGGTAGGGAATAGTCATATACCTACTCTTATTATTATTACTGGTTCTGTGGGTGGTCCCAATAGGTTCCCGCACTGCGACCTTTTGGTCTATTGTGCTCCCCGGTGTTGTCTACCCTTCAAGAATACCTGTATCTTTCACAAAGTCCAGGATTTTAGTAGGGCGCCCCACCTACTCTTTATACATATATGATACATAATCTACTATATAATAGGTAACATTAAAAATAAATGTAAGACTTACGTGCAAATTAGGGTTAACAAATTGGGTACGTGCATATCTTGTTAACATATTAATGATGACAACTTGTCCCCACTCGTCGACATCAACCAGTAAAGCACACAATTTACGGAAAACTTGATGAATTAAATCTACACGTTCAGGACAAACTTCGGTGAATGCCATTACAGCTGAGCCGACAACTAAAACAGTTCTATCTGCCAGTAACTTCTGTATGACCATTATCAATTCAGGTTTTTGTTCTGGATCCAAACTAAAAATACATACATATAAAATTATTGCCAGTGAAAATGTAGTTGATAACTTGCCTATATAATTTTGGAATTGCGTGAGCTGCAGTTTTTCGTACATACGGAGACATATCGGCGGCTGCATCTTTAATAGCTAACATCACAATTGGAACGATCATGGAGACACGAATGCTCGACAACACACGTAGCGCTCCAGCTCGTATTAATTGATTAGG
The DNA here is from genome assembly GCA_036250285.1 of Pyrocoelia pectoralis. NCBI lineage: Eukaryota > Metazoa > Arthropoda > Insecta > Coleoptera > Lampyridae > Pyrocoelia > Pyrocoelia pectoralis. The sequence continues at coordinate 3,431,986 of CM070082.1, forward strand.
TTCCTTAACAAAATTTGTTAAAACTATAGATTTGCAAAATTAACCAACCTTTAAAGCTCGTTGAAATGTGGAAATGGAAAGTAAGGCCAAATCTTGCTGCTCTTCTGCATATCGCACCAAGTAAACGTAAACTAATTTCTTCACCTCAATATTTTTCGATACCACATTTTTAACAACCGCAGGAAACAGATCAGATGCATCTCTGCCTTTCGCAACCATCTGCATAATGAAAAAAGGTTAAATTGACATTAGAATTTATGCAAAACTTACCCCAATAATCCTTTTCATAGCCTCCAATTTTAAACTATCCTTATTCGAATCCAGCATTTCTTTTAAATCATCATGCCTACAATCACGTTTTAATAACTTAAAAAAAGAGATTTTCTCAATATTCATTTTATGAATTGCAAAAAATAACGCACTCAACTGACAAGCAACAAAAAGTAACAGAAAACAGTTGAAAACAAATGAAAATGGAAGGTTGCAAAATTTGCCTTCCATCAGTGACAGTGACTTACTTCTTGTAGTCTGAATGAAAGAAACCCCCAGAAGCAGGGTCGATTGCGTATTCGGGTTCGGTTCCAGTAGGGCCCCAATCATTTTTATATGAGCCATTATTAGACATTACTCCTGAAGCAGATGATAACATTTTGTACCGAAATTGAGGTTATTTTACAATAAACCGTTAATTTTTATCTGCCACCTCTGTTTATAAGTTCAAATACATTAAAATTATAATATTAACAATAAAATGCACATAATATATTATTATTAAGTATAATTAGTTGGGTTAAAACTTAAGAAACGCTACGTTCATGGATGCAGTTGTGGCAATCATTTTTTTAATAGATTTTTGATAAGGAATTTTATTCGGAGTAGATGATAAGGTCAATAATTTTTAATTTTGCGATTGAAACATAATTATTATTGTGATAAAAGCTAAATAGTTTTTTTACTAACTAAATATAAAACATTGAACATACGCTAATACAGTGGCGTACGCGGTAGAGTAGATGACGGGACATCTTTAGAAATGTAAATTCATTTGCTGCATTCCACGAATCAACATCATGATGGCTCGTTAATTGCTAAATGACAAACATAGTAGCACAGATGAATACTTATGAGAGTAGCTGCTTACGAGTCCAGCGAGGTTAATATTATAAGGAATAATAACGAAATGAAGCAAGGTAGTTCCTCAACCAAAGAAGGTTGGTGTGCGTGAACGTTGTGGAGCTTTAAACCGTCAGTGCAGGTAGCAGTAAGAATAGTGGCTTTACTCGTAAGGGTCTGACAAATGAATTCAATTATGTGATTATCCCAATAGATTGGTTGTCGAGGCATGTACGAGGTCGAGATCCGCAAGTAGCTCATTTCGAGTGATATTAGAAACACGAGGGATGCGTCCATAGAGAGCACTTTTAAGGATTTGGTAAGGTAGGGATTCATCTGAATAAGATGCCAATTTGTGATGGCGGAAAAGGAAAGACGTGACTTTTGAATCGAGATGTTAATGACGAAGCAAGTTGATTAACGTTCAAGTAAACCAAGGTCGGAGTAACGGAACAAGGTGGTTTTGACTTTAGTAGGATTGATGGTAGGGAGTAGGATGGATGGGAGATCAAGAAGATGCGGCACGAAATTGGCATAATTCTGGCTCCCATCGGCCATAAAAGAGGTGTGTCGCAAGCATAGGTCAAATAAGGTAAATGGGAAACGCTTAGGGAAAGTGAGGATTGGGTAGAGATACAGTTTCCAGATTGGTAGCAATAAAGATTAAAAGACTGGAAAATGAATTAGAATAGAGAATGACTAAGGGTTTGTGGGAAAATATAAACTTTTGAAGTGTTTGGTAGGTACCTACTAGGTGTGTGTATGCGACTTCTGCGTGGTGAGCAATAAGACGCTAGGAAGGGAGATTAGGCAACATACCATACGTTATCATTCTTCAGAAACCGCGTTTTGAAAAAGCAAAATGTGTAGCTTTAATATCAATGGTGGTAACATAAGAAGTGTTCTTCTCCTAATGTCTAATGTCACGATAGTGTCTATAGTCATTGATTATATACTTCGTGTCTATAGTCACAGCTATAGTTTTAATAATTAATTGGTAGTTACACGAATTTCAAATTTTGAGTAGAATTTCAATTTTAAAAATTCTCTTAAGGAATGTACTAAGAAGTGTCGAAATGCTGCAGTCGTTTCCTATTTATCAAAATTGACTGTACGTATGTACTTTGTTTTGATATATGTATATCCGAAAACTGTGTATTCCATTATGTATGATATGTTGCCTAACCTGTGGTAGTAGCCGCTTAAATCTCTTCCAAAAGGAATTCCCATTGCGAAACTGAAGCAGGAAGCACCCATTGTTTTCCGGAACACTCATTGGGTTTTGTCTACTTCTTGAAAACATTGTGCAGTCTATTTTCCACTAAAACTGTTAGAATACTTTCTGGAGGTAGATGTTTCATCATCTGCCAAGCATCCTCCACCAACACGATGGAGCGATTCCGCCAATCTCACATTATATGTGCCTAGCTCAGGGGCCGGATTCTATTTACTCGACACGATAGCTATCGACGATCCACCACGACATATCGAGTTTCAACGGCTTGATATAGACTGGAGCGATACCATTTAGAATCGCAAAACATAGAAAACACGGCGTACTCGAGTCGAATCGAGTAATTAGAATCTGCATGCATATTATTTTATGCTCTATGGTATCCATGAGAAGATTCCTTACACTAAGCTCTGCCTGGAATACAGTTTGAAATTTGTGTAGTGGTTGGGCGATATGGAAATTCGTTTCTTTGAAGTAGGTCAATTACGACACCTGTTAGCATCAAGAAAGATGTGGTAGTTCCTCCTCGTCATAGATTGAGAAATGAAAGAGTCCGATTCGCTCTCCAGGGTAGGTTCACCCAGAATGAGTGTCCTACCTCAATAGTTCAGTTGTTCAACAACTGCTGCATTGCCTGCTCTTGCACGTGAAGATGTGGTGGAAGCATGAAGAACTAAACGCCTTTGAAGGTTGTTCATATTGCACATAATGGAAAGCCTACATGATGGAGATATATAATTTGATATAATTTAGTGATAACCACTTTAACATTGTAAATCATCTGACGAAATCTTAGAATAGGAACAGAAATAATCATTGGTACTGTACTTTCTAAATATATAACTTTATTTTTGATATGTACACTAAATAAAAACATCACATAGGGGATACTCTATATTATGCAAATTAATTTTCCACAACATTAATGTAACATTAGATTAAGTCTCTTATAAAAAATTTTAATTTATAACTTTCAAAATATTCCAAATAGGCAAACACTTGCTGTTAAAATCAAAGCATTTAATAATCTAACTACACAGTTGTAACAGAAAGTAACCCCATTATTTTACTGTTTGAATTGGGGAGCACTTGTGGGCCATGCATAAGCATTTCCTGAACAGTTGCAAAATCATGATATTCTTCCTTACTTGTACGTTTGGTTTTATGTTTTTTGTTAGTATTCTCTGCATTGATGTAATTTTTTTTCGTTGAACTGGAATGAACTTTGTCGAACGGTTTTTGGTAAACACCATCGGTGTTTTCTTGCCTTTGCTTCCGTTCCTTTGATCTTTCTAAATGTTTTTTACGCTCTTCTTTTTTCCAATATTTTCCCATCTAAAATAAACATGTATTAGAGTTACGATTATTATAAGTTAGTTTTACCTTAAATTCAGATATTGTGTCATCTTCTGTAGTAGCTCCTGCTCTTTCTTCAGATATTCTAAGAGCCCTATTTCTTAAAATACGATTTCTAACAGGACGTCGAGCAATGTATCTTGTTCCATCTGACCTCCTTTTGACTTTCCACTCCATTTTGGTATCCTTTGCTTTATAAGACTAACATAAATTGTTATTTACATATTCGAGGATAGAATAAATTAAAGTATCAACATTTTAAGTTGAAATATTTACCTGTTGACAATTGACAAACTGATACTGACTTAGACTTGGTGTTGTGAAACTAGTAGTTGGCTTGCATGTGGTACCATTACTCTGCTTGCCTAATGCTTGTCGGAAAAGTTGCTGTTGTAATAAAATTGTTTGTTGCAGATTAGCAACATTTGTGTACATAGTGTCAGACAAAAAGTCTGTTATATTGAGATCTGGTTTAGTAGCAGAAGTTGTAGTAGGAGCGTTACATATTTTTGAAGTGAAAGCTTTGTTTTTGTTTGGTTTTAGTGTAACAGCCTCACATAAATCACAGTTATCATTTGATTCTTGTAGTTTTTTGGACTTTTCTTCTTCAGAAGGTGCATACAAGACCAGGGTGGATCTAAATTATTACTCCTAATTAGGTAGGTATTCATAAACTGAGATAATGTTACCTGTAATTATCCCTTTGATTTGAGTTTAATCCGTAACTTAATTCCACGGTCAATAAGTTGCTGTTACAAGAGCCTCCAGTATTATAAGCGCTGGAACTATTATCGTGCTCTTCTTCGTTACTATTTTTTTGAAAAGAGTTAGTCTGTACATTTTTGGTTTGCTTTGTTTTCTCTTCTTTAGGAATTTGACTTGTATCTTGCTTATCTGTTACAAAAAGTTGTAGATTTATATTTTCTTGCGATTCGTATGGACAGGAATATATGGGTTCCAATGTGGAATCTAAAGATTCTGGAATGGTTTCATAAATATGTTCGGAATCAGATTCAGACACTGTCTGAAATTTGTCTCTGTTTACTAGTTGTATATTTTGCATGCGTTTATCCAATTCGGCTATTTCATGGTTTATCATATACATTTGGGAGCGTATCAACGAATTAGTGAGATTTAATTGTAAATGTGGTGGGACAGTTGGTACATCGCGCGTGGGTTGCTGAAATCCTGACTGTTGCTGCACTAATTGTTCTATAAGGCTATTTTGATAAGCTACACTTCGGGAAGATGAAGTCAAACATTCTATTGGAAATTCAGTTTCCTTGTCATTCTAAGACCAAAAGAGTTAGTGAGTATCGTAAGGTACGTTCTGTATACCTACCTGATTTATACATCGACTAACCAACAATGTTACAGCTTTCGGATTTTCAGCAAAGAGAGACTCAGTTTCGTCTTTATTGGTAACATCTTTACCATTTACTTGAAGTATTTGATCACCTTGACGTAATCTCCCATCACAGTGAGCTACACTATTGGGCGCGATGTTTTGAATGTACACCTCAGTATATGTATCTACATCTGATCCGGAACTATAGCATACAGTTAAACCTAATTTTTCATTACCATTACATTTCCGCAAAGTTACTTCCTAAAAAGAAAAAATGCATTATATAGGTAGATACTTGAATCAGAATCGTTTATGAAGTTATACGTAAAATTGAAAAATATTAATAATGCGTGACCTAAAAATTCGGTAGGTATATGATTGAACGTTGTTATATCATGTAAAAAGCTATGAGAGTGCTCAATATCGCATATCTAATTAGATCTCAAATGAGTACGCTAATTAATCAGATCGTAATTAATTTCAATAAATTGCGAAACACCACATCTGTTCACACTCCTATACCTTCATTGGAAGAGCTCTAAAAGACCAGTGGTCACTAAAAACTTCCGATCGTCCTTTAATGACAAAAACCTACCATGATATAAATGAATTAATCGCACAAAAGGATGGTTATTTAAAGAATAAAAAATGAAATATGATTGCTGTCTGTCAGTAAGCAATAATCCAAAAAACTAATTAAAAGTGTTATTCTTTCGCTCAGTACTTTAAATAAGTCTGATGTACACTATTTAACACAGAAGGAATACATTACAGACACTATTTCCCGTTCGATCTATAAATACTTTCACGTGGATAGCATTAGGTAGGTAGGTAGTCTGTAAAGTCAAACTAAGAAATTTCACCTACTGAACCTCGAGTATTATGGGCATTTTCATTTCATGTTCTATTTTTAGTATTACCGCCTTTAACGTTTATATTTAGCAATACTGTGGTCAATTTCAAAGTAAAAAAGACGTAGCGTTTTTTTTACCGATTCGGCGATTGAACAAAACATCGATGAATGACATTCTTTCAGCTATAAAGAAGCTTAAAAATAAGAGTACGGCCGGACCTGACCAGGTACCTTCCTACTTAATCAAAGACTGGGATAACATATTTGCCAAGCCGCTGTTTATCCTATTCAACAAGGTGCTGCAGACGAATACCTTTCCCACCGAGTGGAAACTTGCTAACATTTGCCCGATACTGAAGAACGGTGATCCTAGTGATATCACAAACTACCGACCGATCAGTATACTAAACAATTTCGCAAAGGTTTTGGAAATGGTACTATATAGTTACATCTATCCATTTGTGCGAAGGTATATATCAACAGATCAACATGGATTTATGGAAGGCCGATCAACCGCAACCAATTTGATGTGCTTTACGCAATTTGTAGCATCTCAATTAGACACTCAACGGCAGGTAGACGTAATCTATACGGATTTTTCAAAGGCATTTGACCGTATATCGCATCAACTCATAGTTCCAAAGCTTTCGAACATCGGCCTCAATGACAATCTACTATCACTACTCAATTCTTACCTGTCAAATCGAACGCAGTACGTGTCTCATAGAAATTTTATCTCTGATCCAATAAGTGTTACATCTGGAGTGCCTCAAGGCTCTAACCTTGGACCTCTGTTGTTTCTTATCTTTCTAAACGACCTACCAAATGAACTGAACTGTGGAAAGCTTTTGTTTGCTGACGATGTTAAATTATATGGATCTGTATCGAATCTCCAAGACTGCGCTTTATTACAGGATAATCTTAATCGCCTGGTAACTTGGTGTGAGAGAAACTCACTAACATTAAACATTTCGAAGTGTAAAGTAATTTCGTTCACCAACAAGCGTCACACGTTGCACTACGATTATCACATCGATTCTACTGCCATTCCTCGCTACACCTCCTTGACAGACTTAGGTGTTATTTTTGATAAAAGCCTCACATTTAAAGAGCATACGCGCTCAATAATCCAATCTTCCACAAGGGTGGTCGGATTTATCTGGCGAAACTGCAAATCTTTTTCCAGCACTCGTGCGTTGTACGCCCTCTATGTGTCGCTGGTTCGTTCTAAACTAGAGTACTGCTCATTAATATGGAATCCTCACTATAACACACAGAAGCTGTCACTTGAATCGGTTCAAAGAAGATTTTTAAAGATGCTATATTTCAAACAGTATGGAGTGTACCCCCCAAGAGGCTACCCGCAAACGGACTTGTTAATGAGTTTCGGAGTAGAATCTCTTGCAGATAGGCGGTATAAGGCCAGCGTTATCTTTCTTTTTAAAATACTTCACAATTATATTGATTCGCCCGTCTTATTATCCTCACTTTACTTCAATGTACCAACCTACTCATCGCGCAACTTAAGAACCTTTTATTATTCAACACCCCGAACTAATGTGCTGGTAAAAGCTCCAATTTACACCATGTGCATAAACTATAATTCAATTTCACAAATGTGCGATATATTCAATTGCACCCTAACTCAGCTTATGTCTCAATTGAAAAGTTTAGTTTTGTCACTTTAATAAATTTTTATTTTACATTTTTCGTTCTCACAAATTTAATTTTTATTTAATTTAGTCCTAATTTAGCATTTAGTTATTACTATTATCAGTTAGGCAAATTGGCCTGTTATTGGATGTAGATCTGTTGGCCAATAAATACATATTATTATTATTATTATTATTATTGAACTGAAACGGAAGTAGGGTGACTTTTGTGGTGCCGTTTCACTGCAATGTTAGAGAATCATTCTGGTGGCTTTATTTTTCTTCTCTATTTCCGTACTTTTCTTTAATTCACAGACCTTTATATCCCATGTTTTGAAAACCACTTGCTTTGTGGATTAGTCGTGCAGAATAAATAATGTCAATGTGAACGTATGGTATTCCTTGATAAACAAAGCAAATTATGTAAGTTATACACCAATGCAGAAATACGTTTACGATATTCTGAAAGGATTGTGAAAAGTATGAGGACATGGACAGCAGGCTATCAAGAGGTACCTACACAACATTACATTGAAGAAAGATTTTAAAAAAATGTAGTTAGGACTCACTAGATATCACGCACATTTACTTTACCAAATCCTGAGTATGACGATTATTCACATATTTGACGAATATCGACAAGAACGGTTTTAAGAAGAGATCATTTTTTACAAATTTGTTATTTCCTGTGTATAACATAGATAGGTACTTGGTTGATTTTGAATTATCAGGGACGAAAACCCAAAATGCATCAAGAAAATGAACAGTTATTTGGGAAGGTTCCATTGAAAAAAAGAGGAATTGTGGAATTGTTAAGGTTTCTGCATCAATGTATCGAAATCATTCTTACTTTCTCGGTTACAACTTTGTTTAAACCATAAAAATTAGAAACCTTTCTTAATAATCAAGGTACCTATATAGGCATTCTATAGGTAGTAAACCAATTCTTCTTTTGACACTAATGCGGTTCATCTTTTTATATGCCTTTATAATATCTTTTGAAATAATTCACCAAAGTCACTAATTTATAGGTACCTCAAACTGATATCAACAACTGAATATGCCTTCTTCTCGAACAGCACCCAAAACTACAGATCTCGTGTTAAAAAAACAATACGCGACATGATAAGAAGAACTTCCTCGATATATTTTCGTTGGTATTTGGACTTTCGGTTCAATGGAAAGTTGACATAAACTTCATTATTTTGAACGGAATATGGATATTGTTTTAATTTCATAAATACCTAATAAATTTCATTTCAAATTTGTATAATCTACCTATAGGTATGTAATTTAATTGATTTGAGTAATTTAAATTACTTAAAAAATTAACAGTTGCAGCAGCATTTTTCAAAATGTCATTACAATACTATCTTAATAGATGCAATGAATGATGTGTAGGTACATAAGGGGAAACACAAAAACAGTAATAATCATAAAAACACTTTTTCCGATAGTGAAACGAATGTCTACCTACAACAGAATAATAAACATAAAATTGCCCCATATATACTTGAATATCTGAACGGGCACGCCTACTCTTACATCACTGACTTAAAACTTGAAAGTTAATGTCACCTAATGATTGAAAGATGGTAATTGAAGTCTAAACAAAGGGTGTTTTCATTTCTTGGATCTTTTTCCGCTATCGAAACGGGTACAAATATTAATAGTATTTATATGACAGTTCATTCTATTACCATTTAAACGTCACAAACATATAAAGTGTATGTAGGTATACAGACCATTCATGATGGGATCCGGATTTGAACACTGGGTGTCGAACCGTCCTCTACTGTCTGAGCCAAAACGTCTAATTTTATTAATACGTATATTTATAGAAATAGGTAAAACACCTACAAACACGTACTACCATAGACCAAATGGTCTATGGTACTACCTACGGTGCAGGTGTACTTAAGTCATAGGGCAACAAAGATTTGTTTCTCTTCTATAATGTAAGTCGTGATTATGGTGGGGTTTACCTGACCTTATCCGAAAAGAAAAATGTCCTTTATTTATATACATATACGGAAATAGAATGCCACTGAAATTTGAAACCTGTAGTACCTCAGATACCAGAGCGAGATTGAGCCTCAGTGCCAATCCCGGTCATAGACTGAATCGATGTATTTGTCACCTTTATTGTTATATTGTTATGTCCAAGATACATTTAAAACCTTGTTCTGCATTTAGGATTAAATTTCTCATCCAGCTTCTTTATGTACCATTGATATCGTAAAATCCGTCTCATTTATATAGAGAACAAGAACAATATGAGGTATGTAAAAAATATAATTCAAGAAATCGACTATAAAACAGGAAATAACTGAAATTGAAATCAATTTCCTCAATTGAGAAGTGGATAATTTAAGAGTGGTCATATATTCAAATACTAACTGAAATGGCAGGGTGCCGATAGAAAAACCTAAAAGAATAAAAGCACAAATGGTTTGAGATGGAATGTAAACAAGAATTAGAACGCAAACGGCAAAAGCAAAGCAAAAAAGCTAATTAATTTATAAAACAGAGCTTCCAAAAATGTAAATGCCTATGCAAAATACGAAAGAAACTAGCTGAAGTGAACGAGCCAATCGAGCAGGAAAGAAAGGAGAAATTAACAAAAAACCTAGAAGAAAATGAAATCTCATAATTGAGGAAGGAAAGCAACTACTTACATACATTTTATCATCAAACAATTACCTACTGTACAACAGTAATGAACGAAATCCTTCCGATCTGTTTTCTTTTTTAATTTCAACGCAGTTTCGGAGAGTTGACTTGGATGGTGTCCAGATAGTAAAGTAAAACGACATACCAGATTGGCAAGTTTCTTGGTTTACTTTGCAGGCATCCTTGGTCTTACAGTGAAATCACTGGTGTTTTTATACTAATTTCAATAGGTGATAGCATCTGTTTAATAAGGTCTTGTTCTACTCGGAGCAGTTACACCTGCACAAAGGTCTTTATTTTAGGCATGTTAACTTTAACATTTTTCTTGCTTCTATATGTATACGATATCTTTACATGAGATTTACTTTTTTGAATTGTGCATTTCGGGGTGCATTCACGTTTGTACGACGTTTACAGTTTACACATTTATTCGGTTTCTCGCAAGAAGGAACATGTGAAGGTTTTTTTCTATCTGGCACTTCTCAGCAAGAAAGTGATCTGATATTAAAACTGTAAAACGCTACCCTGATCTTCATTTTGCGGTAAGTTACTTATTCTACAACACAAAGCACCCAAATGGGTCGGGATCCATAGAGGTACCGCGGTCATAATCTCATAATAATTGAAGATAAGAATTCCTGCTCTGCAGTTTGTATAAATGTATCCTAGGTCTTCAATAAATTTTGAGATATTAGTCTATAACATAAACTAAGAAAAATTCATTCTACAATTTAATTACTTTCCAATGGTAAATTCCTGCCCTTAAAACACTATAGAAAGCAAACCCCACTGTTATCAGTCAGTTCAGACGTCCCACAAGACAACGTGCTAAGACTAGTATTATACGTATTATCATTGAATAACGAAGAAATCTTTCAGTCAACGGTATTATGCACTAGGGATCTTCCTAGCCAGGAAACCAGCACAACAGCCACATACGCTGACAACATTGCGGTGCTGGTTACCCACCAAAATCAGATAGAAGCGTTCCAGAAATTACAAGCAATAGTATAATAGTTTGGTTAAAAATCAAGACCAAGTCTGCTCACGTGACCGGAAAAGTAATTGTCTAAATATGTCTCTCAAGAACCACCAAATACCGTAATGTGATGAAGTGAAATATCTAGGAGTGCAACTAGGCCTAAACTATAAAACTGGACATAATTTTCAACTATCAGTTTCAAACAAATCAGGATCTAGAAAGCCCTCTTGAAACCAATTTGGAGCTGCTATACGGCATCCAGCTCTGAAAATTCCTTATTTGACAGCGTTTGGACGTTTACACCACGAAATTGCTGCATAAATAGAGATTTTAAGTCAATCTAGGGAATTAGTTATACATAATAATTCTAAAATGTTTCACTCTATTTATCCCGTGCTCGATATACCTACACTGTGACCAAGGGACCTCAAAGTCAATAACGCTCTTCCTTGATCTATAAAGAAACGATTTGCTGCTTCTAAAAGTACGGTTGGAAATTGCCAATTAACTATAAAAAAAAGACAACGCTTGTTAAAATACAATGCTTTACACTGCGGTTTGTAGAACTAAACATCGTGCTTGTTTTTGCTTAAAGGTGGAAACGTCGTCGTTGTAAATTTTTCTAAATTTAGTGTACGTGGATGCACAATCAGGGTTGTTTTCCGTAGAAACATTCTTTATTTTGTGAGCACGCCAACTACAAATTTTTGTGTTCCCTCCTGCTGAAAATAAATTTAAAATGTAGGTGTATACATACATATATATGACACATTAGCTACAGTTTCCTTGCAACAACACGCCTTACTTTGTTTAAATAGGTACAAACCGACTTTTAGAGTGAAGGTAATAAATTATTGTAATTTCGTGATGTTTCCCATCAATTTTCAGGTCTGAGCACACGAAAACATGATATCGTACGGTGTCTAAGGTGCTAAATTTGCTACATTAATCTGTAACAATACACCTTACAGTGCACTTGGGGGTAACTTAATTTGATTCTAAACCTTAATAAATTAATCTACCAATAAATTGGCAAGCGTTTAATGCTCTCAAAACAAACTACCTACTTCGAAAGTAAATCAAAATTTTGCGAGCTTTACTTTCGTAATTAACTAAAGATTTTTCAAAGTAAGTGGTCGACGGCGTAAGTTCAATTTAAGAGGATATTAAAAACTTGAAAAAAAACGCAGAAAGAAATTTGCTTTAACTTTCTACTTCAATGTTGGTTATCATAAACAGCAGTTAAAACTTGGAAAAATCGATTTAGTCAACACCCCTACTTACAGTTGTCAAAACCAGGAAATCAAAAGTAAAATAAGGCCTTGAGTTTAGCAGGTGAGTTATTGTAAAAATTAGTTTATTGGGAAAGTACGAATTCTGAGGTTATCTAAGTTATTTATCAAGATCACAATGAGAATAATCCTATATTTTCAGTTAATAAGAAATGAAACCAACGGAAGTCTGATCTAAGTTTTCTGTATACAATTCAGAAATGAAAGTATAAAGTATTAGAATAGGGGAAGTCATTCAAGAGCAAACGGCAGAAAGCGACGAGCTGCACGTGCGACATTTTCCCAACTCTCACAACCGTAAACGAGACAAACATTCTAATAAGAAATTTCTGTTTTAAAATTGGTGTAGGAATCTTGAGATTGAAAAAGCAGCATTATTTATGTAAAACATTGGTAAACCAAATAACTGAAATCTAAAAATGTAAATGAATGTAACGACATCTCTATACGGATTCAGAGAGATTTCTATTACACGCATTCTATTTCCAATATCATTGTTTTCGAAAAGTTTTCGATAAAGAAAACTACATACGTACTTTAAAATAGAGAAGATTTAAACGAGTAACGGTTTAACAAAAATTAGAGGCTTTACATCTTAATTAAGGTAAGCCGTAGATCATAATTTGATACTGTGGATAATCCCAAGAAAGATAGTCGATAACAATATTTCATCAACTAATTACTATTAAGAACCTTGTTTTTTGCACAATTAGTAACTCTAGTCAATTTATAACCTCATATAATGGTTGACCCCCTGAATTATGCTTGCAATTTCTGGAGATAATGAGTAGTAAATTAGATTTGCAAGAAACTGCTCTATTAACCACTTCATCCTCTTACAATATTACAAACGAATTATTCTGCTTCTAAACGAGTAATTTTTATACTTTATCCTGCATTTTTTGGAATCTAAACGTCGAAATTGATTACTCGGCATATGCAGGTAAAATTGGTAATTATTCTTCAGTTTTTAACGCCCAAGTAAACATTTCTATATAAAATAAACCCCGCAATATTTTTTTAGTTATGTATACCTATTTGCTTTCTCTGTCCTAGATTAAAATTATAATTAAATTGTGGTTAAATCCTTTCAAGTAAGGAATTGATGATAAAAGGTACAGGTGTCGCAGTGTTTTTACGGGGGTAGATTGAAAGATTGCCGAAGTCGCCAAACATTTTTCAATTTCTATTCCATTGTGTAATGAACCTATTCGCATGAATCAACAAACTGTTGCAAAACGATCTGTCAAATAGCGTGATTTTGGTAAGCACTTTATTGCGTGCATTCACAAAAATGGTCTCTTCAAATCTAAATACTATCCCCAATCATCATTAATAAGCGTTATTTGGGGAGAATAAACTCAGCATCATTAGCAAATATACAATAAGAGGAGAAGAAGGCTATAAACGATAAATTACATTCAAATAGTGGCGTGTATATAAAATACGGATGTATACAGTGTGTTTATTAAATTGGAGATTTTAATATCGGCGGGCGGAGTTTTATAAATTGCGTCTTCAAGTAATTCTACACGCGCCTCTACTACCAATCTATTTCCTGTGAAATCCTTGATTAAACCAAATTCTAACTGGTACAGTATAATGGAGGGGAAATTCAATTTTCCCCCATCGACTTAACTGTTCTCTTCCTTGTCCACTTGGTTCTCCAAAGATTCGGTTAACAGATCGAGACAAAATTCTCCATTTAAATTATCTTCAATGGAAACAGGACCGGTCATTTTGCTCCTCGGAATAATAACTCACACATTGGTTTTTTCAGTGTATCATCCTCTCGGAACACATTTGGATATCTGTTAATGTCTGTTACTCTGCTATCCCTTTTACTGAAATATGTACTATGCTTTGTCCACCAGATTTATGCATTTTTGGCTCATTCAAGTATTGATAATGCATACTTCCGTATTCGTTTTCGTATAATGGCGCTTTTTCTAGTTCCTGCACTTTCCTATCTAGTTTGACTATATTCAGCAGGGCCTCCCTCGTGGATTCTGATTTCATATTGTTTGGTTAAAATATAAACGTAAACGACTGTAACCAGGTGCTTAAAGTCCTCTCAAAGAGGTTTCCAATATTAGTTGGGTAGAATCATTTTTCTATTTTTGAGAACGAGTACGGTCCGTGTCACGTTCCATTTTTTTGGGTAAACCGTGCTTTCAGCGCATACGAAAAATCAGAAATTAGTGCTCTGATTCCATACGGGTAGTTACAGCCTCTCTGATCTCCGTAGTGCCTAGTTGCTTTAATTTCTGGTCATTCTCAGCCTGTTCCTATCCTATTATGTACAACCAAGAGCTGTTTAAGCTTTTTTACCATCATCTCATCCTTCCCCATCACAAAGTCGATCCTATCTAGGTTTTGGGAAATTATTTTATATGATCTTCCAGTTTTGCACCCTTTTTCTCTTTTATACAAGCTTTACTACTCTTAATGTACTCCTCGCGCGGTTTCTTGCCCATCGCCTTTTTTCCCGACCCGTGTGCATGTGTAGCGTGGACACAAGGCCCTCTTCGCTAACCGCGGTCTCTTAGTTCCACCAGTATGGGCTCTGATATTGTCGGCTGACATACGATTGGCTCTGGGGCGAAATTTGTCTCTTCTGCTAGAAAAGCCTTTAAAAGATCTATTAAATGACCATTTTTATTTGAATCATACGCTTTGGAAAATCTTATCAGAAAGTTGAACACTTTTCCGACTTTTTCTTTACCAGGATGAACTGAAGCCCCCAAACATACAGGTAGAGGGGATTTTCCTCACTTATGGAGAAGACAGGCGTTTAGGATCGCTGCATGGATAATTTCACAAAAAAGCACTAGGTCTCGATAGCGTATCACCTCAGGTGGTTATTGCAGTGGCAGTCCAGGCTCTTCGATCTGTAAGCTAAGTGCTTTCTTGAGATTTGAAGACACGGTAAATGCTCGGCCAACTGCAAGATATCAAATTTGGTCATTGTTCCGAAGATGTTTGTTGAACTTAAAGGGAAAGAATTTAGCGAAAATCATAAATGAGCCGCAGTGGGATTATCCTGAAATCCGTTTGGCTTTAGGAAGGATATTCCCTCAAACGGGGTTGCGAGAGCCTGTGCCTCTGATAGTACTTGCAGAAGATGGTGGTCAGTAAAAGAAGATGGTAGAGAACTTGCAGGGGTTTAGTGGAGTATAATTCACCCAGATGGAAGGCACACAACTCAAGTCGTAAACGGAAGCACCTATAAACGGTTTCATTCATTAAAAAAGGTTAAACTTTCAATATGGCCGTCGTAGTACAAACACATTTTTACTTGTAGGTATACAGTACATGAAAAAGACAAAAAATTTACATTTTGAACGTGAAAAATTATAACGTAAATATAAGAAATAACATTCCTGTAAAAACGGCACCGTTTTGTCTGTTGCTCCTCTTGAATAAGGTAGATATAACTAGATTTGCCGTACCTTTAGAAAGGATAGCGTAACAGCAAGTTAATATTAACTTTGCAATTTTACCTATTTCGCAAAGGATCCCAAACTCATTTAACCTTACCTTGACCAAAGTTAAAACTTTCGGAAAACTTTTATAACGTCGATATTTCTGGAGTTTTAATTCATATTCCAAGAGTTCTTTCGAGTGTATTAAAGCTTTTTGTTTCGCTCTTAATAAAAAAATAATTTGCATTTTAAAATTGCTTTGTTTTAAGTTGAAAAATCATTAATCATTACATTCATTACATATAACAAAATCTAAATTTATATCTCTCCTGAAATGGAGGTGGAAGGAATCCTAATAAGGATCTGTCCTGTTTGGTTATAATCATGCCTTACGCCATTAAGACTGTCAACAAAAGAAGTATTTGTGAGCTTATTGTTGCTTAGTTCTATAAATTTGGCTTTAATGCTAAAATATCAGAACTAAATTACCACAAGACGACATCGTTACGACATTAACAGTTTAAAATATTTCTTTAAGGCGTTGACGTAAATGTCTTTTTTACAACCGACTTTATCTGTAATCAAAATAGGACTCTTAAACTTAAGATTTTTATCTAAACATATCAATTAATCACGTCACAAGTTTAAGAATATTCAGTAATGTAACATTTCTGAAAAGGTTTTTCTAACGTAAGATGGAAGAAAGTGTTCGCTAAATGCATATAAGATGAGAGGGTTGAAATTTCTCACTTAAAATTCTGCACCCGAAGTCATCAAATTTCTGAACGGTCAACAAAGTTGTAAAGTGAATGGCATCGCTACAATCATAAAACTACCGCATTCACCACATTCTTTTAAACAAGACATTCACAAATTTCTATATTTTCGGATATAATTAATTCCATTCCTTAACACATCGTAAAATTATATGCACAAAACTTTTTCATTTAAACGAAATTTGTAAACGGACTGTAATTTTCAAATTAAGAAAATTTGATACGGTACATGAGTACATTATATCCATTGATCTAAATTTTGTCGAGTTTAATGTGGCCATCAGAAGTGCTTTTGACGCAAAAGGGACACGATCAACCTCCGCGAGTAAGGGGACACACGAGAGAGTTTAGCAAGAGAAAAATAGGGGGAAATACCAAGCCTGACGCGCTCAACACATAATATGGTCATTATGAAGGTAAAATGAGAAATCTGGGTAAGCTACTGTCTAATAGTTTTTATTTGACAACTGCCCAAAAGCGTATTGCACATTTGTGCGAGATTTACTATTTTTATCCCATAGGTATACGGACGTGTACCAACGACCTAGCTAAACTTACTATCATACCATGTGATGACCCTACAAATTATGTGGCAGGTCTGCATTTCGAGTTCCGCTTCGTCCCTATTTTTTCAAGGTTTTGCTTGATTTCAAAGAACAGCTTGGTAAGCGATGGTCTGTTACTGCTTCCTTTTGGTAATTTATGCACCATTGGGATGAAAGAAAACGCCTTTGGAATTGGGTAATACATAAATTCAGTATCTCCCACTTGTAGATTTTTACACACAATTTTTTGAGATTTGGACGCCCTTTGTAAGGACCATGTGCATATTAACGAATTTTTGTAAAGCTTGACCAAGATATTTGGGTCAATTATAAAATTATTGTTGCTACGTATAAGCTCCTCATTCATTCCCATCTATGCCAAGTCATTACATCACTTACACTCCTCACAGAAACCACAGAATTTTAGGCGATTTCAGATTGCGGCACGACTGCACCTTCATTTACCCTTTTGCTGACGAAAATAGCTTTTTTGGGTAGTTTTTCGAGATAAGATATATTACCCAAATTCGAACACCTATCCACATCAAATAAGGCAAAAGTTTTTGATTGGACAAAAATTGTTTTTTTAAATTTGAAACTTCGGTAATATGAACGCGGAACCACAACGGTCTTGCAATAATGGAGCCACCCCGAACTCCCCTCTCACCCCATGTTGTGTTATATAACAATTCCTGCATGTGATACACCGTTTGAAAGATCTGAGGGAAAGGTAAGTAAAGAAGTGCTAATCAAGTCAACCGACCGACTGACCCAACAAAAAATGATATGATATATGATTGTTATACGACCAAATTACATATCTCTTTAAATCACTTCGATATCCATGGCTTGGATGATCTATCACGATAGTCACATAGTAGTGCTGCTATACTCAAAAAGAAAAAAATGGAAATCGTGTTCAACAAAAATACATATTCGGACACATTAAAAAAGAAACCAGATGTTGATCTCAAGTTGTTTCTCAAAACAACTCAACAATTGAAAATCATCGATGCTGTGAAGGACTTGTGCTTCTGACCAACGATGTAAGATCTTATCAACCAATATCACTGGTCATCTGCTTACTTGAATAATGGGTCCTGAAGCGCATCAAATGCCTTGTTGAAAATGTAATATCGGATTTCCAATTTGCATTCCGCCACACCCAACCATGGATTAGATACATGATACATCGCACAGTTAGTAAAAAGATATGAATTTTTGCCTGACCAACAGCCGCAATTATGCCTGCTTGCTATAACAAATATTTTTTCCAATTTCGGCGTAGGTTGAACAGATTATGGGATTTACTTGACGCAGGTAGCATTAAAAATAGATAACAATTATTTCAACACTTTAGGGTAACGTGTATACCATTATAGCACCTTACATCACAGATCTTTATGATGGACTCAAGAAGAATATTAGATAAAAATAAAACACTACAGGCCTAGAAAGTCCATGGCGATTTTCGCCCATGTCTTTCTGTCCATCACTCTTTCCATCTCTCAACGTGCATAGTGTGTAGATCGTCTTTCACTTCTCGTTTCCATCGCGCCCGTGGTCTGCCTCTTTTTCTTCTTCTTCCCCCCATTTCCGCACTTATTTGGTATTCTTTCTCTGCCCATTCTTATTACGTGTCCCAACCATCCTATTCTTTGGCTTGCAGCACTCCGATGATATTAGCGCTGTTTGTATACTTCGTGGTTGTATTTTCACTGTCATCTTCCATTATCGTATGTACCACCCAATATTCTTCCGAGGATCTTCCTTTCCCACACCTTCAATCTTACTATATCCTGTTTTTCCAGTGTCCAAAGGTCGCAGGTATACGTTACCACTGGTCTTATCATTGTTTTGTATACCCTTAGTTTCGTTGCTCTTGAAAAGATTTTTCCTGATAGCACCGACCTCAACGCAAGAGCACCCTTTGTTTCCTGCAGCAATTTTCGCAAGTTATTTCTCTGCTGGCATCTAGTTTCCTAATCACTACGGTGTCTAGCTAGGTAAACGACTCTACCTCCTGGAATGTATTTCTCATTTAGCCTTACTTAATAATAACTTTCGCTAACATTACGACATTTTAGTTGAAATATTCCTTAAAACACGACATTTTTTGAAAAATTGGTTAGGTATACCGCGAACCTTAATCGAAATGAACATCATCACCGCGAAATTGATAGCACTTCTTAGATCTCAATTTCGCCTTCTTTTGGGGAAAACGTTAATTCCCTGTAGGTACTTAATAGTTCGTCCAAACAGATACTAATAGTTAAGTGTTTTTATTTTTTTACAACTTTAATGATTTTGTTGGTATTTTGACTGGTTTTCGATGACTGCATTAGCTCTATTCTAACTTTTTTGTAGGTGAAGATAATTAAAAGAACAAACAGATAATTATGCTAAAATGTAATTAGAACGTTGGACGTAACGCAGACGTAGGCACTCTCGTGATTGAAATTGGCATTGCTGAATTAGGGTGAAGTGTTGACTTCAGAATATAAAGCACATTGAATTGATTATACCGCACATATGGGAGATGAGGTAGCTTCACGAAGCCCACTGTCAAAACATGAGTGCCGAGTAATTGAGCATGAAAGCAAAAAAATCTAAAGGAGATTAAATTTAAAAGAGAACTTGGTCCAAAAAACGAAAGTTTTACAAATATAATAATGGAGCAGCCTATTAAGGGAAAGAAAAAAATAACATGAGTTGCAAATATCGAATCTGTGTCATCCAATTACTATTGCAGAAATTTGAATTCCTGAAGGAGGGTTTTCATCAAAGGATTTTAATTTCACAGATCGCGCCTATCGAACTGTACAAATTCCTGCGTTTCCACTTTTTAACGGCTTCCTATAAAATATCAAGCATTTCCGCGTTATTGACTTATTTCGAAAAAAATTATCTTATAAAAGCATTTTTTAAATCACCCCCTCTCGATTTTATACAAATACTGGGCAAGGCGTTCTTTAAAAAATACGCGACCCTGATCAATTATTTCGTAATGTTTCATCAGTTTTACCTTTATGGATTCCGCGAGAGCAATAATACAATCCTGCTTTACGATTTTCTATATGAGGGACTCGCATTTCTGATATTCGAAATATTCGACAAATTTGATTTAACATTATATTTATTACGTACCTCAAAATCTATATCATTGCTTAAATATTCAAAGGAAGTTTCTTCCAAACGATTCAATCCAGATAAGTCCGTCTGAACTGCGGTGGACATGCATTTACTTAAGCAAGCGGTATCACATCCTGATGATTCGCATTCTCTTCTTTTTACCTCAACCACTATCGGTTCACGAGCGCTAAGGAATGCATTAACGGCATCTTCATACGAAAAGCTGCTTATATCGGTTCCGTTTACCTGAAAATAAGCAATACTTAACGAACTGTCTCTATTAATTTTAACTCTTACTAATGACATCTACACTGACAGTAAGTTACCTACATTTGGCATGCGCTTCTCCTGAATGTGCATCTAATGCAATTACCTCGAAGCGAATTTCAAATCTATGACGATCTGATTTTCGACTTCAGAAAATCAAATTTTACACTAAAAAAGAATATGTATATGAATTACGCGAGGTACGAATAACGAAAATCAATGAAAGAGAAATGAGAAGACATTTTTAAATTTTAAAGAAAACGATTTCATCAGGTAACATTTTACAATTTATATAAAAACCGTTATCAGACGTGAAAACTTTCACCGAACAAAATGAAGCCATTATGTAACACTTTGTCTAGCTTTAAACTTGAATAATATTCTAAATTAACACCGCAAAAAAGAAATTCCCTTTTCCTATTTTTTGACTGGAGAATAGCGTCTCTCGTCGATTGTCTTGCATCAAATTCTTCCACACATAGATTTATTATGTGTACAAATTTAAAACTTTTAAATTGTTTATTACTTTTTCCAATTTTGATTTGAGGGTGTTTAAACACCAAACAATGTGGTAACAGATTTTTATCGTTTACTGGAGATTTTTAACAAGCATGTAAGTGTAGGTACTAAATATATCCCATTTGTCACAATATGAAAAACAAGGTAATTCCTTCTCTGTGAAGGAGAGTGCTGTAATTTTCAATAATAATATAAGCAAAACAGTGATTATCGAATATACATGTCAAATTACATCTATTTACTTCACTTAAATTAGTGGATACGTCAAAATAACAATTTCAATGCAATAATATGTACCTACGTAGGAAGGACAGGGAAATAAAAATAAAAAGACTTTGCACTGCATTACTTGGTGGTCAGAAACAAGGGCTACAGAATGATCACTGTAGAAATTCCATTTCAAAATTAAGCAGTGTTTGATTTCTTTGACAAATGGTTATCGGTTGTTTTCACAGTGAAAAGCAATGGTGTTACACAATACCTGAGTCCCTTTATTTTGAACTGGTTTTATTAATTAGCACAACAAAAATTAACCAGTTTTTATTTAAAAATTTAAGGGTTGTTTACCCTGTGCCTAAGGGGTGAAATGTTGTCAAATGGCAGAAAAAGTGCCTAGCTTCTCTAAAAAAAACCAATTGACCTGTACGCGCTTTCTTTAGTTTTTAAATGCCTCAAACTCTTTCCTTATTTTTCATTTTTGCAACTTCATTTTTTTTTGTTAAAAATAAAAGAATCTAGTGCACTGAATTCGGAAAAGAAAGACCTTTCAAATGTCGTATCACTTGCCCCATCATCTCTATTTAAATTTTATGGGTTGTTTTCAGAGCGGTAAGGGATCAATCGATCCAAATCCATAGAGGTGATAATATAGAGTAGGTATATGAGAAAGAGAGATGCAGAGAAATTGGAAATAATGACAAGAAAGCCATAAATAGGATGAGGTACGCAAAACCTTTGGATACCGTTGCTCTAGGGACCCTAATGAATGATTTTGAACCGCTTCAAAATAAAACACATGTATTTTTTTTAATGCAACAGAGAATTCTATTTATTATCCGCCTAGGATAAGAGTGAGCCTGAAATAGGGGTGGTTTTCCTGAAGGTTGTGATATATTCGTAAGAAGAGTTCCTTTTTCGATTAAAAAAGGTATCTGAGCACGACTATGATGGTTAAAAAGATCACACATATTTACAATTTACTTCCATCTCATGATGACAGTTTGACAAACAGAATAGGTTCTCAGGCAGAAACATCTTCTTACTTAGGAAAAAGATAATAAATGTTCCCTCAACGTATACAACGAATAAGCTGGTTGGGAAAGAAAACAGACTCAAGAGGATCTGATGTGCCAAACGTTCGCATTTAGGAACCTTTCCCGAACCTTCCAGCAAAGTATTGTAGTAATTATTAAGAACTCAAAGTAATTAATTAAGGAGCGTTCCTTACCAAGCGTCCCTCTATTAGCCAACGTTATAGAAAAGGTCATTAGTTTTGTAGCATCTATACATACAGCGCCGCGGACAAAATATGGTCAGCGTTGGTATTAAAAATCCGGTGACTATACAGTAAATTTATCCTGCGATTAGCTATTTTTAAACAACCATCCGAGATGGGAGATCTAAGGCGTGATTACTGTGCAGTCGCTGAAAAGACGATAGACCGGATATTTTTTGCATTTTTGATGAGAATAAATACATTAAAGATTGCTTTAACGTTGAAACTTACTAACACTTGTTTAATTTTTAATTACGACCTGTGCCGAAACTCTTTGAAGATAGTTTGAAATAAACTATTTTAAGGAGTTTCGCTGCATAAATTATGGCAAGCCGTTTTACCATTTATTCACTGCAGTCGTTATATGTCATTTTAATTCTAATCTATTTCCATGTCACTTGGGATAATGAAAATTACGCTATTTTCGTTAAGAAGAATACAATTTTTATTCTTAATTAAAATTTAAATACAAAAATTATTTTAAATTGAAAAGAAAATGATTATGTTTTTATTTTAAAGATTTTCTTGTAG
Organism: Pyrocoelia pectoralis; assembly: GCA_036250285.1. Taxonomy (NCBI): domain Eukaryota; kingdom Metazoa; phylum Arthropoda; class Insecta; order Coleoptera; family Lampyridae; genus Pyrocoelia; species Pyrocoelia pectoralis. Next base: position 3,455,179 of record CM070082.1, read on the forward strand.
TTGTCATGATATTCTTACATCATATTAGTTTTCAGGACATATCTCATTACAAAAATTCATTTTCTTGGGAAATGATATCCTTCTAACAATTTTTTATTGGAATGCATTCTTAGAGTTCGCCGCAATTCAATTTTAATTTTAATTTAGTTTCTTATGCCATACTGTATTTCCATTTTAATTTAAAAATTAAAATGTTTTCTTATGTCCTACAGTTGTATATTAATTTCTATTGAACATGAATTTTTATGTCTTTTGACTTGTTGTTATAATTCTATTCGCATTCGTTATAACTTAAAATTTTAATTCTATTTGAATTTATTATGACATTGGTGTATTTTCATTTTAATTTAAAAAGTAAAAATGTTCTAACGATATATTTATTTTAAAGTTTTATGAATCCGTATTGCCATTTGAGATTCTCGTTTAGTGTTTTTATTTCAATTCGATGTCTAATTCTATTGTAATTTAATTTCCATTCGACTTGAAGGTGTTGAGCACACTGATAAGAAATGTAAATGAAAATGAGCTATAGGTTTTATGTATTTTTTTCGTAATTAGAATGAAAATATGTATTTAAATTTTAATTAAGAATAAAGATTGCATTCTTCTTAACGAAAATAGCGTAATTTTCATTATCCAAAGTGACATGGAAATAGATTTAAATTGAAATGACAGATTAACGTCTAAAGTGAATAAATGGTAAAATGGCTTGCCATAATAAATCTATATATAAAATGAACTATATTTTAGGGTAGCTTCTAAAACTGTCAATGGTCACCAGAAATTTTTAAGTAATAATAACTTGAGGACCAATTAGCACGTTACCAGTAACTACTAGATTCAAATTGGCAAGTTCATCGAAATCCGCACTAATACTTAAAGGATTTGTGAAAGACGCCTGAAACATTATCCTCTTCTTGAATTAACACATTAGCGAATGCCAAACAAACATATAAGAAAATCGATGTAGATGAGCAGGCGTTTTGAAGATTAGAGTAGGTATATATAAGCTAAAAATGTTCGAGGATGTCGTTAGGGTGAAGCGATTTGCGAAAACACAAAATTTAAAAATCGCATAGAATTAATTGCGTGGAAAAATTGAGTCCTTAATTTGTAGTTATTAAATGTCAGTCTTTCAGATAAGTGTTGAAAAATGCGTATACTGAGAGCTGAAAATTCTGTTCGATGATCGTTTTTATTAGACGCAGATAATAAAAAAGTGTATTATATTAGTTGCAAACTTTTGAATTAAGTACACTCCAACGAAAAGAAATTTTATTAAAATTGCTTAATCAAGTAGTAAACGATTCATGATGCTATGAATGTAAGGAAGAGTAAAAAATTAAAAACCCCGAAGTTTTAGAGATCATTATAAACCTGAACACAAAGTTGGGAATTAATAATTTGCTCACTTTTCATATTTTTAATCCTGGGGAAAAATAGAGCACAAAATGTATGGCTCTCGTAATTCACATATGACAGAAAACGCCACGCTTTACAGTATTTATTTAGTACGATAACTGCTATTAAAATTGTGTTTAACCAGTAAGGGTCAACAGTATTTTAAAAGCAAAGACAGATGTCGATTGAAACGTGACAAAAGGGTCCAGAACTACTATCAAAAATCAAACAACCCCAAAAAAAGACGACATGTGAACAAATGTCACATGCCACCACAAATATCACTAAAACCGATACAATCAAAACGAAAACGTTTAAGGTGAAAGTAATTCAACTGCTCGAAAAGCTTATTTTTTGCGGACCAAATCACCCAGTTACGTCGAAATAAAAATTTCACGTGCGCATCAAGTGGCTTTTAAGAAAATACGAATTTAGGAGAAAAGAATAACAAGAAAAATGAGTAAGCATGCGAAAAATTTATGAATTTCAGTAACTGTTACAGATAAATTTCAAAAGGACCCCAATAACCGTCACTAAATTTTGAATGAAAGTAGTTACATTTGCATATTTAGTATAGTGAAAAAATATGCGACTAAATTCTCCTTTAGTGTTTTACAGACGTCACGTAGATTAGAATTATTACCCCAACTCTATACAAATGCGCAAGGAGCTCGCGTGTCTAAAGGCAATTTTTGTAATTGGATATATATTTTTGACGTAGTTGCTCAGTACTAGGTATTGTGGAAAAGCACGTTTAGACCAACTCTTCAGATGAAAAATTGTCACAGCCTTATTAACCGCAATGTTATAAATTTATAAAATTGACATAATATAGTTGAATAGGTAAGCTCGTTGAAAATAAAAGATGACGGATTCGGCTACATTAAAGTTACACCATTGTACATGTCCCCCTTATACATACATAATGAATATAGGTCCCGTGTAATTTGCCCATTATTTACTTTCTCTTAATCAACTACGATAAATAGAGGATCATTATGCATCTTGTAATCCTATCACCTCGTGATTTATTCTGAAGATAAAACGGTCGGATGTAGCATTTTACAAATATAATTGAAAAATGTGAATATTCTAGGTAGATCATCATTTTATAAAACTGCTTAAGAAAATTGGACTTTCAGCTCCAAAATCGGTAGGTAAAATCACATTTACCTCTCTAAATCAGAGGATAAGAGACTAAAATTGACTTTAACACTCAACTTTGTATAAATTTACACCCCGTCTCACAGCGTTCTAAATCCATCTAAGGCGATTTAAGAGATGGTGCAACGAGATTCAAGGATTCGAGCTGTGTTGACCTACTCGGGGAAGAGTACACCTGAGAACATCCGAACATTGCAGACAACGTTGGTCATTTCAGAACTCGCGATACACACAAAATTCGAAGTCAGTTTTGCGACGAATGCACGAATGAGAAAGTCCAAAATCGACAATTAAACATAGCGACAAAAAGTTGTTCATTAACCTCAATCATCGGTAAAAGTTACCTTCTAGTTTTTGCAAAATCGCCTCACAGAGAAACTTCAAGAAATGTATAATGTAAAGACCAGTAATGTCGGAGGGTAATACTATTGCTATCGAAGGAAAACGGTAGAAACTACCACGAAACATTTGGGTTAACTCGCCCAAAGCGTTGTCAAAAGCCTTGTAAGTAATCACATATCCAAAACACCTCCTAATATAGACAGCATTTACATCTACAAAAATCAAGAAAGCTAACCTGATTTTCTCCTTTGAAAATCCCCCCCCCCCCCCCCCCCCGTTAATGGGCGATTTTGTAAGAGAACTTCGGTATGCTGTTTCTCCATTAAATCAAAAAGCAATATTCTGTTAATAATAATAATTATTACAGAAAGTCCGTTACCAACACATAGCACATCAATAACCACTCATATGACACTTCTAACTCGTCCAGGTCCACGTACACCCAAACGCAAACACGCAATACACTCACAACATCAAAACATACAAACACATTACCCACACAATAAACATAATACTAATTCAAAACACATATGTTTTTTATTATAATAATAATAGTTTATTGACCAACAGAAAACTATTGTTGTGAAGGTGAGCGAATTAAAGCAGTTTAACACATACCAAAAGAAAAATCATATACTGGGAACCAGAATAGGCAAAACGACCACTCTTTCAGTAATTCCTGCTCTTGCTGATCAAGTGCTATTGCAACCAAGCATACCGTACAAGGTTCAAGTGCTACAGGGTTTTGCATGGAACGGTGTAAATGAGACTGTGTTTAGCAGAAAAACATTAAGTAGTTAAAAAAATAAATAAATTCTTGTTAATCTCGATCTCGAAACTGCAAATCGACAAAAAATCAACGAGACCGCACCATACTTTTAATAAAAAGGATTTTGGGAAAAACAGAATTACACAAACATGGATGGCGGACAACAGATTACTAAGAAGGGTAACGGATGGAGAAAAAAAAATTGGACACGAAAAGGGAGGAACACTGAGAAAAATAAAGGGAATAGGTTCTAATGCTCCAGGAGGGCAAAAGGAGAAACGTAATTTTTGCTCAGTATCATCCCACTCCATACTTCCAAAAATACTTTTAATTATTAACCATTTTCCAGCAATGTTTCTTGACTGGAAATAAATGGCGATCGTATATTGTTTTAATTCAAATAGGTATTTGATTGCCAAAATTAGAAACCGGTACTTATTAAATTTACTAGAACTTTTCTCGCTAAAAACTAACAAATACGGTATTTGACATTGAAATTAAAACAATACACAATAGCCACTTGTTCTTAATCAAGAAATTTCCTTAATATATTTTCGAAATTGTTAACTTTAGGTGTAGGGAATACCACACATAAATTTAAGAAATTTAAAGTTAATACGTAGTGAGAGACTTTTTGCGTATTCAAGCATTTTTTGAGCAGACCTCGTAGAATATTTTAAAAAATTTTAAATTGCAGACATTCAAGTGAATATTTATTAAGCTGTATTGAAAAAAAATGATAAATTACTCTTATAATAAATTAACGTATTCATTATAGACTTAAGTAAGATGTAAAAGTGTTAAAAAATGCAAACAATTGCGGACATCTTGAAAATAGTTCAATTTAGATACCTACGTCATTATTTTTGAATGTAGAATTCAAAAATAAAGACATGTTATGAGGGTACTATTTAAAAGCTTTAGGAGTTTAAGATCTATGTGGTTACCCTGTATAAGTGACACTAGCTTAATTGCATTCAAATAAATTTTATTTGAAACATTAAGGACGTAAAACTTGATGTAGATACCTAATGGTACTATTAATTTTGTACGTGTCAAGAGATATAGCGTCACGATATTGAGTTTTTGTTAATTACATTTAACGATAGCATAAGTTACATATTAACTAAAATTCTTTAAATTAACCACCCATGTGGTACTGTACTATTTATTGTAGTCACAGCATAAATTCATAAATGTTATTATGTATTTACTTATTGGAAGCTAAACGAATATTATTTTGTTGGTTATTTTAAGATTATCCTGTATGTGGTTTATAACTGTTTGGCTAATAAGAAACACCATTGAGGTATTTTCCCATTTAACGCGCAAAAGATTAAAATTTATTACTGGTCATATAATTTAAGGAGCTTCTTGAAGAAATTAAGCATTTCCTGGCCTTTCTTCTACGTAAATAGTATTTGTACCCAAGGGGAATTATATGATTTTTAAGAAATGCTTAAAGTTAAATGTATCTATTGAAAAGAATTGTGGGATAGGATAACAACATACGCAATAAATATTAAACACGTTTCCAAACAATTTTATTTTTTTCCCCCTCCCCTAACCAAAAAGCTGCGTACGCCCTTGTTTGGAGACTGTATATATTAATCAATTTGTAAAATTTTACAATGTAAAATCTACAATGTTTTACAGCTACAGCTACATTAGATTAGTAACAGTAAGCAGAAAGGATTAAGTTAATGTACGAAACCATTCGAAATAACAAGCTATAGAGGTGTTGCATTGCAATTGCAGAAAAGGTAAGGATCGTTTGAATCAAATGCGTTGCAATGGTATCTGAAGCCATAAATATCATATCTCAAATGTCAGCAAATTTGCTTTTAAACGAACAAATTGAATCCATGTAATGGGATTCGTCCCATTAGCTTGTTGAATAAATAGCTATTATCTTGAATAATATATTTTGTGATTTTATCGAAAAAAGAAACAAGGGAAAAAGTTATATGAATACCAAATGAATTTGGCAAATTTGATAAGAACTATAAAAATAAGCGAAAGTTGGAGTAATGGCCGAAACTGAAATCGTGAATTTTATTTCGGTTTGATAATAGATATGGAAATTAAATATCCAAGCAAAACAACTTTATAAAAAAAACGGCAGCGGATAAAGAAATTTATGGCATTCGCAATGGCAGGACATAAAAATTTGTGTGCAGCTACAGTATTATTTATATCGTTAGTTATAGACTAAGAAAGCGTTTACAACTTTTAAGCGAATAGTTTGCGTTTTAGAAATAAAAAAGTTTTCTAAAGTTGGTGTGAAATGTATCGTGCGAATAGTTATTTAAAATTCCGCTTTGAACGCAATCAATACGCTTCAAGTTTACAAATGGCCTCAATTTTATTTGACTAAGGGAAAAAGTTACCTAAATAAATAAGACAAGGTAATTAATAAGATTATGAGAAGAAATTATAAAATAACGAAACTGGAGGGAACACCAAGATGCAAACCAATCGAAACCAATAACGAACTAACTGAAGAGGATAAGATTATTTTTGTCGGTGGTTGTAATTTAAATAAAATAAATAAATTTATACATGTCCTGCAATATCTGTCTATAGGTTAAAATAATAAATACCGATCACATAATCGTTCATTCATGGTGAATAAGCATAAAATATGTGTTCATGAAATAACTCCCACTGCAATAGGTGTTTGAAATCTGTTCATGTAAATCGTCATACTTTGGTTGAAACTGAAATTCACACAGATATAAGTGAGCAGATTCGCTAAAAATATGCTGATAAATCAAATTCGCAGTTGTCTTCTATTTCTAACGCAATTTGTAGGGCTACATACTAGGTATACAAATTGAATAATTCTTTGAAAATATCACTAAAAAGACGAGTTAAATGAACTGGATTCCACTGTGGACTGTCGTGATTGAAAACAAGCCTGAAAAATTATTACCATAACGGATGTAAGATTACCGAAAGTTTTCTCATGTATAGGAAATATTGCGGAAAAAAGGTTTGAAATTTACATGCTAGTAAGTGTTAAAACTGAGAAAGCAAACAAAATCAAAATAATCTCGATAGTCTCACGGAGGAAAGTTTAGAAATTTACAACATACTAAAGTTGTTTGATGTACAGTCGTACAGAAATAAAAGTTGATGTGCTGTTGACAGAGTTAGAAAAATACATGGTATCGAAGGAAAGTGTTGTATGTATATGAAAGGTTTGTGTTTTGCATTAGGAAGAAGCAAGATGGTACTGATGTGACGTTAGGCATAGATTTTATCCATAGATCTTAACTTTGGTTATACTTACAGATAGTACATAAAAACCACACCAATTAAACAACTTCAATTTATAGGCTATAAACTAATTTTTAAAATGAAGTCAATATTGCACAACTCTCAAAACCACAATATAATAACAATTTAATCGAACGCGCTTCGACAGTGAACATCGGCGAACAACTAAAACCAAATTATAAAAGCGAGCTATTTACACTACTTAAAGTGGAACTGACATAACGAGTTATAGTCAAAGTTCTGATAAGCCTAAAGGACCCGAATCATCATTATTCATAAGAAAGCGTTTGTTTTTGTGAATATCTAAACTTTCATAATAAACAAGTTGATTGTTAATATTTACTTGCTTAACTAAGGAAATATATTATCTATTTTGTGATTATTCTCAAGCATATGTAGGGCAACGGCAAATTTATCTCAAAGAAGTCAAAGATTGTATTTGAGGTAAAAAACTACCCTTAATTCAAAATCTTATCTACTTCTTCATCGCACCTTGCATGGTACCCTCAGTTTTACCTATAGAGCAACTAATACTTCTAACAAAGTATTTGTGTATAATGTACATGTATAATACCTACATTTCCTTCAATTTTGTACATACATGGTCCATGTGTGATTAAGACTTTGAATTAAATTTTGAAAATTGAAATTTTGTGCAGGGAAACAACTTAGGTGTCAATTGATTACTTATTTTATTTGTTCAAAAAATATTTAATTCATTTTAAGTCAAAATTTATTTGTGGCTTATTTAAGTTGTTTGATTGCCACAGATTTTAAGTATTAGATCCTTTCTGTAAGTACAAAGCAAGTTAAAATCTTCACATCAGTAAAGATGGTGAATCTTTGGACCACTTTTTTACTGATTTAAATAAATTGTTGACGAGCTGCCAGTTTGATGATTCGACACATTGTCGTGCTATCTAATTGGATCAATTGGAATAAGAAGAAGGGTTGGAAACTACAGTTGGAGGTACATATTTCGTTTTTGTAAAATAGGATAATCGTTACGAAAGAAGCATTATGTTACAGCAACTGCATTCCAATCAACTATGCTTTTACCAAAATACAACAAATAACTAAATCCATTTTGTATTGGCCACAAAGTAACAATGATATAAAAGAATTCAAAAAGAAATGTAAAAGACGCGAGGAGTGGCAAAAAGACCCACCTTGTGATCATAGGTTTTATTACCATCTATGTACGTAGATACATAGATGGTAATAATTTTGTTGGAGTTAAAAATGTCTAAATCAATACTTAAAGCTTCCAAACATACTCATGGTATACCGTTAGAGGTAATCGCGGACACTATGCGATTTGTATTTTATTAGTATCAGGTTTCTCAACAACCAGTCTAATAATACCCAAGAGCCAATGGACCTGCAAACAGAGCAGCACAGCACAGCACAGACAAATTTCCATTAGCCGTTGTACACTTAATACAAAAAAATACATGTAAAAGCAATTTGCTAATATAAAGTTGAGGGTATACAGCAAACCTATTTATAAACTAAAAAATATGGAGAATCTCCACAAGGAGGAGTGTTACTTCCCCACCATTGTCCAGGACTGTGCACTATAGGCTATAGTCGACTAGCACTAACGTATGCAACCTTGGTGTGGTGCCCCAAGAGGTTTCAGAACAACACCAAAGCGAAACTAGGTAAAATCCAAAGCTTCGTTTGCCTAAGAATAACATAGAATAAGAATAACATAGTATCATAGAGATAATTTCTCAATACTTATAAAACCTTCTATAATAACCATCGATGGAAAAAACCACTATGGAGGTTGATGTAGTATGTAGTATTGTGTCACTTGAAAAGAGGTTTTCAATATGTCATACATGGGAGATTGTCATTTAAGATTTGAAATTTGGGGTGGTGGGGGAGGAAACGCTTATAATCTGTGTTCCCTTTCGATATTATTTTCATATCTTTTTTCATTTGTTACTTGCAGTTACCCATTGCAGTTTTCAAATTGATTAAATTGAAAAAGGAGAGAAAAAGGATTTGGGATGGTTTTCCTTGATGCTAGAAAAATTGCCGAAAGTAGAAATTACCAGAAACTCCGGTTTGGGAAAGTGAAAAAATATTTTGATTACCCATCTCGAGATAAAACTCATCTTGAAAAGAAGCAGAAGGAACTTAACGTCCTTAAAAGAATTTCTTCTTTGGGGGAACGATTTACTTAATTAGGTACACCGCAATTTTTTTGGGTTCATTGTACATATAACATTCAAGATGGAAAAAGGGACTCATTTACACTTGTAAATTGCATTAATGGATTGTACCACGAATTGATGATTCTTCTACATGTACATCCGCCTCTACTGGAAGTGTGGCCTAGGGGACCAATGGAAATAATACAATATTTAACATATTCGTGCTTCTCAAGTTCCTGAACAGATTCATAATAATGAAATAATAATTTTCAAAATATGTATCTTGTGCTATGTCATTGCCAAAGCGTACTAATTTTAATTTCCCGTTTTTGCATTTTGTCTAACATAGAGAAACGCTCAGAGGGGTAATATGAAGTCTTGCTTTCTTACGATACGGCATTTTTGAACCTTACAATATCCCCATGATTAATTTTTAAAAAGTGACAGAACTAAAATGTCTCTTTTTTGCTGATTTAAATGGAAGTTAGAACTTAGAAAGTACCACTGCATAAGGGAAAGTTGTTTTCTTGGAAGTAGTTTGTTGCCTAGCTGTAATTCACCAAAACGTAGTAAGTAATTAAGAACCAATCATGTGTCAGTCCCATTATTAGTGTTATACATGAAAACTTCATGAACTTGAAAATTACTCGATATCGAAAATTAGAAAAAAGGAGCTGTAGTTGAATTAAGATAAAGTTTGATACTCTACCACATCTTGAAATTGGTCAAATGAAACCAAATGCATTGTCTGAAAATGTAAAAATTCGTCGAAATGAGTCTAATTTTAACTAACAGCGCCAGCGGCTCGAAATACACGAATAGAAGAAAAGTCAATCAGTGAACCAATTGCGCTATGTAATTCGGTTCTAGTTAATTATAGGAAGGAAATGAAAGGTGATAAAAATCAAATTCGACAAAGAACGTATTTGATGTTATTTTTCCATATATTTAAATCAGTTGCTTCTGATATTTACAGGCTTCAAAAACCTCACTAAACCTCACATAAATATCCCAACAATTTTATGTAATGAATCGCCTAAAATAAAACGCATTTTCAGCATTTTATTTTAAAGCTTTAACCGTTAAACTGAATTTATTCAAAGAAATTTAATAAATGTGTCGAAACGAAAATGTTTACAAAAATCAACAACAAAGTGACGATATCACGCCTTTAGAATGTGCTTCCTTTTAAGTTTACATTTTCTATCTAAAGAAGTTTCTTTCCCTTAATGCTTTCGTCCTCACGAACTCTTCCATGTAAGTGCGGAAAATGTCGACATTTATAAAAAGAAAACGAGTCTTGCTCTGAAAAATATCATCGATTAAAATGAACATGGTGTAAGAAGTGTTGGGGGATTTAGAAACATAGTCCTTTAAACGGTTATACTCGTCTAAAATTTATTGATGATCGCGTAAATCTATCTAAAAACATATTTTATAAAATTCCCTTTTCCATTCGTATAGCAAATGCTTTAATGGAATTGTTTTAATTTAAGCGATTAACAACACTACACGAAGCTCAATCGGATTGTCACCAATAAATTGATGGTCTGACAGTTAATGATCTCCAAAGCGTGATCAACCTAAAGCCTTTTAGGCACATCTAAATTAAATTTGTTTAACTTTTTTTTCCACAATACTCGTTTAACGTCTGACCCTGTCGCGATATGCAATTTATCGCTTCGATCAACAATTCTTCACACTAAAATTCCCTTCGGAAGTTTAGATATATATTCTCATTTATATGGACTCTCACATTAATACTACATTGCAATCGTTGGCTGATAGGAAGGCATAAATCTCGCGTTTATCTAATGTTAAAATTCTTACTATAATTATTGATAGCAGCAGCTCTAAGAGCAATTTGAAGAAGAACATAAATTCGCAGTGAAATACAACAAAATGGTACATACATGCGTCTTCAAAGAAATCGAAACGCCTCCTTATAGCAAAGAGTTTGTCAGCTCAGAAGCGTAACATCTTCCCTTTCTAATATTTCGGTAAGACGGGGACTGCGATATGCCCTACCACCAAGGGACGACCGTACCTTTGCTTAGCTGCGGTGTGGCAGAAACCGGATAACCTTATGGAGAACAACATTTCAATAATTAAAAAAATTCCATACAATATCCTTAAATTATTGACAAAAATTACGGTTTATTTTAGGTGGATATCTGCCATGGACTTTAGATCAACATCATTACTTGACGAATTTGTATTATTCTTGATTGAATGTATTTAGTGTAGTGTGCGTTTTGTTAAATCCCGATAAACCTACGTTTTAGTCTTTTTTAACAACAGTTCTATTCGTAGCTAATTGATCGCAGCCAGAAAATGTTAACAATTAGCACTAAGCACGAATTACCTACCTACTCGTTTAATAGTCAGATTCTAAGAGATAATTTTTATGTATATTCGTTAACTTACTTGAATAATTCAATTACTCGAATTACATAGTACATTAATTTTAAGCGGACGCGAATGTTTTAATTATGCTTAAATTAAAACCGAGGCTGATAATTTCCATGTCTACGAATCTACGCATGTACCTAATTGATGAAAAATGATGTTCAAAACGTGACAAATGTATGAACGAAATTGGTGAAACTGAACCCGTTGAAGAACAACCTTTCTACGTTTTCTCCGATTATTTGAGGAAATTAGCACTCATGGGAGTAATATCGTAATGCGGTATGGAAGTAAATGTAATATAACTTGTACTTTCTCCAACAGGAGTGCAATTAGACCTTTACCCACATCTACTTAGGTGTAACGCCGTTCCTTTAGTAAACGACAAAACAAAGAAAAAACTTGTTACGATACTAATTTTGAAATTTAATACAACCCCGCTTACATTAGAAATTGATTAAAAATTAATTACTTCACGTAAAATACGCCGACTTTTCCGATAATTAAAAAAAAATGGCAGAATGTGAGACACTTGAAGCTTTATTTGGTTGTTTAATAAATATTTTTCGTTGGAATTTGTAGATACTTAGGACTTTGCGAAAGCTTGAACGTCGTTTTGGCCCATCGAACACGTTTTTCTTGGTCGAGTGATTTTTAAAGAACACAAGTTGCGTACAGAGGAGAAAATGTACGTAAATGAATAAAATATTTATTCCCTTTTTCAAATAATTCTTTAAAAAAGATAAATAAGGTGGAATATATGTAGGTATATATCATATACGTTATATAAAGAGTTAATAATGAGAATATCTTAACCACTTCGACTTAAAATATTTTTAGCGATGTAGAGATAATAAATTTTTAAGATATTTCAAGTGCAGCTGTGCAAAATTCGGATGCTGAAATAAATCTTCTTCTAATTAGGTTGTTATTTTTGTTTTTAATTGCCCGAATGACTTGTTAAACACCGACAGCGATTTTTTTAAACCGAAAAAGTGGATTAGATTGTCCTGGTAGACGAGGGTAGTGCACTTTGGTAATCCTTAATGTTTAGAATAGAGCGCATGCCATTTTTCTTAATGAAAGTAAATCATTTACTTACGCACTTGTAAAGCATTTGAGCGCGAACCTAATGGCATCTGAGATAAATGCAAGTTATTCATTTCATAGTATTTTTAAATATCTTCCTGGAAATTTTTTGGAACGAATTTTTCGCCAATTCTTACATTCTCTATGTAGAAATTTATAGCAAGTCTTAGGTTAATTGTCTTGCAATTACCTACCACAGACATACGTTTCATTTACTTTTATTATTAACGATTTACTCATCAATCCTAAATTCGTTGTAGAGATTTGGAACATCGAAAACCACTGTTTGCTGCTAAAAAGATCAGAATCAGTAAATTTAACAAACATTGTATCGACATCCTTAATAGATACATCATCCTTAATATAATAACAATATTTATTGGTTAACAGAAACATAAGTATCCAATTATAGAGAAACTTAAAACATTATAAATTGTAAGGTCCAAACTGATAATTACAGCAGTCAATTGTACAGGGCCCTCCATTCCATGACAAGCTGGTGGATATACATCTCGGAATATTCTCATCTGTATTGAATTTTTGCAAATTATGCTAAATTTTAACATAACTTCATATACCTAAGACATCGCATATCTGCAGTGTGCCATTTTTTGATTGATTCCATTTTTCCAGATTTATACTCTTCACAAAAAATAATTTTTCGAAAAACAAGCGCGCCTTGCTAAATATGTTTGCACAAATACTGAAGACTAAATGTTTGAAAACTTTTTAAAAAATGTATACAGACAGACAGAAATAGATAACGAAAGTACGAAATTTTTTTAAATGACAATACCTCCCCTTTTTCTAGTGGATTTTAGGCTGAGAGGTAAGGGCAATTTGTTAACATTTAACAATTGAATGAAGGAGTTTTCTGAAAATTTGAAGAAAACCGAAATTTAAAGTTAAAATCAATGCTTAAAATTAAAATAAGGAGAGCATCTTGTAATGAGATATTCTTCGATATTATAAATTAATTAACATCCCCCACTTTACTTTTTTTAATTCATTATATTATCATTACATATTTGAAAAGGGTCCACTCCGTACGCAAAAAGTTCATGTAGACCATCTTTTACTTAAGTACGATCGACTTACGACGCTAAATCCCTTCGAAGGGCAGACGCCCTATTCAACAGCCGTTATTTTTAAGGCAGATCATTTTCCTTTCGTTCCTCGAGCGTCGTTACATTCATCAGCTACACTGGAACACAACTGGAATGTACCTCCAATGTTTGCTTGGCTCCTTGTAACTTGCCGGATTACATGAGGAAACGTTCAAATGACAAACACATTCATCAAGAGCCCTTTTTGACGTTAGTGGGAACCCTCTCGAGCTATGTACTCTCTGATGTCAGTAGCCACCATAGTTAGGAGCGAGTAATTTGAGTTGGGGGAAGGGATGAATGATAAATGACTTATTTTCTTGATTTCTCGTGGAAAATCTTCGCTTCTTTAGTTAAGTGACAATTTTCTACGTTAAAAAACCAAATCAAGCCAAGTTTAAAAACCGGTTCATATGTTTAGTTATTTTTGGATGGTGGCTCTAGAGTAAACGTGAACGAAAATGATTTAATTGGGTTTGTTTGTAAATTGAGAACGATAGAATGGTGTGGAACATTCAGTTAATAATGTGTTAAAATTATTGGTTATCTCTAATTTGTACCGTCCATTGAATAATTACTTAATCACGAATTAAACAATCGAACATACGCTTTATTAGGGAGCGAATTTGTTTACCACCTGATTAAGTTGTGTACGAAAAAGCGAGCATTAATCTTTCAGCTGTATGATTCGGGTTTCCAAATTTAACACAGCGTGTTACCTTTTTTGTAAGATCTAGTCATGTGTTCATATCGTTAGCATCCAGGACACATAAATGTATTCAAATGCAATGCAGAAACACATGGATAGAAACTATCGATCGCGACATTCATGAATTACCCACCATCACTATAATACAATACAATGCAACATCTCATCTTGGTGCTTAACGGCTTTAGAAACAGTTACCAACTGCCGACTTAATTATACTTCAAATCAGTTTCAATCTAAACGCGGTTTTTCATAAATGCATTATAATTTACATTTGATGGAGAAAATTTTTGCCACGCGGCGTCAGCAGTCCCGTGCTTGATGCAAATTTTATGCTTCTACGGTAATTCAGAGATTGTTTATGATACAATAGCTTCAAATATATAAACTTGGCAATATAATTACAATTTCGAGTGTTATACACGAGTACTTTCACTTTTGGTCACATGCCTTCAAATGCAATTAATATAATTGCATTGTACGTGCATACCATGCAATAACGTTTTACATCGTTTCAAACAACAAAACTTGACACGTTTACAATTGTAATATTTCAAAGCGTACAACATATTTTCTTTGTTTCCTTTTTTCACCATTTTAAACTTTAATGTGAAAAACGACCTAAAGATTTATTATATATGACACACGAAGTATGCTTTACTTCTGATTTATCTATCTATGATTTTTTTGTTGAAAAGTCGAACCTTCCGAAATTCCATTTAATGTTGTTGCGCTAAAATTATTGACACGAAATGATGGTTTAAGAAATCAATCAAATAATATTACATCAATAAAACAAGCCATACTGTGGCATTTGAGATTTTTCACGATACTGCACTACGTCGTAAAACTAATGAAGTTAGAGAAACGGTTAAATGCGAAAGAAATGCAGTTTTGGGAGTTCAGTCCAATACACTTTTTGTTTTTTGTAAATGTTTTTTTTTTTATATTTAACGGTTTTAGTATTGGGTTTAGAAAAAAAGGTGTAGAGGGAAAAGTAATAAGCTGCTTAACAAATTTTTTTTAAATAAACTTTGGCAAATGAGACAGGCAGGTACATTTTCTGAGCTTTACAGTCATAACTCATAACAAAGCTTGATTTGATTATTCTGAAAAATGAAGACTCTTCTATTTTAAATTTCAGTTTAAGATTGCCAGCAGTGGAAACAATTATTTATTTCCACGTAGTAAAACATTACTACCAAGGGCAGTAAGTGACACATCATCTCAATACAAAAACAAATTACCTACTAATCATGTTATACAGGGCGGCCCAACGAAAAGGTAACAGACGGGTTTCTGGCCAGAGGGAATTTTTTTTTGGGAAACTCAAAAACACGTCAATTTTTATATGAAGGGGGACAACGTTCGCCATGATTTTCAACCTGAAATGAATTCATCCCTTAGCGCTGTGAGAACAACCCCTAAAATTTAAATAGGGATGATGGTGCAAGTGATACGTCATTTGAAAGGTCTTTCTGTCCTGAATTCGGTGCACTAGTTTTTTTTGTATTTTTTTATTTTTAACCAAAAAAATGAAAGTTCCAAAATGGAAAATGAGGAAAGAGATTGAGGCATTTAAAAACTCAAAAAAGCTCGGACAGGTCAATTGTTTTTTTCTTAGAGAAGCTAGGTACTTTTACTGCTATTTGACAACATTGTTTCACCCCTTGGGTATAGGGTAAACAACCCTTAAATTTTTAAATAAAAACAAGGGTTAATTTTTTCTTGTGCTAATTAATAAAACAAGTTTATGAAAATTCAATCTTAATTTAATAAATGTTCGAAGTGCCTGCCTTCAGCTTCCATGCAATAGTACAAATTTTCATTAAATCGTTCCCGTACATTTTGCAACATTTGAGGAGTGATCAGGCGGCATTCATGTGCTATAAGGTCATGTAACTCCTCCAAAGATTCCGGACCAGTGGAAAAAACTTTACTCTTTACATGACCCCATAAAAAAATCTAATGGGGTGAGATCAGGAGGAACGATTTAATCAAAATCTGTATTATTACATGGAAGCTGAAGGCAGACACTTCGAACATTTATTAAAATAAGGGTTGAATTTGCATAAACTGGTTTATTAATTAGCACATGAAAAAATTAACCCTTGCTATTATTTAAAAATTTAAGGGTTGTTTACCCTGTACCCAAGGGGTGAAACAATGTTGTCAAATAGCAGTAAAAGTACCTAGCGTCTCTAAGAAAAAACAATTGACCTGTCCGAGCTTTTTTGAGTTTTTAAATGCCTCAATCTCTTTCCTCATTTTCCATTTTGGAACTTTCATTTTTTTGGTTAAAAATAAAAAAAATATAAAAAAAACTAGTGCACTGAATTCAGGACAGAAAGACCTTTCAAATGACGTATCACTTGCACCATGATCCCTATTTAAATTTTAGGGGTTGTTCTCACAGCGCTAAGGGATGAAATCACTTCAGGTTGAAAATCATGGCGAAAGTTATCCCCCTTGATATAAAAATTGACGTGTTTTTGCGTTTCCCAAAAAAAATTCCCTCTGGCCAGAAACCCGTCTGTTACCTTTTCGTTGGGATACCCTGTATAGACAATGTTCAAACAATGCCCCAAAAACGGAAATATTTAGGATCCCGTAGACACGCTTCTACTGCACTAATAATAAAATTGTTATTAAAAATAATATGCTCTTACTGGTTAATCTCTACAAGTCATGTGCCTTCAGCAACATAACACATTACGGATTACAAACCAAACACTTTGTAATGCACCACTTTCCTTTTCAAAGAATATGACAGCTACACACACTATCATAAACTATAAAAGATTTGAAGGGAAATAAGCTTATCATTAGAACCTATCAATTCTTTTTGAAATATGTTCTGCAACCAAATACGCAATATGGCAAATGATGAAATCAAAAACGAAAAGCAAGCTTACTTTAAGTTTATTGCTCGAACACGTAAGTCTAAATTGTATACCTAGTTAGGTATAACGTAGGTAGGTGGTTGTAAACGTTGCGTTGATGAGATTAATACTTATTTTTTTTCTGACAACCACACTTTAAGTACCGTTTAGTTTTAATGTTATTAATCAATATTCATCGATAGTCAATCAGGCTCTTATTGTTGGATACCCATTTGGGATTCCACATTCATCAATTTTAAATTAATTTGTGTAACTTTTATAGTGTAATTCAGTTTTTAAGATATTACAATGTTACCCCTCGTTTCCCCACATCTTTGATTATCATTTATTTATTAACAATTTTATCGACTTAATTACAAAATTCAACGCTTGAGAAGGAGAGAAGTTTGCTCTCGAAACTTGTCGCGATTTTAATTTGATTCAAAATCTATCATCATATCAATCTGCATTAATTTGAATAAAGAAACATTAAGGGGAGGCTGTGTGTTTAAGATTATTATTACTTATTTCATTACTAGCGCCCCTGCTTTATGTAGTGATTATGAGACCCTTAATTACAACAATGATAATTGCATTACACAAACCAAGCTAAATTTTAGTCTTACAGAGCATGAGGATGCTTTCCAAATTATTATATTTATTATATACCGTAATGGGATACGATGTGATTGGTGGCTGTAGGTACTATATAATTATATACTACCGTGGTTTTGATATGTAATATGGTTCAAGTTACATATATACATAGTTATACATGACAAGAGTTTTAAAAGGTTAGATTTGATGGCAAAGTATCTGAGACGTAGTATGTTAGTTGACCAAACTTGGCGCACCTTACAATGTTGTTCCTCTTTCTCATTAAATAATCCTATATAACTCTATTTACTCTGATTTCTATTTCTTGTCTCCTCTCTCGCCTTCCCTTCTCTCTTTCCCATTATCTTTTCTCTTCTTCTTCATACTTCTTCCATCTTTTTTGCACCCCCTCTGTCCTCCGCCAGTACTCGCCATCCCTCTTTGTCTTCTTCCCTCCGTTCTCTGCATTCCCCTCTCCTCGTTTCCACACCTGAACCTTGCGATCATTTTTATTTATTCCTTTGTACTTTCGCCCCCTAAATATCTAGGTTCCTTTTTTGTCTTTATTCATTCATACCCTCCATTGTACCTCGCTTCTCTTATCTTCGTTTTCCTCTCCTGCTTCGCTAGGTCCATATCCCTGCTTACTACCTCTTCCAGTACCTGTCTCTCCCCTTCTTTCATTCTTTCCACCTTTTCGGTTCCTCCTGTAATATTTTTCCCTGTCCTCTTTTCTTAATATAAAAAAAAAAAATAGGTTTATTGTATTTTCTTACATAATAATCAAATAAATACAAGATTCTATTCCCCCTCTTACAACTACTCCCGCCTGTCCTTCCCCCTACTTTCCACCTTGTCCCTCCTTTCTAACACTTCCCTCATCCATCCCAACCCTTCCCCCTTCGCTCCTAGTATCTCCTTCCTTCTCTCTTCTCTCATCTCCTCGCATTCTCTTAACATATGTGCCATGTTCTCCCTCCCCTCCCTACACATTCTGCACACTTTCTCCTCCTCCTCCCGCCAATATCTATTCTCTCTCTCCTCGTTTTCTTAATATCATTAGTTTTGTTTTTCACGCATTGATTTATAGTCCCTTCCTCTTGATATATTTCTCTGCACTCCTTATCATCTCCCTCATTCCTTTCTTATCTCTTGTCACCATCACCACTTCATCCGCGTACGCCAATGTCCTTCCAACCACTAAGACTGCCCCTTCTTGTTGTTTCCTTACTACTTCTTGCATATCTACTACATCCGTTGGCGCTGGGGGGCAACAGCTTCGTGAGCGCCTATCTGAACATCAAAAATTCAAAAAGAGTACATTACAATGGTCATAGCCAGGTTTTAAAAATGAGTTAATATTATGTCACATCTGTGATGGCCAATTCAGTACCCGACGTATTTCATATCATTGTTGCACGAGAGTTCCTCGTATTCGCCGAAAGAATCTATGACAGTAGGTTCATTAGGAGTGATTAACAACACAGATGATGACCGTATTGACGCAGTTTTCTGTTTGACAGTGAGCTGACACTTCATAGAGACAAATTTGCAGATTCTGAAGAGGTAGAGTCATTAATACATAATCAATGGTACGGCTCTATATAGCAGATTGTTATTTTGTTGATCACTCTATTGTACTTATTTTCATCAATCGTCCCCCACTATCTACCTAAGAAGTAAAAGCTCTTTCAGACGGGGATATTGTATCTGAGATACTGTATGCGAGATACTGAATCGCATACAGCCAATACATGCGCTCAAATGAAGCTTTTCACACGTGGATACTCGTCGGATGCAACATCCCGCTGCAAAATTTCCGTACCTTGCGCCCGCGACGGTATCGGCCTCTCGGATACAGAATTACTATATGTATAAATGGAGCCTTTCAGGTGCGGATACCGAAACAGCAGAATATATAGGGGTACTTATTACCTACTAGTACAGTTGAACAGTTGAAACATAGTACGCCTCCTCTTCATTTGTTATTTTTATCATCCATCCTACCTTCGCTACTGGCGGGTAATGAATGTCTTGAAAGGTCGTATCTGGAAAGTATGCCGTCAATTTCAACCGCAGATTCGGGATCTCGCATACAGTATCTCAGATACAGTATCCCCGTGTGAAAGAGCTCTAATAGCTGCATTCTTTCTAGTAATGGCAGTCAATAATTTTTCTTTTACAGCAGAATATAGTTTTTCCACCGCTTTAAACAACTGTGGCCGGTCAAGATTCTATTTTCATGTAAATTGAAATTTATAAATGACGTATTATAATCTATTTCTTACGACGCGGCGACGCGACCGCGACGTTCAGAAAAGAACGGTGAGTAAAACGTAGATTGATGAATAGAATTTGATTTTAATGATTTGGAATTCTTTAAACCTTGAGAGATAATTGCTCTTATTTTCCATAACAAAGTCAGTAAAAGATTAAACGGCATTAAAAAATCGATTGTTTAAGTTAATGAGTTTTCTTATTAAACTACTGTAAAATAACCCAAGTGTTTGATTTAAATTAAAAGGGGAGAAACAAATGTGAAAGTTTTACAACTTGGAAAACACTTTATTAACTCAATTAAGGACAGATAAATCGAGTCATTTCGCCAAAACACATTAGCATCTTTAGAATTTTTAATGTGCATATCGTGTTATCTTAATTTACACCTTTTCCCCAAGTTAATCCCGAATGAATTTACTTCTTGCCTTTTAACATTTATCTTTCTCAAAGTAAATGTTTAACGCCTAATTTGTAAGATCGTTTAGTTTCTATAGATATAAAATGTGGGACGTTAAAATTTCTAAAGGGTTTCAGTGATTTAATTGTGAACATTTTTCATACAACCAATTCTGTTCTAATTTTTTTAGGAGAAAATTGTACACGATAACAATTAGCTACCTAATACTTGCATAAATGTTCAATAAATTAGGAGTGTTATGCCTATATGTATACGTAGTACAACGGTCAAGAGTTTTTCAATAGCGATTTGGGTTACTCTATGCGCCCCCTAACCACCTCGCTTTTGGGATCATTTACAGGAATATTTTAGAATTACAATTCCAGGTGTAGGTAGTTTTAACTGTTTCGAAGTTTTGAGCTTTTTGAATAATCTTAACATTTTCCCAAAAAAAAGTTCGTAAATGCGATAATAATATTGCATGGTTTAACAAAGAATTAAAGTTAATACGTAACAAGTTAGCATAAATAAAGTTCGGTTTGAGTACCGCAACGCCATCGCCATCAAAGGAAGGAAATGCACTGCAAACGACAGATTCGTTTTATCTTCTAGTAATATTATAACTATAACTGCATGGGGTATAATAAATTAAATTCAATGAAAAATGATGTAGTTTCACTACCAACGATCCTATCTGGTTGATACCTGTATGTTGAACATGCAGCACCTCTCAGTGGCGGTTTCAGGGGGAGTAATTGGGTAATTACCCCCCCTAAGAATTTTTCGTTCGCTTATTATTGTTATTCTTAAAAATTACCAAGATTTCAAACAAACAAGTTAAGTTATGGTGAATCTAGTCGGCGATCTATGACGGTGAATTTTTCCAAAACTGCTGGAGTGAGTCGTGGAAGAGACCGATACCCGATATATTTTTTTTTAATTACCCCCCCTAAGCCAGTTGGCTGGAAACGCCATTGGCCACCTCTCAAGTATTTCTCTCTCCTTTCAACAAATATCTCAAAGTGAAACTAAAGACTAAATTAACTCCATCCCTTGATAGTTATGGCGTGTGTACAAAACTTGTAAAGCAAAACACTCACAAAATTGATAAATCTAGATACTATTTGAAAAGTCAATGTTTCCGGATCAACTAAAAATAGCCATTGTTTTACGTGTTTATAAAAAAGAGGAAATAAATAATCCCTCAAAATATCGTCCAAAATTCATTTGGCCGAGTCTATCCAAAATATTTGAACTTGCTTTATATAGACGAATTATTCGCTATTTTGAAGATACATAATTGCATGTTTTCTACAAACAAATTTAGATTTCGAATGAATAGAAACACATCCGATACCACGACGCCAATTTTGTTTTATTTGAAAGAAATCTAGACCTAAAACAGTAAAATCGATCAAACCGTTTCTTATTGGAAAATGCATTTATGGAATTTGAAATTGGTATTAGAAACCTAGATATAAAAGGATTATCTGGTGACGTATGCGTATGTTTTCCAAGGCAATGTTTCAATAAAATTATTATTATTATCCAATTATGTGTTATTATTGCACAAAAGGAACAATATTAACATAAAAGACATATTTGCCGCCTGTTTAACTAACGCTATGGCCTATGTCTGTAGCGCTGAAAAGGTAGTTTAGTCTGCGTTTTTTATAAAAGATATACTGAGACAGAAGAGATAGGAGATAAACGATAATTGTCCATGGTGGATTAAAGTCATGTTTTTACTCTTCTCAAAGTGAAGAATAATAACCTTTAAGCAGAAAAGGTTGTTACACGAATGGAAAGTGCAATTATAAGAGCCTTAGTAACAAAAGGGTAAAGTGCGTTAGCGTGCTTTATTAAATCAAATAAAATCGATTCTAAGAATTTCTCCATCTCTTCTCGAAGTATTAATATTTTTACCAAACACTCACTTCAGTTGTAAAGTTATCTATAAAGCATCATAAGTACCATAAATGTCAAAAGCTGAAATTCCACTTCTGATGTACTGTCTGAAAAACGTTCATTATTAAGGAAGAAAAAGCACCCTCATGTCAAATTGAAATATTGTGAAAAGGACCTATCTTTGGACAGGCGCCAAAATCTTAATTTTTAGTTAATATCAGGTACTTACCAATAAGCCACGTTTTTAAAACTTCGCATTCTACATTGTTCATTCAACGATTCTACCAACGCTCAAACTTGTAGTACCAGTAAGATAACGTGTAAAGAATAAAAAAGCACAATCATTTTATGAAAAGGAACTTATCTTCATAATAGCGGTGGAGGGAGGGTCTTGCTCTCCCCTGCGGACGGCCCGCAATAAAACCATAATTTAAACATTCTGGCGCTGCGAAAAACATAGGTTTGAAGACTTGGTTGATAGTTTTCAACTCTTCATTCCCTTTTCTTTATATTTCTATTTAAAAAAATATATTCCATTCCGATAATTGAATTTATAAAAGGTTATCCCTTTGCCAAATTCCGCTATAAAAAAATATAATAACTTTGCCACTTTATTTCCTAATTAATTATTTTGGTCGTATTCTGAGCAGAAAGTCTCACATTACCACGACGTGTGACCTGCAAACGTGTTGTTAATAGTTGTATTTAATTTTAAGAAGTTACGTAACAACATTAATAGCTATGATATCGTGACAACGTTAAAAGCAAGTAATTTGTTGGCTGTTAATGATTTCTAGGATTTTTCTAGTAACCTCATGTTTGACCTTATTTATCTTATTTAGTTTTGTCACAACAATATTCGAAAACCGTATTTGTCAATTGGAAACCGAAAAATATCTCTGAAAGATTTCTTGACTAAATAATTTGATCAAAAATCAGCACATACACTATTCACCCCTTTTGAGTTGTCGTATCATAATAAAAACGTCCAATTTCTGCCTCTTATTCAGTGTAGCGAATTCGTTTATTGCGAAGGGCTCACGATGACCACGTTGCGTAAATAGCAATTTCGTCTTAATTTCATGAAAACTTCTAAAAAGCATTGACCTGCAGTTGTGTTCGTATTTTACGGGCACTTTAAATAAATATGAACTAATTAAATTTGGGCAAGTTTGGGCATTTTATAAAGTATAATATATAGGCAAATGCATTGTGATTCCCCTTGTACATTTTCCGATTTATTAGATCATCTAGATTTATAGATATTGGGGAACTTTCCTTGATGTTAATTGAGTTTTCGATGCTTTTAGGGGATACCGCTTTGGTAGTTTACAATTTAATAAACTCCTGTTTACAATATTTAATGTAATCGAGGTTTGTCCTTTTATATTTTTAACTCGCTTAATTTAAAAAGTTTGTTAGCTTAAGATCGACTTTCTCGTTATTAAAAAAATATGTTTTTGTATAATGTAATTAGATGGAAACTCTCCTTGACTTCCACTTCATTCTAGGGATGACACTAACGATAGAACACTTCCATTAGCATAAATTGTTTAAATTTTATACCCCGTATAGTAAATTGATAAGGTTCGTGGAGGTTGAAATGAACTCTCCCCCCTGAAAGTAGATTTGGTTTTGCCGTATTAGTATACATTAGACCGGTATGTATCGGTAATGAATGTTAAATTTAATTAAACATATTTCCTCTGCGAGATAAAAATTAATGAAATGCAAAACATCAAAATGAATTTGGGGAAAGTAGCGCATAGGCGGCTTTTAAAGGGTTGTTTCTGACAATGAATTTTTAATTAGCCGAGGATTAATTAAAAATTGAACCTATTGCTCCCATACTTTATTGATTAAAATATTCTTGTCTAAAAAGTCAAGTAAAAACACGGTAGGTCTACAGGTAATTATTCTTGTTAATTCGATTCGATTAAGCGCACCTACTTTCATTGGTGGTGTAAGTAATTTTCATTTTTATTTCGATTAAAAACTTCAATATTAGGCAATTAAGAACTTCAGCACGCCCTCTCTAGGCTTTATAATTTTGTTCGAACATCAATTGTCAACTTTATTTAGTAGAGGGTGACTTTATATTACTCTTCATTAGCTACCATAATTCGTTTCAAAGATAAATGTTATCGATTTTTTATCCTACCTTTGACGTGTACGCTTTTATGAACTCAATTACAGCTCTTCAAAATGCAGAAATTACAGATTAAAATTATAATTAAACTGTATAATAAAAAATTGTTTGGTTAATAGTTCTGGACAGCGCTGGAAGGTTTAAATTTTACTTTTTGTTTGTAATAAACATAATAGTCGTTGAATAAATAAGTTAAAAAATTACACGCATTAAAAATTGCTTTATCTTTATGATCAGACAACACTTCCGAAGTGCCCAAATACCTTCCTTCGGGCCATAAGACATTTAATATAAAAAATACAGACCAAAAAGCGTAGATACCAGAATAATACAAAAGCGAAATACTGGCTGGTGGTACACCACAAGGCACAGAGCAAGAAAACCGAATTAAAGAATTGACTCCAGTCGCATGGGCAGCTTATAAGTACGCTCCAATCACGTCGTGCGAAGTTGAAAGATCCTTTTCAGCGTCCAAAGGGGCGTAAAAAAGTGAAGACTGTCGACGTTCATTTGTGTTCGAAAATTCAGTGTAATAAATTAGGTAAATATAGGAGTTAATTTTATTATTTCACTTAGAAAAGGTTTCATTATTAGACTTGTGTTAAGCACGACTAAGAACCGAAAGTGGCATACATAGATAACGTATGACAACTATCAAAATTCACATTTTCTCTCGGAAGGGTTTAGTTTGGAAAATGTTAAAAAATCTTTCCTTTGCAGCTTTAGACTAAGTATGTGATCGTAGCATAGTGACCACAGAAAGTAGGTTAGCGAGAAAGCGAATGTTTTATAAATCAATTAGCCAGTTTTTAACATTAGAGCTAATCACTGAACATGAGTAGTTGCTATGCCAGCGTTTCCCAAAGTGTGGGTCGCGACCCGGCACCGGGCCGTAGAAAAATTTTGCCGGGTCACGGAAAAAAATGGTAAAAACACAAAAAAAAAATTGTTTAAGTGCCTATTAGTTTTTTTACATCAGTTATACGTTATACACTAGGAATAGTGGAAAAGTGTGCATTTGCACTCTTTCACATCGCTTTATCGCTCGCGCCCGTGCGTTGTGCTGCTAAAGTTGATAGTTTACTTCATTTACTAGTTTTAAATGAATCTAATTTTTTAATTACTTTTACTTTTCTTATATAATTATTTTGAAATTTTTGTGTATGAAATAAAACAAACAAACAATTAACTAGATTTTTAATTAAAAAATAAAGTTTGTTTTGTAAAGAAGTGGGGTTTTTTCATAAGGTGGGTCGCCAAAAATTTTAAAACCTCATACCGGGTCGTGGTCAAAAAAGTTTGGGAAACGCTGTGCTATGCTAACTAACAGTCGTTGGTTCGCCAACATTCTGAACCTCACCCCAAGGTTAACCATCTCTGTACTACCTGTACATAATGGTTAATAAAGAATTTATTATTATTATTTATTGATTCACACTTACAGTGGTACAACAATTAAATTTATGGGGGATAACATCTAACCATAAATTCATTTTTGAGGAATCTTAAGATTAAACAAAATTATATTATCTAATATTTATGAGTAAAATTAAATTAATTTAGATTACAGAATTTTCGGACAATGTGACATGTTTGTAATAAAACAGCTCGTTGTATATTATTACAAATAATTTTGGATTTAAATTTAGTGATGTTAAATAAGATTCAAATTTACAAGAAATTATACCTGTTGCCGAAATAACAATTGGAGTAATGTAGATTTTAGTCAAATACCAAATTGCCATCATCTCAATTGCCAATGCTTCATATTTTCTGCGTTTCTCATTTTCAGTTTTTATATTTGTGGATAATGGCACAGCAACATCAATGATGACAGCATGTTTATCTATTTTATTAATTATAATAACAATATCGGGTTTATTGTGTGAGACTTCCCTATCTGTTATAATTATTCTATCCCAACATCAAAGAAACCGCCGTGAGTGCCATTTCTGCATCCGTAGGTATTTCTTCAGCACGAGTGATTAAGATCTACGAGGGGAGAAAATACCTCATTCTAGTGATGATACCGAAAAACATCCTTTCACTCCAGGTCCGGCAGATCGATCTGCGATGTTTTATCGGGAAGATTTTCTAAAAAATAGTAACGCAGAGAGTCAAAGATGAAATTAGACAAATGAAATCACCGAATGAATTCGGTTACATCAAGAAATGATTCGTACAAATTGTTAACGAATTAAGTAATTCATATACGGAAGGCAAAGGGCTATCCAGAAAGAACCTGTGGCTACTTGTGGGCATACTTTCTGGGCACTGTAAACTTAACAAGCACATGCACCGCACTTCTGACCACCCTCCCACCGTAATCCAGAAATCCAGAATCCTAGTAACTTTTTAATGTAAAAAATTACATGTCAACTATTTTAGTAATTAAATAAATTTGGAGCCAACTTACCAGAAGATTTAGTATATCGGAAAACACAGCAATGGTAATGAACAAATCGAGTCCATCTACTTCGTGTACGTAGAGAAGTAAAGTTTTGTAATCATCAGCAGGGGTTATAGCTAAGATCATAATTTTATGGAATTAATTAATAAGGTAAAACTGGACTCTTGGTAGTAAGACAAACGAACGAGGAATGGACATACAAGACAAACTTTTTACACAATCTCGCACTTAACTCACACAAATCTTATGCTGTTGTACTAATAAAGAGCCTCGATAAATACTAGCCTAGGTCTAGTCGAAACGTCGGCATTGATAGAAGTACGACTATCGTATCTTTAACTATACCACCCAGCAACTCCACCAGAAGGTCTCCAGCATCTCTTGGAGAAACTATTTCCCAGTTATTAATTACTTAGTGGAGTAATTTCACCACTAATTGTAATGTTCTACTAAGTGTATTTGTCGACAGCATTATAAAAGAATAACAGTGCCTATCAGAAACTGAAGTGGCTTACGTGATTTTTGCTAAATTTATAACATTTCATACGTTCACATTTGCACATAGTGAGCGTTCTGTCCTCAGCGTAAAGTTAGGGTAATGGGAACAGTAGGCGTAGTACTCAATGTACATTATTTGGCGTTGTGATCATTGCGTTTATTATTATTAGCGATTTGGAGCATATAAAAATCGGGTCGGCGTAGTGGGAAAATGCTACTACTTCATTTTGTGTAATGTTAATTGTTCTCGTTATTAATTTCGTATTACATAGGTGACTAACGTGGAATAATACATTAATATTTCACATTATGACCGCAAGAGTGACGATGAATAGTTTTGCGTTATTTTGACAATATGTTGAATAATATAGTAAGGGCTCCAGTGTATGAGCTAATTTCGCAGAAGAGAACCACTGTCTTGCGTAAAGAGAGAAATTTCCGGTCTAAACGTATTAAATCCTAAAATATATTCTTCATTTGAATTTGGGAATTCATGACGAGGATATTAATGATAAGTGAAGCCCTTTTAGAGATTATTGTGTCGTAAGTGTTATTTACTTAACCTCCATTAATGCTGGGAGATTATAGCATAAAGTGGAAACGTTTTATTTTGGTGGGTAGTGAGTCGAATGTCAAATATAATTCCGATGTGATAAAAAATGGCAATATTGAAACGAAATTGTTTTTTTAATCGAAAACGTAAAACCCAAAGTGTCGGTGATACGTTTAAATAAGCTCGTGATTTATTAATTATAAAACAAATCATTTTTATATATCCGTAACAGAGTTAAATTAGGTTTTGAAATGAGTATTTAGAGGGGATGATTCCCGTTGCGCGTAATTTACAGCATTGGATTGTTCGCATAAGATAAAGTTATAAAATCTATTTATCCCAAAACTGACGAATATCCGTATTAAAGGTTTTCAGCCAACGATGTAATGGCACCTAAAGTTTATATTAATATAAGTTAGCAAAATCCCTTACAATGGTTTCTACGAGAATTTATACGGAATTTATCTCATCCTAGACCTAAATGAATAAAATATTCGATTTGTCGAATAAGAAATCGCAAAGAATAAGCAAACATATTTATATTCGATTATGAAAAGAATCGAAAGTCGTTTCAATTTCAATAGAAAAGTTTAGTTCTTCCCACAAAAGTTTTCCATCGATTTATGTTATGAAAATAGGTGTCCGTCTAAAGTCGTTGAGGAATTTCAAAGAGGAGAAAATCTGTAGAGCTCTAGCGATTGTGACAGAAAATATATCAGTAGTAATGTGAGGGTATCGGAAACATCTTTATCAAAATGCAGAGATCTTAGTTTCCGTTTGAATAGGTTCGCCGATGAGATTGCAACTCATTTATAATACTGATAGGGCCGGTATAGCCTTTGGGTAAAATCGAAACAAATCGTGAGTGATGGACCCGTGTTGCCGATGGCCCATGTAATCATCAAATATACCAGCGCGTCCTATAACAAATAAAAAGTACATTATTGCGAACCCTCAATCTTGAAATTTGTAGAGGGCAGCGTTCATTTGTATTCTTCCGCATATATTGAAACTGTCCCTTCTTTTATTGCAAAAAAGGCCTATATTGCCTTTTAATATTATACTCACGTTATCTTCATTTTAATTTACAACGCGCGAATCGAAAACTCCTAATTTTTTTTCGCCTCATATAATCATCGAGTTTATCGGTTCTACACTATTTCACATTTTCCACTGTCGCTATCGAGAACGTATCGTTACCAGATTCAACGTTATCACTTATTCATGCTTCACCGAATTAAAGTATGTTTATTTGAAAAAAAAACTTTTTTCCTATGCTATGCTTTAATCTTGTTCTAGCACGTATACTTCATTCTCGTTAAATTTCCAAAGATTTGTATAAGTTATATGCATAATTAGTACCTATTACTATAGACTATTCGTCATCACTAGGCCAGTAAGGGATTAAACAAATAATGTATTGGAAATTGTAAAGGGTTGTAGGTTATGTACCTCACGGCGCCGAATGTTACCGGAGGTGAATTCGCTTATGATTATAGCCACAATTTTTGTGATACTGATGACTATTATGCAACTCCGTGATTGCATTAAAGGCAAAAGAAGCTGGAAATTATCACGCGGAACGTTCAGCGATCTTCTCGGGTTTAAGCTTTAGCCTAAATCATTACAACCGTGGCATCCAATACTATTTGGTGTTACGGGTACCTCGCACAAGTTGTGATCTATACGATCATTATTACCAAACCATTGAGCACCAATTAGTCTGGTAGTGGAGGATGGGCACCTTAGTGCCATTAACGAAAGTCGGCGGTCTTGCAGTTCATTTGATTGTCCCAATTCCTCTTCTGCGTTGCTATTGGCCTTCTCTAATCCATGATAGATACAATCGCATAACAGCAACTTCACGAAATGAAAAACCTCCTTTCAACATTGAAAGTAGAACGTGAGCGTAAAGTACCAGTGTTTTTATTAGTGGTAGGTGATAAACACTCGAATTAATAATGGGCTGGTGTGATCTTGAGAGCTAGGAATTTGGACAGCGTAATCAAATAATTAGTGGAAGTGTAAATTGATTAAGCGATAAACCACTTTCTTTCCGCAAAAACTATGAACATAAGGCTGTAATGAAAATTTTACAGCTTTGTTTTTCCAAAATGCCATTAAGGTGTTAAGTACAAGCTTCCGGTTTCGGTTAAAAGTTTTGCGCAAACAACGAAAATACTTGCACATTTCTGCAGCAAATTTTTTTTAGCTAATCGTCAAAATTACACTAGCGCGAATAAGTTTCATTGCCAAAGTTTTTAGAAACTAATCTATTGCTGAAATGATTTCTAACACTATAATAACGTTCGGTGTATTGCGGGCGTAAGCGATTTGTGAGATGTGCGCTGAAAATTCAAATAACCAACCCGACATCATCAAGTTACTATAAATGCATTTTAAATTTTGGCGTATTTGATTGAAAAATAGCCGTATTTCAATTACGGATAAAGTATCAGAAGCTCGTCTGGATCACATAGTAAAAAATAATTGCAATCGAGCTAGTAAAATCTTATTTCAGTGTAATTTTTTTGCACTCACTTTTCCCTTTGCGACCAACTGCATCCTAATTTACGGTACATTAGATTTTCGTTACCTAACCTACACGTATTCACACGTTTCCCTAATCCATCCAACACCCTCTTTACTATCTAATTTGAGTATTACTTTCAAATAATCCTTATACCAAATAGCTTGATGAGTCTATTACAGTCGTAAATTGATAGCTTTTATTAATGATAAAAAAAGAGATACATTTTTGGTTTTCTCTGCCAAAAAAACATATTTTGTGGTAAAGGGGATGATCAATATTCTGTTAGCGTAGTAATTGATCTTTTTTAATCTAAAAAGTGACAATACCGGCGGTGTCATAAATCTAAATCAAATTTAAGGTGAAACGTTTCATACACAACCATTTTTTAAATTTAACGTGTCAATCATAATAGCCGCGCTTCTTGCCCGGATACAATTCAACGCAAGATGTACTTTTTTGCCAGCATCACATTTCAGTTTAAAATAGCACGTGTATTTGTCACCGAAATACTTTGAGCCTTTCGACGGCATAAAATACGGCCTAAAAAACCAATTATGTAGAGTGTGTAGCTCTAAAGTCGAGTAAAAATGTAAATTTGACTGAAGGAAATCTCAGGTTAACTGTTTATATACATACATATGTAGGTATAGAGCCCCGATTTGATGAATGTATTTGCTATAAAATTCTATCGGTGTCAAATAAAAAAGGAATTTGTTTTGATTTGATATAAATATGTTGATGTAGATCGGCGAATGACATTTATGAACTATCAAAAAACGCTGATACGGTGAAATATCGAGCCTGTTTAGCTGTTCTCGACATTGTAAGGCAAATTCTGAAAATTTAAACATCAGTCATCTATTCCGCTTTTCACTTTTCAACTCTTATAACACAGTAGTACAATCTGCAATTTATTTTAATTTTAGGCTTCAATGTTAAAAGTTGGACTTCGAAATGATAATAAAAGCAATTTGCTGTGCTTTAAATTTGTTACGCTGATCTGATCGCTGAATGTAACTAACATTAAAACATTATTATCTACTTGCAAGAATATCTTAGAAACATAATAAATAAAATGGTTTTCAAGTAAGTTTCAAATTATCCCTACCAAGGCACAAGGACAACAACAAATGTGATCAACACAATTCACTAAGCTTCGTTTCGCTTCAGTCGGTTGTCTAGTTAAGGTGCCCACAGACTGCGTTTTTGCTCGACGGTTTTGTTCGACGAACAAAAATGATCGAACAAAACGGATGCAAAACTGAAGTGTAGGTGCGAAATCCGTCGTTCTTGCTCGATAATAAAACCGATGAAAATAATCAAGCTGCGCCGGATTTTGTCTGCCGGTTTTGTTCGTCGAACATTAAGTCGGAGGTGTGTGGCGGAAACAGTTTTTAAAACCGTCGTATTTCTCAGTGGCGGGCGTCTGGTTGTACTCACGTGATACTACACTGAGAAGTTTAATTCAAGAAATGTCGGATCGTTGTCAAATTAGTAGAAAGTTTTTATTAGAATTTATTTAAAGTCTATCGCAGTTTCCTTTGACCACCTTCTTCGTTTCTTTTTATTATTTTTAGATTTTGTGGCTAGTGCCACCGCCACTGCACAAATATACGTTGTCTTCATGTCACTAAATTTCAATATAAAACTGTTAACAAAACTGTAGTGTGTGTGCAAAGAACGTTTAACGTTTTTGTTCGACGATTATTGTTCGTCGAACAAAACCGCCGAGCAAAAACGCAGTCTGTGGGCCCCTTTACACAGTAGGTATACAGCTATACTGATGGTTAGGGATAGGTTTTGGCAACAGCTATCTATAGGACATCGTTTTTTGTGGCTAGAATTCGCTGAGGAGGTCGGTCTTGTACTCCATTGGTCTCTTCGTCTGAGTGTTTGCGAATATTTCCGAGAATTTAATATAATATTTACTGTAAACAATGCTTCTACCCATTCTTTTTGAAAAATAATTTTTTGGTATGATTTGTACGACATCTCTATTATACCGGGAGTTCGTTCTCAAAGTCGAACATAGGGATTTAACATGGTATTGAACGTTTTTGCCAATTGTTGCTCGCCTATTTAACTTAGAGACAAGGTAATGACATCAACAGAAAGAGCAAATTATTGCGATTCAAATAAATGCTACTGGCAAGACCAAAAGTGCGATTTACTCTTTTGAAATACTAACTTAAAGTATGAAATTGTGTAAATAGCATTCCCTTGATTTTAAAATTTTACAGCAATTGTTTTTCGTACTGTTTGTTTGTCAATACGAATTTGACGTTAAACCACGTATTAAAGTTTATTTATCTAATAATGAATACCTATACCAACGAAGAAAGGGTTTTTTATGGTGGAAACCTTTCATGGTGGCGCTAATTTCAGAAGAGTTCGACATTTCTTTGCCGTTAATTTTAATACTACAATACAAAAGTGTCATACTTTGAGTTAGTATTTTAAAAGAATAAATCGCACTTTTAGCCAGTAGCATTATTTGAATCGCAATAATTTTCTCTTTTTGTTGATGTCATTACCTTGTCTCTAAGTTAAATAGGCGAGCAACAATTGGCAAAAACGTTCAATACCATGTTAAATCCCTATGTTCGACTTTGAGACCGAACTCCCGGTATACGTTGGACATGTCGACCACCTAGCCAAGTGCGACTCTTCACAATTATGCCATTTCAGGGGAATTCAGAGGTTTTTGTTCCGTACCTTTACCCATTTTACAATACTTTGTTAAATGTTCGAATTTATTTTCACTGTCAACGGTCACTTTGATGTTTAAATGGATAGCTTTGATTTCTCTTGGTAGCCTGCTTTTTTCCCTTCTACGTTTTCGATAATTTTGCAGGTATCATCATAACATGACTTTCAGGTCTTGTATTATTTCTTCTACAGGATAGTCGTACCTTTCTGCAACTTCTATTTTGTTCAAGTCGGGTTCTTCTCTGTTAATCATTTTGTGCTTGGTTCAGTGTTTTTATTTGTTCCTTTCGGGTCATGTACCACTTCTCTTCTATTTGGTTGATTACTTTCTTGGTAATTATCATTATTGCGCGTTGATTTAATTTCAACTTTCGATTCACTTGTTTTGCCCCCCGTTTTATGTTCAGTATTTAAATTATTGGTAATTTAAATTAGGTCGTAAAAAGGATTAAAGGTGTGGAGAGTTGCAGAGATGGATTACGGTACTTCGTGATTGTTATACACTACTATACAGTGATGAGTTCCTGAGGGATATTATATTAGTTCATATAATGGCGAAAATTTTAGTCGCGGTATAAATATGTAGCAAAAATGAGTGGTAACGTTTTTGTAACCTCTGTGCATGTTTTACAAGTTCGCGAAGTTGGAAGGACAATCATTAACGAACGATAATTTTAGCAGAAAAAACTATTGTGCTTGCAAGGAAAATCTGCCTACTTCTGTATCAATGTTTAATAAATAGGTATAATGACGTACAAGTATCATACTTGGCACTCCATTTGAAGGAAGATGCAAACGATAGTATAACATTTTAATGCACATTTGTAAAAATCGGAAAACAATATTAAACTCAAAGTAATATTATCAACAAAAGAATTTCATATTAAGAAAGAAATGCACAAGAAATACGAAGTGTTAAAACTTAACTTTTCAAGGTTTCGCAATGGCGAAAACGTTTATATCATCATAGTTTGTTTTAATTATGGATAATGGATATAATACTTAAACTGATAATCCCTGAATTATGTTGCAAGGTAATCATTAATAAATTTCAGTTTGGTGAGATGAAATATATACAACAATTTCTTTTTGAATGATGAACAGGGAAAGAAAGACTTATGGGTGTGTGATTCAAGTGTTTTAAAACTATATCACACTCATAACAAATATTTTGCATGGCAGCGGTGTGTTTCACAACAAGAGGGCGAGTCCATTTTAATATACGATATATTCCAAAAAAGTGGAAATACGGGCATGCTTGATGATGTGAATAAAATGTATCAAAATATTTTGATCAAATGATCTTAAAACATTACTCAGCACGCTGGCGCTGTCAAGAAAGAGTTTGAATGAGATTGCAGTAAGACCTACGAGATATCCTGTTAACATCAAGAAAAACAAATTCGTTTTAACAGTTGACGTACAAAAAATATAGCGTCTAATAAGAATAATCAACTCATAAGCGAATATCAATACTACGGAGAAGCATCAGTGACCTTACAAGATTTTTAGTTGGATGACGTATTGCTCAGTGCCAATACCATCACTAAATCCATCAGGACGCTAATAAGAGGATGAGGGTTTAAGCTAACAAAATAATGAACACAATTTGAATGTAAGTAACAAATCATTCAGGTTCACAGTTCGATAGTGATGACAAGAAAAGGCTCTGGGCATATTAGGAACACTACCTACATGAAGACGCGTTCCTCTTCAAAGTTGAATAGATCAACCACAAAATAATAAAATACAACGTTCTATTAGAAATAGTAAAACTATTCGATCCGTTGGGAACCTTTTAATTCAAGATTCAGTTCAAATTGGAACTTGGCATACTGCAACAACTTAAAATCTGTGCATTCAATATCGTATGTATTCTGTGTTGATTCAGAAAACAAAAATCCAGCTAACAAAAATAAGACCGACGATACCACAACTAGAGTTGTGTGCTGCGATATAATTAACAAGACTGATCAAGAGGACAACAACAACGGCATTTTCAGTTATCTCATATCTCAAAATTACACTTTAACATGATTGCATGAGTACCAGAGTACGTATAAAAGGGATACCAAACCTTTGAAGTAAATTGAGTGGTTGAAATAAACATGCCCTGAAGAAATCATGCTTGTACATCCAACGGTAACAGACAACTATAACAATAACTCCACCGGACTATGGAAAAGATCTGGAAGTCGGCAGAGACTGTGATTTCCTAGAATAATTCTCGGCATTGACAAGACTGGCGTTTCAAATCACGAATTATGATCATTTGTTGTAGGAAGATTCATGGTCCATGGGGTGACTTAGACTAAAGACAAGTGATGTATTCTCAAAGAAACACGTACCTTAAAGAAATTACCAATTGCTAATGTTATGTATGTGAATAGTTTGTATAAAATAGGACACTGTTGAGTTAAACCTCGTTAGTCGTTTTCCCCATCGGGACAAGACAAAAAGAGAGGCAAGGGTGGTTCACAATACATTGATATTACACAATCTTTCACAGTATTTTTCTTGGCTCTTATTTGATCACCGTATATTTTCAATGCTTGCAGTCCTTATTGATCATTGACCATACGCAATATCATATAAATAACAGTAGGACAGAAGAGCGAAAACTTGACGATTTTGCTACATTTGCAAGAGAACTTATATAAAATGCTGGCATTGCGATACAAATAACCATTTCAATCACATTCGCAAAGAATATACTTATTCGTATAAAGCTATGCAAAATACGCTTCATCATACAAAGAACTATTTTGAATATTTTTATTGTCGTGCTTCGAAACATATCTTTATATTAGATACATAATTTTCCATATTTCACGATTAGATTTGATAGAATAACTCTGAATGTGTAGCGTATTTCATTTTAATGGTGGATAATTTTAACCTGTAAAAGTACCTACGATTAGTAAATTGCTGATTGAAATAGATTGCACTCTAAAAACATTCTGTAAACAGCGAAAACTACAATTATAAGTATAAATGGGAGAGGTAGGAAAGTAACAAGTACTCCTGCATGAAAGGGGAGTATACTATATATTAAGTGGAGAACAAGTGAATGCATTAAAACACAGCGTAACAACTTACAAATACCATGTGTCTAGAAAAGGGGGTTGAAGAACAAACTTTATGTCTTTATCCCAGCGAACAAAAACAATTATTTCAGCAAATTCGTATAATATTTAAAAAAAATGATTCAACGTTGCCCTTTAGAGGCGTCTACTCTAAATTCCATTGACGAAGAGCGGATTAATTAAAGCTCGATCACAGTATTACACTATAAAAAGGGACGTATTGAATTTGACTATAAAACTAATCCAAATTATGTCTGGTTTTAGGAAATCAATTATGATTAGTATTAGGGTAATGGACGTTTTATCTGACGAATATATGAACTCGTTCAGTTATAAATGCATTTGAACTTGTATAACTTTATTAATAACGTGCTTAATACATGCAACTCATTTCATTTGACAAACGAGTCCATAATATATATCATTCCGCTTGTGTGCATCTCCTAAGACTTCATTGTTACAATAATAATAATTATACCCAACAATTTTTCTAACGATTTTAGTATCTAATACTCCATAACTCGGCTGCTTCAATGTTGACATCATATTCTCGATTGTTTTCTTTTTCTTTGCTTGAATTTAATGTTATGAGTTGTACGTTAGCGCAAATAGCATTTTTTTCATAAGTACGTGCTAGTTTATAAATGGTATATATTTACCTTTTTACGGTATCGAGAGGCACAAATTTTATGTAAACTTTTTTATTCCAGTCTAAGTGGCGCAATAAAATGTCTGTAAAATTGTCAGTTTTGAAAAAATGAAAATTTATTTGTAACAAATTAGAGAAAAATTATGTGACGCAAGTGACGTGCTTCTTGGTCAATGCATTGTCGTAGACGATCTTGCAAATTTTGCATGGGTCGCTCAAACATATCTATGGAACCTTTTGGATTGCGGTACGCAATTTTTGATTTTAGGCTTAGTGGTGTTAGTACACCCTCGCCTTCAGGTAGGAAGAAATCACAGAGAGTGAGAGTGAGATTAGGTTATACAAGGGCCATGGAACATCCCTCTATTACTGGAAAACAATGCACGAACGTCGCCCATAGAGACCTTTGCCAAACACCAGATGAAATCGTCATCTTTTGACTGTCGAGAGGCCGTTGGTGTAATTCTCTCGGACCTTCCTCAGTCCAGTAATGGAAATTGTGTCTGTTCACGTAGCAGTTCAAGTGGAAATGAGCCTCTTCGATTTAAAAAACGGCTGATTTTATTGTACCATCTTATACAATGAGGTACATGGTAGGTATATTCACACTTCATCTTTACTAAAAATCATAATGACCGACTTCTATGGGAGAATTAGAGTACCATATTTACACGAAAGAAAATATTTTTTTTCTTCATTGTTCTTCCATGTATCACATGCATGTTCTTCAATATTTTCTTCAGTCTATTTTTCGTTCTCTACCAAATACCGTCTTTCTTACTATTTATTCGACGATTTTAGTTTAGGTCGCTTCCATCAGTCACCTTCCTCTTTGGATTTTTGAGGAGATTTCCAAAAAACTTCCTGTTTATGGCATGAAATCTGCGTCCCCATTCACACTTACATATTTAACAACTCGTGATCGTTCTGAAAGCACTACATATAACGATGTATATTTCATCGAAGAACTTTCAGAAGCAACGAATAAAGACGGTGAAAATGCATTCATAGGGGAAAGTTAATAATAAAGGTGAAAACAATGATAAAAATGATCATGATTTTATACCAGTTGGTTTGATTAAAACGTCGGATGCATTTTGAAAAGATTTTAAATCTCACTGAGATTTGATATGATACGTGTTTGTCAAATGGTAATTTGATCGTCCATTTATCTGCTTTGGATGATGGAGTGCAATTCATTAATAAAATTTGAAACATAGGAGGACTTGAGTTGTCACCTGGTAAATATGTTTTTAAAACCAAATAAATGTTTAAAATTCATTTTCCCTTCTTGCAACTTATATGAAAATGACAAATGTTAAGCAGGGCCAAACTTGGAGATTGCACTATAAAATGTCTTAGAAACTTTAAATTATCACGCGCATATTGTTATCATAAGGAAAATGACATAGAAACCTCCACGTAGTTGAATAGTACAATTAAATATTCAAAATGAAGGACGGCATACAATTTTCATTATAATATCCAGAGATAACACAATATCGGCATATGTACCACGAGAAAATTCTGCGGTATTATAAATTATGAGCAGATTATTCCATCCCCCACAGTATTTGGTGGAAAATATTTCTGTTCGATCGGACCGGGTTCAAATTTTACATTGTAAGAATAGTAAGTCTATTTAAAATTTAAAAATGGTTGGGTTACATTTATAAATTATAATAAAGAATTAGTGGAATTACTTTTATTTATTATTACAATTAATGATGGAGTTTCACAAAGTAAATTTAGAGAAAATTAATTCAAATGTTAAAACCAAGGACTAATTTTTATTTCAGCAAGTGGAGGTGTTAATAACAATGTGAACGCTCTTATTTTTCAACTGCCAATATAATTTGCTTAAATCACTATTTTTGTTTTAAGCTAAACAAAAATAATGTAATTAACAAATAAATAAGTTAATTATGTATATTAAATTTTAGGTAATTGGCAACTCATTAGCTTTAAAATTATGGCCATCAACGCCTTTCGCTATTTAACAGTTTTGATATTGGGATAGATATAATTCCCACTTAGGTTCTAAAGTGACATCAATAGAAAACTTCCTTGAACCAAAAATCGGCGGCGTGCGAGCTTTCAATTTTCATTTCAGAAGCTATAAATCGGATGGGCCATTTTGTATTTGTTACAGTTAATGCTGATAATGATAACGGTTTGGTTTATTAATATGAATGCTCTATATCCCAAATCTTCCTTCTTTTAGCCTTTTTTAAATAACAAAAATTCTGCCAAGTTGAGCAATTTGAGTAGGTAAGTTAAAAAAAATTATGTGACGTTGACATCTGTAACGAAAGACAAATTTTTCATGTAAAACTGCTTTCTATCTCTTCGACTTACTAAAATCTGGACATTATGCAAAGTCGTCGAATCAGTGAATTCTTTATAAATTATTTGACGTTAAAGCTATCTTAAAAGTGAATCGTGTAATTTAGGAAATAGGTAGCAGTTTTTTATCAGATACAGCTTATCGCATTTTCCTTGTTAGCATTTTCTACCGGCAAATTTCTTAAATTAATGGAAAAACTTTCAGTTCTACTTTATGCTGATACGAAATTATCTTTAAAACTGGAAATATTGAGAGGAGGTGTTGGAAATCCGTCATAATCATAACCTTTCTTGTACTTAATTTGAAATTAACCGTGAAGTGATCCAAATAAATTATGTTGCGTTAAAATTAAGAGGACGGAGCAGCGTATTTAGTTTCAAATATGGAAAGTAGATATTAGGATTGACTTGGCGAAAATCGATAAATTTAAGTGATGTTATACTAATTTTCCCTGGGTGTAAATCTCCATTAAAATCACTTAATTCGACATAAACCTTTAAATGAATTTATGAAAGCTCAATTAAAATAACCAAGCATTAAATTTAGTACTTTGCAATTTAATTTAGCAAATATTAATTAAACCATCCGTAATATAATACACGACTGTTTTAATTACACAAACCTTTTAGTATTTTACTAATTACAATTATATCTTAATATTCGTTAAATTACAACGGATTTTCAACCTTAAATATGCGTGAGTCAAATAAATCATCGGAACAAATCTATTTTAACCTGTTTCTATTTCAGTTCATAAAGTGAGATGTACACCAAAGATGTGCTAACCATGTTTGTCATATGTCTAAATAGCTATATTTATCAAACACGAAACTGCCTAAACATTTACATCTGCATCTTTCAAAATTGAACGGTCAAATTTTGCCATTTTTTCAATCGTCATAAAATTGAATTTAAAGTTTGCTTGGGGCATAAGGCTTGGCGGTGAATATTACGACGAAGAAATATTAATTTAAACTCAAAACCTCCCCCATATATTATTATATAGTAAAAGCGACCGGTTTTGACTTGGATCAATCATCCTCAGGCTTACAAATTGACGATTTACATTACGAACACAGTTTAGAAGCAATAAATTAAAATGTTCAATTAAGTACCTCAGTTTTAACGGTACGGCCTAACAATTCATTTGACTTACCACTTATGAGGATTATTCATACCTACACAACATTGACAAATAAATGAAAAAATGCTTACTCTCAATTTATTGATGAGGATGTGAGAGAAGTGTTGAGTGATTCTTCTCCTATGTAATTAAAATTGGTCTCGAAAATTTAAATGTGAAAGAGAATGTACCTGATGCTCGTCAAAAACAATAAAACCTCAATGATGGCAGTGTTACTGTTAAAAAACAGTTCATTTTTGTTCTAGCGCAGGTATACATTAACTCGATTGCTACAACAGTTATAATGTTACCAATGGTTTGGAAGGTGAAGGTCTAAACCTCATCAGTGTTTTGTCTAAAATAGTTGAAAAAATTGTAAATACACAATTAAGATAATATTCCAGAATCTCAATTTGACCTATAACTGTACTTGTACTTTTAGACCACAGCAATACTTTTACTACTTTGCACCGTAACGTAATACTGTTCTATCTATTCTAGATCATATAAAACTATTCAAAAGTTGCTTGTCTCCTAGAATTCAATGTATTGAAGTCAAATCGAAATTTTCTACTTAAAAACCACTACGCAAGGGAGTTCCACAAGGATCTATTCTAGAGCCTCTGCTTTTAGTTGCTATATACTTAATTTTTTTCATATATGTCTTGTTAACTACTACAATATAAATATAAATACGTTTGCAGATGATGCCCAAATTCAAAATTGGTTTGCTGATAGGGAAATCTGGGTGTCACTAGCCATCAATTCGTTCTATATCAAATAAGCACACTGTCTTCTGTAAAAATAGGATTCTTTAACCTGACCTAAAATGTATTTAACATGTATTCGGCGAGCTATTAAAATTGTAAAAATTTCGTACACGTGCATTAATAGAAACATATACCTACCTATAATATAAAATTTGTTCTTATATTTTTTTATTATTTATCCACCTGGATTATTCTTGATCCTAATACCCATTCGGTTCAAAAAAGTTTAATATCTGAGAGATTGAAAAGGGAGAGGGGCTTGACAAGTACTTGCAGACAGGCTAAAAAATAATAGATCGCGATCTAGATTTCAACCCTTAATATAATGGAGTGCAAGGAGGATTCAAAATTTCAAAAATCCTTGTTGGACTTCATAAGGAAAGTAGTCAAATCAAGACTAAAGTTGGTGGGTGCACAATCTACATAACAATGTGATACAAGCAGAAATTATTTTGACAGCTTCCTACAGTTATAACCACAAATCCTGACAGGATTCATTGGATATTCCATTTATAATGTATAACCAAACACTACTACTTAAAATAATTAAGATGAGACTTAGTTGCGTTTACACAAATGCGTTTTGTTACAAAAGCAAGGGATAATATAAAGTAGGGTAATCTTGCAGACAATTTCTGTTAACTAGTGTGGTTTTAGTAACTTTCAAGTTTGGTTAAACTGCTATTCGCTATCTGACCACAAACGGTGGAAACCAGTGCTAAATTTCGGCACAATAAAAGTTTCTGAGGTAGTAAAGGTGTAAGTAGAATGCGAAACACGCAGAGAGAAATTTCTTAGAAGTTAGCAATTAGTTAATATACGGTTAAGCAAAAATTGTATGAGGGATACATTTTATGAATTTGAAAATACAATGAAGTAATTGAGTGAAATATCGGTTCTCGATTTCTGGCGAAATAATAAATGAGAATACGACAAGCAGTGCTTTCATAAATCCATTAAGGAAATGAAAAAGCGTTAATTGAATTTACGAAAGAAGGAACCATATAAAGAACTGGAAGAAATACGTTAAAGCAACGAACTCGTCTGTAACGCAGAACTGCAATAATGCAAAGAATTATAAAGGAAAAATACTACACCTTTTAAGTTTGCTGCACTAAAAAGTAATGAGGTATGAATAACACCTGAACAGGTTTACACTTAGGACTTGCGGGAATACAAAGCAAAATCGTGTGAGCACCTACACACAAATGCATCTCGTCACTTACATAATTACAAGACAGTTGAAAAAGTAATATTCGCACACAACTTCATAATGACTACAATCCAAAATTTAAATTGCAATTTCGATTCAAAATTCTAACGTAATCCAGACACTATAAATTAAAAATTGTAAAGCATATACCAAATGAAGCGTTGATATTAAATCAAACATTTAATCGATCAATAAATTCAAGAAAACCTCTAGGAAACTCCTGTAATTACATTCTAAGCCTTTTCCACTCGCAAAATCCGCAGTTGTTCATAAAATTTCCGAAAGAAAATAAAACTACTCTTTTACGGGGACTGAGACAGAAGATTCAATTAACTATATATTGAATAGCCTTGATTATAGAGTATTACGAATGAAGATCGGTGCTAATTAAATTATACATATTACAAACATAACAAAATGTATCTCGTTAAATGCATTATTGCTAATTTATTTTACATTATATTGAACTACTGGCGAGCAAACTTCTCGGCCGTGTAATTAATGATGCCTATATTCTATTCACGAACAATACCTCCCTTACGTCTTCCTATTTATTGAATTTAGACAACGTATAAATTCATATCTATTATATAAGATTGTAATAAATAAGATGGATAACCCAGAATATGCCAAGAAAATCTGTCAGATAGTAGGTATAAGGTTTTCCATCAACTACACTTTATGTAAATCACAAGTTAGTCTACAAAGTAAAACGTTTCGAGAATTAATCACGTACCTACATTTTTTATTTTCACAACACCAACCACTAATACAATATTATTCATTATCTGTTTCTGCCATCTGTTTCGTCACAGTTCACACATTTAGGTTTCAAGATTAACCAGAAAAAGTTACGCTATGTCTCAGTTGTGTCGTTTCAGTTACATATTTACTTAATATTAAGGGGATGGAAACGGTAAAAGTTTCACGAGATTTGTGAATAGATGGCCCTTATGTTGCTTTGCTGTGGTAAAGTATTTTCAGAAACCTAAACGACAGGCCGTCATAAATCGTCCAGATTTTAAAGATTCTAATCCATTCTTTGTAAACAAGACAATGAATTTTTGCATGAACTTTAGGTAAGAAACAAACTTTGTGGGATGAACGAAAAACAAAGGCTTGTTAACTGGAAACTCTGGGCTCACATTTGGGATGATTGCAAATCACTCCTTAATGTGTATTTAAATCAAATGTTTTTAACTCATTTGTTCCTATTATCCTTATTTGATTACACTTGAAAAAATGTAGTTGTACTTGTAATAATATCTCTTAGGTACCTACTATACAGGGTGAGTTTTTTTTCATTATTTGTATGGGGATCTCGGAAACCATAAGAGTTACACATTTGCTTAAATGGGGAAAGATTTGCTTCTTTGGAAGACTAATCCAGATATGCTTTTGTTGATTTAAGAAAATGCATGGCTTACTAGATATTTGTAAAAAAGTAAAATTCTCCAAAATCGTTTCAGCCCTTTAATTCGTTTATTTCTAAAGATAGATCAAAATTGTTTAAATACAATTTGTAGATAATTTTGTGCCGAATAACGTCACCGTACTAGTTTTTTAATTTTGCTTAGTATTTTGAGGTTATGAAGCAAAGTTGAATTTTTTTAAATGGAAACAATAGTTGGCTATGAGGTATTTTAATAGTGCATTTTTTTCTGATTGTAATGATGTAAGAGTTGTATCACTTATTTTAATAAATAAAGGCACAATACACGTTTTCCTATTATTATTATATATATTATTAAACGGAAGTGTTGGAAGGATCTATCCCTTCATATCAACTAATTCAAAATGGGTAGCTAGAATTTTCATGATGGTGGGCAATTTTACATCTAAACAGAATTTTTGAGA
The DNA here is from genome assembly GCA_036250285.1 of Pyrocoelia pectoralis. Lineage (NCBI taxonomy): Eukaryota > Metazoa > Arthropoda > Insecta > Coleoptera > Lampyridae > Pyrocoelia > Pyrocoelia pectoralis. The sequence goes on from CM070082.1 coordinate 3,499,576, forward strand.
TGAAAGGTGAATAATGGGGTTAGTTGAAGAGAAATTTTATATTTAGTTATCCTACACAAGAACCTTCAAACACCAATTTAACAAACGGTAATCAATGACCTAGACTCCGACCACCTCCCGGTAATAATGACCTCCTATGATGTGCCCCAAATCCAAATGAAGACCCATGTGCCGAAACTAGTTAACGGTAAAGGTGACTGGAAATGCTTCCAAGAAACGATGGACCAAAAAATAAGGTGTACAAGTGCACCGAAACTTCATCTAGGCCAAAAAAACATTCACAAAAGACTTAAACGCAAGCTACCGCAGGACTTACTCTAAAAAGGCTTACTCTATTATACTTAACCTATGTAATAGGTATGAATGTATAAGCTAGAGGTATGAATTTATCACTTAATCCTCTCTCTAAAGCAATGTATCTCAGTTATAAGTAACTTATTGTAAAATAGCCGTGAATTGCATCTTGTTGCAGAGCCAGCTAATAAACAATTAAAAAAAATTCAGGGTTTGGTTTGTTGTTTTTTTGTTGTTGAGCGCATCGCATCGACTGCTAAGATCGTTAGCGCTTCCCTTTTCCTTCATCTCTTTCTCATATCCTTTGATGTAGGTACCTCATATATTATGTACATGTATTTATTCATTCACACTTACAGTGGTACAACAATTAATTTATGGGAGATAATATCTAACCATAAATTCATTTTTGAGGAATCATTAAGATTAAACAAAATTATATTATCTAATATTACCTAAAACAGCTCGTTACAAGTAATTTTGGATCAATTGCCAATGCTTCATATTTTCTGCGTTTCTCGTTTTCAGTTTTTATAATATTTGTGGATAATGCCACAGCAACATCAATGATGACAAAATGTTTATCTACTTTATTAATTATAACAATATCGGGTTTATTATGTGAGACTTCCCTATCTATCCCAATATAAGGTGTATGAATCAGTTTCTAATATTACTTCCGGAATGTATAATAAGGTTTTAATACTGTTTATTAACTTTAAAGTTTTCACTATTTGTTGATGTAATATTTTGCAAACCTGGTTATGTCTCTATAAAGATAGTCAATCGGTGCTAAATTAGAACAACCAGCTATAATGTGCTCTATGGTTTCATTCTGGGAGAGACATTTTCTACATTTATCAGAGACTTCCAGATTCATTATGTGTTTTTTGTAATCATTGGTTGCAATGACACCATCTTGAATTGCGCATATGAATCCTTCAGTTTCTGAATGTAGAAATCCATCTTTTAACCATCTTATGGACATATCTTTATTTATTTCTGAGGATTTTAATATTTTCCATGTAAGATTTTGTTTTTCCAATTTAGTTTAAAATTTAATTTTGGTTCACAATCGAAACTTTTAAGTTTAAGATTTAGACCTGAATAATGTTTATCTAATCGAATGATATTATTAATAAGCAGTCGACGTTTCAGAGCATTTGCATCCATTTTCCATAAAAAAATTTTGGTGTCTGTGTGTGTGGATGTGTGGTTGTCGCCACGATAACTTGAGAACGGATTAAGATATCGACTTCAAATTTTCGGGATAGATTTCTTGTCGAAATATGAAGGTTAAGTTCGTTAGTCAGCCATATTGCATGAAAAGAGCCAAAGGGCCAAACTGTAGCTCCGTTAATATTTGTTGTAGAAGGTCGGAAAAAAACATAACGTAGAGAACTATCAATCTTATAAAAAGTTATCAACAACTTTTTTTCATACTGCACCCCTTAAGGGTGTAAATTGTAAATGTCGGTAAATTGGGAAAAAAGTTTATACAGCTAAAATGTAAAGTCTTTGGTATACACGAATAATCCATAAAACCGCGACGAATTAATAACCAAAATCAAACGAGTGCTTCACGCCATTCAGCCCAACTTGTTGGACCTCGAGACCCTTTAGTAACAGAAGAGAAGTTTCTATTGACTTCAAATTGCGGTAACATCGGTGAAGCTTCTCCTCACGTCTTCGCCTTACGTGCAGCGAATTTCGTAAAAGATTGATTTGATTTTTGCACAAATTAAATAAATTTGTTAAACCGCGTCCTCCGTCTGTTCTTTTGAGGTATAATCTTTCTACAAAAGATTTTGGATGTAAATAGTTATATTTCTTTAGCATTTTTCGAATTAATCTATCTAAGGGCCAGTATTATAAAGTCTAGTTGAGTTTCAACCGGCGCCGGCGGTTGGTGTAAAATTGAGTCGCACAAACTACGGTTAACGTCCGGCATAGGGTTGAACTGACGGTTTTACCAACTCATATGGGTTGGTAAATGGGTGGAAAAACCGTCAGTTCAACCCTAGACTCGACGTCAACCCTAGTTTTTGTGACTCAAGTTTACACCAACCGCCGGTTGAAACTCAACTCTACTTTTATAATACTGGCCCTAAATCATTCAACTCAGTATTTGACCATTTTAAAATCCCAAACGAGTAGGATAATGTAGGAATAGCCCAAATGTTTATAGCAGAGATCATGTTCTTAGAATTTAGTTTTGTTTTTAGTATTATTTTTAACTTTTCTATGCATCTTTGTTGAAATTCAGTTTTGAGTAATGAATCACTAAAATGAAATTTTGTTTCATGCTTAAATATTTATAGAATACATGTACATTTATTATTGTACTTCGGTTCTTATCGATACTCAGGCCAAGCCTGGTTAACTAACCGCACGGATCGGAATCAAGTAACGATTAGTCTTAGTAATAGGTACACATTTATTATTATTATCAGAATAAAAAGTTTATTCAGGGACGGACCGTGAATTTGTGGGGCCCTGGGCTAACACTACTTGGGGGCCTATCTAATTAATCAAACTATTTGCCATTTTGTCAAAAAACTGTTTTTTATAATGATGTATACCATATAGGAAAAAATTAGGGCAATGAAATATTTTTTAAATTTAATATGACCTTATGATTTTAGATTATTTTCTTTTAATTCGCAATATTGTCCATTGTCTTCAATGAGGGCTGGGGGCCCCTTATATCTGCGGGGCCCTGGGCTGCAGCCCAAAAAGCCATATTATAGATCCGCCCTTGAGTTTACTCACCTGTCTTTAAACGTTTGTAAAAACAAACTATTGGGGCGATTATTATAAACAAATTTTATCTGAATCACTTTTCTGCGTAAGGAAACGTAATTTCATTATTTTTATTGAATTTACCGGATTGGTATAGCGAAATATGTTCTATAAACACAATTTTTCTCCTCAATTTGAGAAACTCCAATCTTTAAGAATTAATTAATAAAAAACTATTACTGAAATGGAATAATGTTTAAAGTATGTAATTAAAGGTAATGCAGGATTGGTAAATTTTTGTTTAATGATAACATTGTAAAATAAGCCTTAAGGTGACTGAACATTCTACCGTTATAGTAGTAGTAACCACCTGAAGCGTAGGTATATATATCAAAAAAATAAACAACATTGGTCAACCCACTTCCAGGGTAGTAGGTGATTACGTCTAGGCAGGCAACAAAGCCTCACAAAGTACGTTCAGGTCGTTCAGTCACCGTATTCGCTACTTACACTTTACAGTAAACCCGCAATTTCTATTAGATGTAATAATTGAGAACATATTTTCGAAAATGGCGAAATTACTTCATTATTTTACAATATATTCGATATTCGACTCATCGATTAACCAATTTGTCTAAACAATTGAACTGAAATCTAATTTAAAATCATTTAAAGAACTGATTTTAGTATTTTCGACATTCTAAGCATTTTAATTAAAATAATGCCTTTGATGCGTATGTTCAATATTAAATGTAATAGCCGTTAGAAGATTCGCTTATTCCGAATTTCTTAAAATATTAAAAGACAAAACGTTATACATAATTAAATTCGAGCTAACTTATATTCTCCGATCGTTTAATCCTAATTTGTATTTGAAATTCTTTTTTTACGATGAAATCTGAAGGAGAAAGAAATAGTAGCAGAACGTTTTTATAGGGGAAACAATCTCTTGCTTTACAATTATTTTGTATAAGCGTGTCCAAAACTTTGGCATTTGATCTAAAATTATAACAACCCCATGAAATTAATCCAAAAATGTTCAGTTTGAAGTCGAAATTTAATTATGCAAATACAAAGCGAAGATGGGGACAGCCGTTCATTGATTACATTTTGATGTATCATTCAAATGGCAAAATTGATAAATTAAATTTGTTTAATAAATCGAAAGCGTAAATTTTGCGTAAATCAAATCTAATTCTGATTGTAACGTCAACTTTCAGGTTCATGATGACAAAGCGATATTTTCAAAAGTTTTTACACATTTCCCCAATTGTTGTGAAAGTGAGTAAATTTTCTAAAATAATGCGATTAAACTGATTAAAAACTGAGAAAGTATATAACGGTAAAGTTTCTGATGCGAATTTTCAAGTTCTCTGATTTTTAGATGGAAATGAGAAATAAATTAAGGTTCCGCCTTTTTTTGCTTTACTTTTGCATAATCTGAATGACAACATTTGTATATTCGAATAAGCGTCGCTTAACATTCAAATACCTTAAGATCTAGGTGTCTAAACATTAGTGAGATAACATTGAATTCACTCTTTTGAGTTCGTCTTTGTAAGTACAACTTCCATAATCCTTATGAAATCCTGGGAACAACCGGATAGTCTGGCTTTTTCTAGATTTGAAATGTATTGCGCTGTACTGTTTATACAATGATTATACCCTATAGTTTTACAGCAGTACAAAGTGAACACAGCTTGCTATTTCTCTCGTACTTTAATATCCGTTATACAAGAGTGAACTTATATTATTTTGACTCGAAGGAGTTTTTGTACTACTTAATGTAATAGTAGGATAGGCGGAAATGGTGAAATGAGTTTGACGTATTAATAATATTAAGAGGATATCCTTTTCACCAGTTAAATTTATACCGAAGTAGTACTAAAAATGTTCCAAGTTTATTAATTGAGTTTTAATATAGTATAAACGTCAAGTCCATCATTTTTCTTAGAGGGGAATGCCTCAGAGATTTGTCCTACTGTCGAGAGTGATTTCCTATTAAGTGATCAACGCTAAAAGCGCGTTAACAAACTTTTTAGATATTTCAGAGCGAAATATGTAGTTATATTCAAAAGTTAGAAAGAAAATTTGGAACAAACCTATATTTACTGAAGGTGAAATCGTTTTAAAAACTACTAACTACTTACACTGAATTCAGAATTCGATATATGTAGAGTGTAACAGGTAAGTCTGCGTTAGGTGGTTAGAGGTTACAAAAAGGGCAAGTGTAAGAGCGTCGCCGATGCTTCGTTTGTGAGCTACGCTTCCAAATACCCCATAATTCGCATTTAATTGTTACCTCAACAGCCATAACAACATAGAAGTGAAAAGAAAATCTTCAAAAGGATTATGGGTAAGTATACCTCTTTCGACTTTGTAAGAATTTTTCAAAAAATCCTATCCGGCAGATTCGAGGTACCAAAAACACACCCAATTATCTAATAACCACCGACAATACCCACAACGAAATCATGTGAGCAAATTACTTATCATATCAATAGCATTTTGCATTTCATTTCAAGTAACTATCTATGAGGTCTGGTGGGCCTCACCACAGAATCAAGACACGATGCCTTGGTCTGCACAACGTGAGCCTGAGACGTGGTTTGTGGAAAACGTTTCTCTAATAACTCCATGTTTTTGAAAAAATGTAGTAATTTGGCAAATTCTTCAAAATACGGCCCCCAGTGTCTTCCGATTCCAGGAAACTGGAAAAAACCATTCAAAATGTAATTAAACAAGAAAAAGATGTGACACATCGAAAACGCAATGAATAGTTTGGTTGGGTCACTAATTACAAATGGAACAGCTGAAAACACCTCTTCGGACGAAGAAAAAGTAAATGGTTACAGAAATGTTTAAAATCTAGTGGTGAGGTGACGCCGTTGGTGCGTTATAGAAATACATTTACAGCTTGAACAAAAAAACAATATTGGCTAATCACTGTCGACAGATGAATTAAAGATTCTACGGTATCTATTACAAGAAAAATGTTACTTCGTGTTTGAATTATGCACAAAAGTAATCACAACTTTTTAACACGATATAATTGTCCTTTGAGAATCAATAACAAAATCAGAGAGTGGGGACGATGAAGGAGTTAAATAAACTTTAATTTTTACTGCCAACAAAGTATGCAGTGGTGATGGCTGTAGTTCAACAACCGTTTACAACAAAATTTCAAGAGTTGCCGTAAATAAAGTCAAAAAATTACGCCAAACGTGGCCAATCGATTAATGTAGTCTGCTGTTTTAGTGGCCACGGAAACCATGTGAGCGCCGTATTAATTTTCGCCTGAAAACGTGGAAGTGAAAAGTTCATTAACTGAAAATCCAGCTACATTAATGGGCAAATATTCGTTGATTGTCTTAAACAAGTTTAAAATCATATGTTATGCTTCAGCTCAAATCTCTGTCTTGCTAATTTTACCATTAATCGCTTATTATATTACATTAGGTGCTGTAACCTTTTGTAGAGCAAACTACATTTAACAAAAACATCATTTGCTTCCCATACTGACATATTTCTACTAAGTTTGATAAAGACATCGCACCCTTTATTGGTGTTGCAATTTCCATGTCACTGAATATATGTATACCTATGCAAATAAGAGCAGTTAAATTAGCGTGATGTTTACTCGCGAAAACAATAGGTACGAATCTTTTTTTAGAAATGAAATTGGCATATAACTACATGGAGTTCACGAAAAAGGATACGTATAATTTGTTTTCTGGTAAGTGAGACGTTTGCGCTAAATTAGGCGTCTATTAGTTTTTGGCTGCTTGTTAAATTTTTACTGGGACGTTGGTCATCATTGAGAAAAATGATGTCAAATTCTAGTATGTATTACGGAAACGCTTGATGTCACTGCAATGTGCTTACACGGCAGAGAATAGGGGTTAATTACATCAATGACCAGAACAATGTCACACAAAGTGTCCTGAGATAATGTTGTAGTTCCAAAGGTTGAGAATGGAAACGAAAAGTAAATATCGATCAATTTAATTTACCACAGACACACATAGACTCGAGCACATTATTGTGTGTAGCGCGGACAGATATTGTCAAAATTTTAGAAAGTAATTTATAACCTCTCCACTTTCAATAGTCATATGTAACTAATGTAACGTTTAAAAATAATTAAAGCGGTGGCAGTGTCGGAGATAGAATCATTAGTCATCTTTTAGATGAGATAATATTAAACCAAAGGATGATGTGACATCACGCATTAGGAAGTGTCAATTAGATTACCCCTGTTACAACGGTCCCATATTATTTCCACCACATCAAATATAGGACATTGTGTGGAAATGGTAATCAATATTGTCATTTTAGACGTATCAGGCACTTTCAAAATATGGAAAGTAATTTCGTATAGTGAAGGATGTGCCCGAAAACATATAATATGTATAAAAAACAAGTAATAAAAGTTGGAGTTCTTATTAGGCTTTAATTATTTAAGTATATCTGCAAATCACAATATTAGTAAAATGAACTCATTCTAATGACCACAACACTGATGTGACGAGGTGTTTTAATTCGCATCTTTGCTATCTAACGATATACCATGATTGCAGTTGGGTACATGAACAATGGCCCACCTGGTAAAAGCCAAATCTCTAACCCAGTCGTCTTATACAATATTAAAAAATTAGCTGATTCACCATACAATTGAAATTGAACATTTTAGTGACATTGAGTAAAAGTAAAAGTTCGCATTGACTTTTCATTTTCATTGGAAATATCGATTTCCTTCAAGTACAAAAAGGCCGAAAATTATTGACAGATTGTATTATATTATTACAATGTAGTTTCGACTTCCTTTGCGTTTACTGATCAATTCAATGGTCATGTGAAAACAAAAAATCGTTTGATACAATTATGTCCAAATCTTTAAAAATCATCATACAAAGTCGGAACAGATAATGGTAACATTTACCTATCCTTTATAAGGAACAAAATGTCCAAATTTGGAAAACATGGGTAATTAACAACCCACACAAATTGGTTCAAACAGTACCGCGGTATCCCAAAAAAAGAAATGTATGAATGTTAAGACACCATTTTTTTAGAATACAATTTAACAGGGGAACGTTTCCCACAACTTCTTCAGAAGCAAATTGCTCCAGATATTGTTGATATTGTTACTAGGGACCACCAAGAAATTTGGGACCAAATGGACGATTGTCCTTCACACAGCCTGTCGTGAAGGTAAAGTGCGAAAATATACGGGATAGTTTTAATAATAAAGTTATTGATTTCGTTTAATGACTTTTACTTCGAAGACATTTAAAATCAAAAATGTATTCTGGGAGAAGCCTTTCAAATTTTAGAAGAATTAAAAATTAAAATTCCAGAGTAGGTAGTCTACAAAATTTCGAATAATTAATAAATAATAAAATCGATCAATCATCGCAGTAGTTCGAAATCAATTTTACGAAACACTTGATCACCGTCACTCTTTTACAATAAATGATGATTCGCTATCTTTTATTGCACATTTTGTTTATTGCAAATAAATTGTTGTTATAGTTTAAGGCGGAATTTGAATTTTTATTTTAATTCTTAGAAATGTTTTGTATTAGAAAAGATATTGATGAAAGTAAGGATTCTCATTTTCCAATTTTTAAACTTTAGAGTGACCAAAACCGTAATCTAACATTTTCGAAAGGTGCGGAAAATATGTTTCTAAAAAACCTTAATACATTTTTAATCTAAAATAAATAAAGTTGGAAATCAAGAATTTTGCTTTTTCCAAATCACCACGTAAATTTGCTACCCTCATAATTGAGTGTGGTGAATGCATCTGGACGATATGGCGAATTAAACGCTTTAGTAATAAAAGCCGAGGCAGTAGCCCAGTCGTTAATCAATACGGTTACAAGTGATTTGTGATATGATATGAATCAGTTTACAGGTAAGTTCGGATGTAGATTAGAGGAGAACTCGATCCGGATTGCTTCATAAACCTTGGGTAAACTGATAATGGGAAATTGGATGGGAGAACTTTGTGGGATTTATTTATTCTACCTTTTTAGATAATGTAGTCCTTACTTATCATTGTATTTAGGTTTTTAAAAGTCAGCACACTTTTATAACAATTGTTCATAGTGGAAATAAAGAACGTGTTACGCAAAGATTACCACGATTCCTTTAATAAATAGCACCATCAATAATTTTCTATGTATTTTATATTTTGTCATTTTCTCTTGCGTTACTTAGTTTTTATGAATAATTTTCTTATTAATATAAATGCATAGAGAAAATATTTGGAAACATCCTTTTACTTCACTTCACTTCACTAGATTGAAATTTTAGAAAGAGAGAGGGAGGTATAGGGAGAAAGTAGGGTTGGTAATGAGGAAAATGATAATAAGTATTGGTGGGAGGAGGAAGAGAGGTTGTGCAGATGCAGACTGTATGGAGAGGGAAAGGAAAATATTGGTATGGTGGAGGAATGTGGAGATTTAAGAGGGCAGGGGTTTCGCTAATTAACATTTTCAATCTATTTCCTTTAATGCCTTTCTTTTTAATTCCTATTTATAGTAAAAACGCAAAAAATAGTAAATAAGACGAAAAAAGGTAGGATTAAAAAGGTCTCCTCCTAAGCAAAAAGGGTCGTATTAGTAACTGCGCTGTCGTACATACCAAATGCAATAAAACTTCCCTAGGAAATCTACTATTGGGGGTTGTATCTATAGCGTTTCCGTCCACTTTTTATGCTTAGCAACAATTTTAAGTTTAAAAAAGAGGCTGTGGAAGTGGATAAAACATGCTGAATGCTGTATAAGAATAGTGACCGCAGCGACATGTGTTTGCTTGTACGAGTTATTTAAGATTTTATTACTACATTTAGTGCATATACTTGACAGGAAGGTGAATAAATAATTTGCTGTGACCCTGACGTCTGCGTAAACTGAGATTGTTGCGGGAAGAAAGGAAGAATTTAACAAGAAATGGAGGGTGTGACAAAAATTTAATCATGAATGCAGGGAAGAAGATTAAGGAGCATAGCTAACCCTTCTCGTGCGCTAGATAGATTGATATGATAAGTTGAAAATTAATTTTTGGAATAACCAAATGCTACGTTTTCACAAGTTAATTGAACTGCAGTTACTACGAATAACACACTGAAGCTTTAATTTGCGCGGTTTTAATCCTTTATCCTTTACAATATTTCGAATCCCACTCCTGTTCATTTTAAGTTACTCAAATTACGCTAAGCCAGTCATTAAAATAAGGGCAACACAAGAATTCTTCATGAATACAAAGATATAATTAGCATAGCAAAAAATTAAACTATAGTGGAGTGGAAGAATTACCCCGCCCCAATATTATATTTCTGTAACTTTTTCCTGCCGCGGTCAAATTATTATCATTAAATGTGCCAAAATAAAGCAATCTTTCCCAGGTTGCTTTCATATTATGCATTAGTCGCATTGTGTACAGCGTTAATGAAATTTAATACAATACAACCCCTATTTTTTAATGTCAATTCTCGCCCCAATATACGAGCGGAAGAGAAAAATGAGAAACTCGATCAAGCTAAGTTTAGAAAATACGGTAAATAATGTCAAACAAGTGTCATAGTGGCGAGAATACATATTAAGATTTAGAAATTTTGCTGAAACTGCTTCTCTATCAAAAACTTTTGGAAACGTCGATTTAAGCCGTAAAATCTTTAGCGTCATTAATATTCAGAGACATCGCTTGAACTGCGACGTTCACTTTATTTATCATTTCCCCTGGTCTGGGTCAACATCTTGATACATCTGTCTATACGATCTAAACCAGCCATCTTTGCTTAACACCCTAATTTATTGCAGTCTGTACTCGTCATTGACAGAGAATCGTTAACAAACTAGTACGAGGATGAATTTCACGAAACCAGATATTTCATTATTTGATTAATGCCTACGCTGAACATCTCAATTAAACTTTCATATCCAACTTAAATCACTTAGGCAATGAATTAAATACGATTGTCTATTCAGATTTACTTTAGCAGCACTAACCTTTGAATGGATATATTTTTATCCTAAAATTCTATTTTAACAATTGGAACTGTACACTAATCATAAAGATTTATTATTTCTAGCAGTTCTTCTGAACTCTAGCTTTCCTAGCCACCATTTTCCAACCCACCTTATTCGTGTTGAAATGTCTTATTTGATAAAGTGCACTGACTATAAATATAAAATAGAAGCTATAAAATACTTCAACATATGCACAAAATCTCACTAAAATTTTATTTTAACCACTCGAAAGGGTAACTATAACATCATTTAAAAGTCCTTTGACTATTTGAATGCCGAATTAAAGAAGGCGCAATGTATCATAAACAAAAATATTGATAAACCTATATACCTACCATACAGAATTCTATCCTTTTTAATTTTCTAATAAGATCCTATTCAAAAAATGAACATGAGAGAGAGAATTGGTGCTAAAACAGAACGTAATCTTTTGGTAATTAGGACTGCCTTTCAAGAACGGGCCAGAAGGGCAAAATCAGATCGAAAATGGGACAAGGGATGGTAAGGACGAAGTCACCCATAAACGAACTGCAGCTCTGAATTCCCGTCCCCTGGTCGAAACTGCAGCCTGCAGCTATCAAGTATGTTTTCAATTACTGGATCCATGCCTGATGACGCGCGTGAACCCATAGCCGCCATCATAAGCTACGAAATGGAGTTTTTATATTCGTGAAATGGGGGAATTGGCAAAAGGTAAAGTGTTGCTCGACTAATAATGCTAGTATCTAGAAGAAAAGCTTCCAGGAATCGTCCGTGTATCTAATACATTCATCTCCAGACCACGGCATGACAAAGATCAACGGTTTCACGTGCGAGTCCAAAAAAGACTTCATGCAGTGGCATAAAAAGAATGCACCACCGCTAAAGAAGGTTAAGGTATTTCAGTGGACGGCGATCGTTAGAAACTACCCCCCTACGACCCTAAATAATCGATTCTGGCGATTGACTTCTTTAAGAAAACGGAAAAGGAATTATGAGAACAGTTTTAAAAACAAGGGGAAGCCGTTTCTTCTCAAACGTAATCTGGTGTAAAGATTGATAAAAGTGCATGAATTTATTCATGACAGAGAAATACAAATTCCAGAGTCAGAGATATTTGTATCAGTCAACTTCAATGGTTGATGTTGTTGAGAATAATTACGATGTGGTAAATCAAGCGTTGAAGAACACACTGTAACGACAAATGATTGGTAAAGTAGATATCCTAATTGGCGCCTCCTTAGTAATAAATTACACAAATGTTCTAGGGAATATGTTCAGGAGATTATCACCAAGCCAGGCTGGATGAAACAGCAATGAGAAGGAATTCCATGTTCTTGCTACAGGACATTTTCAGGATTTACAAAACTTTTAGTCAATGCATTCGAAAATGAACGATTCATCTAACTATTTAACTAGAGTAAAAGAAATCTGCAGATCTAATGCCTGTCCGCGGAGTTGGTAAAGGAATCATATAAGTTTACCTCTGTTGATCTTTTTGAGCACTTGGTGAAATCAGAAACGCCCTTGTCGAAAGTGCTCATCTATCCAATCCCCCTTTCTTTGTACGTATAGTCAGTAGTGGTTAGAAGTGAAGCAGTTTCCTTTGGAGTTACATTTCGCTTCCTTGGGATGAGACTTGTTTAATATCTGGTTACTGTTACCACTGTGTAATGAGGAAGTTATTTTGTCTTTTATTGTAGTTATTGCTTATAATGACCTACTTGCCAAATGGCTCTAGGTGCGAGTAGAGAGTCAGATTTTCCTTTGAATAAGTATATTAGACGATCATTTAAAATTTAAATAAACTGAAAATGCGGCTTTGGAACTACAGAGTCTGGTTGTCTTTGTGTTTATGTTTCGATTTACCTAGGTAACAACCTTTTACAGCAATTTGGACATTACGTTTGGGAAAAATGGAAAGATGGAACCCTACAGAAGCCTAGAAGTAACAGATCTTGTAGAACTGTGTTTGGTGACCGTTTGTGAGATAAGCATGTAAGATATTATTTTGTTGCATTCATATTAGGACTTCATGTTAAACAGTGCCGAATGTTCTAAAGATCCATCAATTGGAGTTTATGATATCTTTAAAATTGAGGAGCACTGTTGTTGAGTTACAAAATTTTTCAAATGAACTTTAACTGCTTTGGGACGATAGTTTCGAAGTTCAGTATAGATGACTATTTTGTCGATCAAACTATTAGAGTGTATGAAACAATACCAAATAATGCACACAATTTTTTGAATAATCTTTGGGTTGTTTCAGTCCATAGTATCACATTAAATCTACCATTCCTTATTATTTTGATTCATTTCCTTTGCCAGTTGTTCTCCTACTCCGTTTGAAATTAAAGGAGAAAAACGTTTTACTTTGCTATTAGTTTAATGTAATAAATTTGAACGTTTCTGATGCTGTTAAACAATGTAAAAGCTTAGTTTCTGATGGAAAGCGGGAAACTTCTGTAGAAATGTAGTACTGCGAAACATTATTTTAATCGTGATAAATTAATTTTATTCGGTAATACTGTAACATTAAATTACAGGCACGATCATTGTAGGCAAAAGATCCTAGTTGATGAATTCGCAACTCTAACAAATCCTTTAAAGCTTATTCTATCAACGAGCCGAACCGTAGATAAAGTACATAACTAAAGTTTGCTTTTAATAATATATTTTAATTACATCGACAAAATGGGGTGAAATGTATATTTTCTCAATTTGATGTAAACCAATTTTCGGCTTTTATAAAATTTTCAGAAGGTTGAATATTCGAAAACGAGATATATCAAACACAATATGTTTGTCTATTATATGGTCTACAAACAAACTTTTCATGATATACTTGACCCTCTGAATAAAATATTCTTTAATTAGCGTATAGATACCCCAAAAATTCGATTATATTTTCATATATGTACGTACAAGGTGTTTTAGTTATTGTGGTTTTGTATAATTTAAAGCGCTACACCGAAACAAAATTTCTAATTAAATAAAGTAATTGAAAGCAATATCTTCAAGCTGACAAGCGCGCGCGCGCTACTGACGAAATAAAAGTTAATAATTTTAATTAGTTCCCTTGAAGTTGTCGCAAAGAAATGGTTTCATTTCCCGTTATTGAATAGTTTCAGACTATTAGAGAAGCTCGTTGAGAATATTTATGTGGAAAGTGCTCTTAAGTTTATTATGAATATACCACAAAATTTCAAAAGGGATCTATACATTAAGGGATCTATACACTTGTTACTTTCAATGGAATACTTTAACTGCCACTTTAACCATTATTGATATTGTGTACCTACATTGCCATCTCTAACTCAATTTAAGGACGAAACTTTTTAGTTTAATTCTTTCAATTCAATCCAACTACTTTTTTTCACTCAACTTCGTGTTAGCTACAGAACACATTTTAATATTAAACTAATTATGAAAACCATAATAACACACGTAACACACCGCGCCAGTAGGCTTCGATATAAGAGTGGTCATCTACCTATGAACACAATATGCTATTCTTACGTCAGTTTACAAACGAAAATAAGTGATGTGAAACTTGAACACAGAGGCATTACAGAATTCCTATCAAATGACGACTGTAGCGCTAAGGATACCTATGAGGTGGTGAAGTATGGAGAAACTAGCCTGCCTTATTTCTAAGTGCAAGCAGTTCAAATGCGACAGAGCATCCATTAATGATGAACCATAATGTGGAAGATCTGTTGGAGCATGAAGTGAAAAAAATCATCGAGGTTGAACGAAAATTTGACTACTTAGAATTGTGAGTGTAAACGAAACCAAAAAACCAGAGTCCACCAAATGGGTTCATTTCTCTCTGTCACCCAAGAGAGCGACGACGAAGCTTTATGGAAATTAATGGAAATTGGTGGCCACACTTTATTGGGACACGGAAGAGATTCTATTAATTGAGTATATGCCGAAAGGGACCGCAATAACGGTAAATTTCTACCAAATTGCAACACAGGACTTGAAAGTGCCTATACTTATCCCAAAAACAATAAAAAATAAAAAATACTACCAATGTAAAGGCTCTATAGAGTTCAATGGTATATAATCACTTTATTTTTTAAAAGAAAAAAAAATTTACTGATTCACTTGTACTCGAACTGCAACAAGACGCTCGTCACTTCGTCTCCTTTGTTTGTACGTAATAAAGATTTCTTTTCCCTATTAACAATTCCTATTTCGAGTTACTGTTGAGTTTTTTGGGATTGATTTAGAGACAAATATCACTTTGGGAAGGTTAACCTCATACTTTCATTACGCTCGTTTATGTGAGTTGGTTGTCCATCAGTACAATGAGATTGTTATCCTTCATGATCTCTAAAAGTAAACCCTTGAGAGTGTTTGTGATCCCCCCGTTGGATATTGTAGAAATTAAAATAGCCAAAGGTTAGCCTCTTCACCCCACGAATGCTAAGGAAGGGATACACTTAATACGTTAAGGATATTTTTCAGCCTTATGGCAAGTGAAAAGTCTGTAGTGTATCGTATAATTACTGAGCGGCTTCTTGCGTACTTCCGCCGTGAGCAACTGCGGTTTCTTATCTGAAAATTGTTTTAGTCGAGTAGGTAAGTGTGAATTCTTTGTTCCTTCTCCCAAAAGCACAAATATTGGTTGGTGTTCACTTATGCTTCGTGTATGTATAT
This sequence comes from Pyrocoelia pectoralis, assembly GCA_036250285.1. NCBI lineage: Eukaryota > Metazoa > Arthropoda > Insecta > Coleoptera > Lampyridae > Pyrocoelia > Pyrocoelia pectoralis. The sequence continues at coordinate 3,515,298 of CM070082.1, forward strand.
GATTCTTATTGTTATTAAATATTATTATCATATTATACGAGTGATAGGGTGAAAAGATGTAATAATGTACCTATCAGTTTAAAAAATGTTGGATTTGAAATTATTGAAAAATAATCGTCAGAAACAAAAGGATATACTGTGGCCACATGGGTTAATAAACTAATTATTTTTGAAATGTCATATAAATGACTTTAAATTACATAATAATAAAAAAATAAAGATTCTCACAAATAATTATATGTTACCTTGTTATTTCAAAAAGGTAAACTTAATATTGATCTCTTTTTGGCCCTTACAAGCTTCCTTATAAGACCGTACAACGTACAGTACAACTCACATAATGCCTACGCGTGCATATAGCGTTTGTGAGCGTAAAAAATAATAAAAAAGGTAGATGCAAAACTAAAAGAAGGTCGTAAAGGAAATTACATTAAAGATTGAAATAAAATCCAGTATGAAAATTCATTTAATTGAGAAAATTCAGTTGCTTAGAGATATCTATGCAAGAAAAGAGTGCAGTGTTTTGTATTTACAAAAAAACGAACTCCTTTAATTAGATGAAAGTAAACAAATTGATGTTATGTGTATATTTCTGTACTACAAGACAATCTCATGAGAACATAACTTTACACAACAACGAACTAACAAAGACATTGCTTGATTTTATCGTTGATCACTTTTAGGAAAACAGGCGGGGAACATGAGTGTTCACGTACTACACATACACATTTCCATAAGAATAAGGGTCTATTGTTTGGATAAGTACAAAAAACATTTATTTAATGACGGAATTGTTTTCGACTTGAAATATAATAAGTTAGTAACTATTAAAGGCAAGAATTTATTAGAAATCAGGATTGACATTAAGTTTTACAACAAAAAATGATTCCATAAATTGGTTTCACATTTAAAAACAATGAATTTTTTCAGATTGTTTTATTCACTGAAATTATTTCAGTGGTTTTATTACACCGAAAATATTAGAAAAGGCGTTTCTGAAAGGATATTATTTTTAATTTGGTTGACAGCTGCTTTTCATTTTACTGCTAATTATTTAATCTAAAAATAGGTCCTTCAAACTTTACCTATACACCTGTATTTTTTTCTCACTTTCAAAATGTGGGTATGTAATAAAAATAACTGAATCCCCTTTACATGGCAGAAGGCAACTCGTTACTTAAAAAAACTTTATTAGACGTTCATTAAATACTAAGTTGGGAGCTAAATAAAAGTAATAATATAATTGTGGTGTACGAACAGACATCATAGAAGGGCGCTTCTGCATGTATAGTGTTGGTGTGAAAGTGTTAATTTTGGTATCTATAGGATTGCAATTCCTGAGCTACGAATTTTATTAGGCATAGAAAGAAATGCGCCTAGGTCCTCACAACAACGAAACCGTCAAAATTAGACGTTAAGTATATTTTTATTATTCATTAAAATAGAGGGCATTGATTAGCTACAGCTTTCTAAACAAATGTCAAATTTGAGCTGTATACATAACTGCAAGAATTTGTTATGTCGTCCTAATCTTCCGCATCTCAATGTTTATTTATAAGGTACTGAAAGGTTGAAGGGCGACGATTTACTGCATCATCACATCGTATAACACGTACTAAAACTTTGAAAATGAGAGTTGCAGGGGTGCTTATAAAATGTGGGTCCAAATTCTAAAATTGTGCACACTGACATCCAATGTGTCACCATTTTGCGACATCCATTCAATAAGATATAAACAATTACTTATTTGTTTCACAACATATAAAGTATTTTATTAATACCAATTTACCACCCTATGGATGGTTATTTGCGAGCAAGAAAATTTTTCTTCAGATTTTAAAAACTTCGGTATCTTTTACCAAAAAAAATTTAGCCCCCTAATTTGCACCCTGTAAAGTAATATTGTAAATTTATTTATTTACTAACTAAATTTTATTTGATGGTGGAAAGCTGCTAGGGGTAGATCCGATGAAAACGAGAGTGAAGCTTTGATCGTGAATGGTACTTGATTTAACTTAGATTCCGCGACTACTCCACCTGATACAATTTGTTAATTAATTGGGCAATAGAAACAATAATGACAACTTGCGTTTCTAGTAAAACGGAAAAGATACCGTAACCTCCAGATAACTCCAACAAATAGTTCTGTCCCAAAAAATTATTACTACTATTTTATAACATGAACATCTTGCAGGTCTACATAATTGCAAGAACGCACTGCCACTACAATAAAATTTAGCCGTATCGCGCATCTTAGTTTGGGGGATAAACAAAATCGGAATTAGATAAGTTAGGGGATTCCATCTGCCTTTTGGCCAAAAGGGTTTCAAAAAGTAAAGTTTCATAAACAAATACAAGTTCCTATTAGAATTTAGGTCCAAAAAAATCTCTTTTGGTATCCCACCTATTTGTTTGAGATGTGTGGCGGTGGCGTTACTTATACATATACACCAGATACCTTATATTTATACTCCTTCTTCTATCAATGGATTATGGAAGTGTTAATGGTAGACAGAAACCATTTAGCACACATTATTTGAATTAAAACGTTTTGTTGGAATGGTTAATCAGTATGATAATGAAATATAATACACAAACGATATAGGTACCATTATTAGGTATATTACACTATTTAATATTGTTGACAAATTCAATAAAAACACTTCCCTGTGGCTATTCCCGCATGTATTTTAATGAAACTTTTACGTTAGAATCAGATGAAGATAAAATTCCCGTACAACTATACATATAAGTATCTACGCCAAAGTCTAGAAGGTTTATACAGGCCTGCGGGCTTTGTACTTCGAGAGCATCAGTGGACGTTATGATCAAAGTAGATGTTAATATCAGAAAAGGGAAATGTGGACTTTACGCTCAACGTCGGTGAGCGATGAAACCAGAGTGAAGGTTATAGACAGACTCACTGGTGGACGTTGTAACTAGACTACGAGAAGCTGCGGTGGAAATCATGACCAGCGCAGGTTGTATCCTAGAACCGCTCCAGCGAACTGCGACATCTTGTATCTCGTACCGTTTGAGAAGAAACATGATGACGACATATTCCAACGAGCTTTAATTACTTACTAATTCTCAAAATAGAGCAACTACCACATTCATATAGTCAGTACTCAGTAAAAACAAAAATATCAAAATTTCCGTTTCGACACTGGAGCTCGTGATTCAAAAACACATCGCAGCAATAAACGAGTGAGTGGTCGCGAATAGCAGTAAGTAATATAACTTACTCTTTATGCCTGTAAACTTTTGGCAGTTATACATATTCATTTCCTAAATCGTATCATAGTCGACGTAATACCAAATAATTAGGACGTCAATGAGAAAAAAAAGGAGAGAGCGTGATCCGTGAATGAAGACAATAAAATGTAGCCCCAACTACACGCCAAGGGTCAATCAATTTCACGTTTGCATCTGGATGCCTTCCAACCAGATAGTTAGGGATAAACACGAGGGGGTAAGAACCTGTAGATTTGTCCAGTAATTTCTTTTTGGGGCAGTGTCATTTACATGTCGGTTCTTAAATACGCAACCTTAAATATTCACTTTTCAAAGTGTTCTCATAAAATTCCTACCAGCGTAAACCGCAAAAAGTAAATAAATGTCAATGCAATTTTTCTTTTGCCAAATTCTATGATGACATTTTATTATTCTCTATTTGCAATGTTTTTCCGTTGAGTAATTTGTAGTAAAATGTGAAAATGACCCTTAACTCTAAACCTAATTTGGTTTTAAATAAAAAATTAGTTCCTCGTCGACGATCTGTATAAAATTTTATTATGCCATTCAGTAACTGTAGTGAAAATTTAATATTCTGGAAGAAAAAAAGATAAAAGCTGATTAAAGTAATCAAAGTAATGTGAAATACTAGCTAATTATGTACACTGAAACTTCAATGGCGACCTGTTTCATCATACATACGACAATGTACTTTCTTCTTTTCTAAACACATAAAGAAGCATTGATAACAACAGTCGTGTTCAATTGTTTACCGCTTAAATGTTATGAATGAATAGTCGCAAAAATGTCGAGATCTAAAAGGGAGCCTTGTTTATTTGGACCACTTTCGACGTAATTTATTCGAATTGAAGGGTTCATCAGAACCGAATAAGAAAAGCTAATACATTTGTATGCTACTAGAAGCTGAAAAGGAAATCGGTCAGCCATGGTGGGAAATTCCTCTCTCTTTGACGTATAAGACGTAATAAAAACATTCGAGCAAGGGTGTAAAACATCGTTTCTTAATGAGCAAATAGAAATGTATTGTGACAATAACCAACTAAGATTTACTAGACTTTCATATAGTGAAACGAAACACAAATAATAAAGGTAACGATTGCGTGAAAACTGAAGAAAACAATGATTGCATATCATAAAGAATCTCGAGGACTCGCTCGCTACTGACGTCATTGACTTTTTCTATGTGTAAAGTTTCAGGATCTAATGGAAGTATAGTATGTAACATGCATCGTTGAATACCTCACCGGCGTAACTTTCTTTATACACACCCTTTATATTTCAATTAGCACCTGAGTACCCTTATCATGACACTAAAAACCTTTACATTGAATTATCGACTCTGTCCAATTTGAAATAGTTACATCAAAATGTCATGTCTCCTTTTCTTTTATTGGATATTAATTTCCATTGAAAAAATGCGGTCTAGCAAGAATTTATTTATTCTTTATTTCTTGCATAAATCCATAACTCGCTTTTGTTTTACAGCTACAACGTTTTGGTAATTAATAATGTTAATGATTAACTCATTCAGTAGACATTCATTTATTTTAATTGTTTATTACACAAAGCAAAGATAATGCTAACAATGTGATAAGCATGAAAAGCAAAGTACTTAGGAAGGAACTTTGTTCTCTTGTATTAGCGACTTTAATTTTACTAGGTCATATTTTTGTACTTTGTCGACGATATTTAGAAAAGGCGACAAACTAACAAAGAGATTGTGGAAAATCACGACAAAAGAGCTTAATTTTTTTACGTGAGATTTAAAAAAACCTATTCCAAAAGGTAAACATAACCTTGCATGGGTTTTCTGTACACTTGCGGATATTAAAAACGCAACATTGATAATAAGGTTTTTGAGTTTTAAGTCTAGTCAGTTTTTTGGGAACATGCGTCGTTTCTGTGCAACATTTATTTTAATAAAGGGAACTTTTAATTTAATTTAATTTAATAAATTTGCAAAATTCTCCTCACAACTGAAGAAATCCCGTCGTAAGTTACCGAAGAATCAAGTTTTTCCAGAATTAAAGTTAATTCGTTTTACATACATCAATGACATTTTTAATCAGTATTATTTCCAGGAATTTTTTCAATATATAGTTCATTAGAATATTGATTTACGGAAAAAGACGAACCTTTATAACACCGAATCTTCACAAAAATTTGCTCGTCACTTTGACAAGTACAGGTAGGTACATTGTTTAGTAATATATTGAGTACAAAAGGTTTTATTGGATCTAACTATAAGTTTAAGGAATACATAATTTCTTGCTAAATTTCCAAAAAACCGTCACCGTCACTCTCGGAAGAAGAACGCAGAAGTCTCTGGAGGAATACTTATAGTAAGAAACGTATTTAGTTCACAAGGCCTCATACTGAGTTTAAAGGTTGGATTCGCCTTTACCTTCATCACACATTACTGAACACAAATCCAGTTTATCACATTATTTCAATTTATAATTTTTGGGGCGTTTGAAAATTTCAGCAAATGATAACCGTATTCTTTAAAATTCATTTACACATCGACTCTTTTTACTGGGTAATATTTGGAAATGTAATTAAAGCATCATTATGAGATACTTTTACATAGAAAACATGTTTGTGTGGGTATTTATTTTCGTATTGTGTAGAGGTAGAGGGGGCAGCTTTACGTTAAGTTAGCCGCACTTAAACTAAAAAAATATTTGCACGAAACGGCAAAAGCATTAATTTTTTTAATATGACCGCTAATTACAACCTAACTATCAAATATCTCTCAATGTAATTTGCGGTGGTTGTAGGTAGTTTTTCAATAAAATAACATAGTTTTTGTTTATAGATAATATTTATTTTCGTTTAGCTTTACGATCTTTGCAATTTTGCATTATGTTTCCAATCAAGGGCATTGTATACTGCATAAAATACTACCAACCATTATTTATGATTTAAAACTAAAGAGATTTAATTTTATTTTAAGACAAGCTCTATACCCGAGAGGTTAACCATTACCGAAAAAATCTATAAGTACTCATTTCCACTTTTTTAAGAATCCACATTAAATTAAGAGTTCATTCTACTCCTTAAAAATGTCAAAAAATCCTGCACCTACAAAGTTACCCTTATTCTTCAGTTGATGCGTGTGTGTATTGTATTTATATCTTAAATACAATGGTGTGTCTTACCTAAGCAATCTTGGTTATGCCGATGTGTTCCCATTTATTTCTTATATAGCTATGTATTCTCAGAAATTCTTCGTAGGTATTCTAAAGGTATTCCTGCGTATTTCAAGAAAATGTACAATGATTCCAGGGAATGGATCACCCGTCGACTATAGTTACATTTGCAGAAATATACACATTTTTGGAAAGCAACAGCCAGCTACGATCTCTATTAAGAAAACACGCGCACACGCAGACACAGAGACACAGACATTGTGTAATTGAATTCTGAATAAAGAAAATATAAGTATAGATGACGCTTTGTCCAATTTCTTAAAAATGTTATACGTACGTTCTTCAGAAGTGATTTTGCAGTTTTAGGCAGTAACATAAAGACAAAAGAAATCTAGTAAGTCACGCTATTTTCTCTTAAAAAAAGCCACCAATGTTCGCGAAAACCGCATCTCTATTATTAAAAATGACCGAAAAACCTTGGAAGAGCAACGACAATGGGGCACACCATTCTAATAGAAGGGCACACTCAACCAAGCTATTTCCTGGGTTCTACATGGAAATGTAGATATGAGTTATACTACCAGCTTTTTGTACAAATGCAATCAATCTTGTATACAGGCTGATGACTTGGATAGCTCACCATAGAAATTTCAATGCAAAATTCTTAATATGAGAAGGTTTTTTTATAGAGAAAAATGTTCTGCAGCACCCATCAACGGTGTGGTAAATTTTACACTAGAAATTGAAAAAGATACATCAATCATCTTATCAGATTTGAATGTTAAAATTAACTATGAAAACAAGCTTGAATTCAAAATTTACAGAAAACCCGCACATACTGACATTACAATTCCCCAAAATTTTTGTCGCAACCAAAAACACAAGTTAGATGCATTTGGGTCATTACTACCTACGACACTTACTACACCATTGTCTAAAAGAAAAATTTCGATCATTAAATAAATTGCTTGTGACCCAGCGGCCAGCATTATAGATTCTTTAGTCAAACAAAAAAGCTCTAAACTAGCGATCAAAAAAAATTTCCCCAGAAAGGAAGGAAATATTATTTCACTCCCATACTTTGGTAAAATATCACAAAAATTGCCAATATATGTTTTCTCTAAGCCACGAAGTAAATACTTTACCACGTGCAACATCTTTCACAGAACTGCTAGTTGAACCTCATTTTCATTCATTTATGCTTTCGCGGAAGACGGTTGACTGGATGATATTCTTTTTTAGCATTTTTGATGAAAATAAATACGCCAAAGATTTCCTTAACATCGAATCTTAGCTACTCATGTTTAATTTTAATCTGTCACAATAATGACACATCGCCTCGAAACGCGTCGGGTTACATTAAAAACAAAAAAAATTGTGGAATCACTTGTGTTTATTAATACAATTAGGTACCTAAACGTTAGTGCAGAAAACTTTTCTTTACAAACAAAACAAACGCAACACGCATTTAAAAAAATTTGAAAGTCAATAATAATTAAGAATTTTTCATTGAAATCGCCATGATGGGATGTCATTACGCTGTTTTTAAAATTCTATTTACACTGAAAAAGCCCACCACATAGGATGCCGAAACGTATTGGAATATTTTGAAATAACTGCAAATACACATAATTTTTTTTGGTTTATCTAATAGTATCGATACAAATTAATATTCGTAGATAGCTCGCACGCCCTATATACTTATTGAATAGATTGAATTAGTTTTTCCTAAACCGAAGTCTACTAGATCTTTCGAGTAATTTTGAATGAATAGACGCACTACGACAATAATTAATCTTGGAACATTTTTGTGTAGGTACTAATATTTAGACTTTAATTACCTACTAACGAGTTTACTTTCCTCTAAATTAAAATTTTAAATTTTTAGTTGGTACGTAGTAGTCGTTATATCTCATTTTTCTGTATAGCTATACGTTCACACATTGCTATATACAAACGCGCGAGCTTTGTAACGGGCTTCCTTTTTTAAACAACACGATGTTTTACGTACAGTTGATGTATGATTAATGACGAATGTACTATTTTGTAGCCGACTAAAAAAATGCGGCGTATATAGTTAGTAAAACTAAAAAATACATATAATAGACGTCGAACAAAATTCATTTGATGTATAATTCAACAAAATTATAACAATTTTTTAGCACGTTAATAAACTTGTGGTATATGTGTTTTAGCGAGACACAAAATTTAATCATGACAACGTATAATGAATACATTTCGAAATCGTTCGATTTCATAAAATCTGAAAACGTCAGTTTCGACGTAGCATTCCACAAATTTAATTACTCGAAATTAGCATTACATTCCAATCGACGGGGGGAAAACGTTTCGCCCACTTAAACTGATTTTGCGATGTTATAAAAAAAGGAGTTCAACATTAAACGCCACTCCTCGCAATGTTCTTTTAATTGTAGTTCGCATTAGGAGATAACGAAATTATTCACAAATTTGACTTCATTAAGACGAGCAAAAAAATACGTGTAAATTGTTTTCGGAATGTAAAGGCGGCGAAAATTTATATTGTAAATATTAAATGTGATAAAAACGAAGTGCCAGAGCAGAGGCTTCCGCTTAAAGTTAAAAAGTAAGAAAATGACTTTCGTACGGTCTACTAATGCAGATTCGCTTTGTACGTTAAAAACTTAAAAAGTAATGAAGATTAGCGGAAGTGCAACGAAATTAGCGTTACGTAAATTATGTATTACGTTATAGACTTAATTATTGTATTGGCAAATGTAGAATTTTGGTATTTGAGTATCAGTTACCTACGTATTAAGTAGTGTTAAGTTACGGGGTTGCATTCATGACTAGGTGTAAACTATTTTACCCGTGGTTTTCCCTCGCGTCAGGAACAAACATCTTGGTTCAGGATAAAATGAACGGAATTTGGAGAGAGTTGTTTACAAAATAATGTTTTTAAAATAGCGGCTGAGTGCTACATGGGTCCTGTTTTTATTTTCACATGGAGCCCCCAACCTTTTTTCGAAATTATACGATTCTACGATTGAATAATATGGGGAATTTTGCAGAGGAATTATGAGAACAAAATGTAAATCGGTGTCTTCGCCAGAAGGAGAATTGTTATTCGTAGATATCAATTTTAGGCTACTGAAGTTTTAATGTCATTTGTAGTTTAGGTAACTTCTTTTAAGTTAAAGACGAAAATTGAACGCGAATTAGCGCAGCGTCGCGTCGATTGAAAAACCGAATTACGAAAATATTTTAAGGCCACGAAAATTAATTTAGCGAATGTTGGCTTTTATTCTTCTTGTTACATTAATTCGCCTACAATTCTGTCAATGAAGCGTACTCAGACATGCTCTGCGCTTTGTAGATGTTAATCTCCGTTCTTGTTTGCTTTATATGTACATTCCTGATGTCTTAGAAGTGCTTGGCAACACCTAAGGAGTAAGATAAGGTCGACATTGAATAGAAAGGTTTACCTACTATTCTCACTGGGATAAGCAAAGTTGTGGTTTATAAATCTTTCTTTAGAAAGCTGAAACCTATTTGCACGTTTCTCATTATAATCTAAATAACACAAAAGGTTCATACATATTGTCGTTTTGAAAAATAAACATTATTACGATTTATTTAAAATGATAGTTGTCTAAAGAGGTATTTGCGAGTTTATTTTAATAAGGCACCAACTCCGATTTAATGCCATAAATACATCTGGAAAATTAGGGCTTAGGCGTGGAAGGAAAACGCATAAAGTTGTCGACTTTAATCCGCATTCAAGTAATGAAATGCATTCCATGACATTTCACTCCAGAGAATTCACCCGCTTTAGTACAAATAACCGTAAAAGTAAATCGGGACCGAATAAACTTTGTGGTTTAAAATCTTACGTACGAAAATGTTAAACTTTAAAAGAACTTACCTTAAGAATAATAAATTCCATGAACGCATACAGAAATGAGGTTTAATATGAAACACGAATGTATCCCACAACGGTTACTCTTGGGAAAAGGGTGTATAATATAACCATTGTCAACGATCGTAAACTTCAGAGAGTGTACTACTATGTATGTGGAAGCCGTCACAAACGCCGAAGGAGACTGACTGCTTGTGTGGGTGCTTTGCTTCCATTTGCTGTCTCTCCTGTACCCTCGAATCCGCGCACCCCCGCGCACGCTTGTCTTTATTGGTATTATGCGTTTATTATCTCATATTGTTGATGCCGATGGTGAAGTTCAAACGGATAGTGAAACGATGCACTTATGCTCTAGTCTATCCATTTAAGTAAACAAACTCGATCTTTAAAACGATCACGCGAACAAATCAGTTTCTGACTACTGATAAGATCCGCACCAAAACCGTGTGAAAGTCGTAAAATTCCAAACGAGATTTTAGGATTTCGTACAAATTTAAAAGAATTTTATTCATGCTGATGAGCAATTCTAATTAAGTGCCAACAACGAGTTTGGGATTTATAGTACTTAGCGCACCAGTATTAACGGTTTGCGAGACGAGGGAGAGCATTTAATTACCAGATGCTTAGACCAAAGAATACACAAAATATGAACCCTTAACATTCCTCATTTCCCACCATACCGAAAAAAATGGCCTAACACATACCAATCCCTCTCAATAAATGAACTGTTGAAACACGACACTAAACCCTAAAATTTGATATAGCCTAGTACGTGAAAACATCTTTTCCAAATATGTATCTCTAACTCGTTTTCAGTAAATATGAACAACCAATTTACAAAACCCATACACCACAATTTTCAAGCAAAAATAACGAGAAAATATATCTATATGTCGCAAACAAATCGTTATTTCCTTCAAACGCTTTTTTTGTCTCGTTAAATTACATTCTGCATTTTTTAAAGCAATTTAGCAACGCAACTTAGGTAGGTACGTCATAAAGTTACAAAAAGTCAAATCTATCCATCAAGCAAAATACATTGAGACAATTGTTTTCCAGCTTTTAAAGGAAGTAAATCGCCACTTGATACCATTTCCAGAATATATTTACATTATCAGCCACTCGCCAGGATGCATACCTAAAGTTGGACCCATCACCAATTCTAACAATGAACTTCTTTATAGTTCTGGAAAGATCGTCAATAGAGTTCTTATAAGTTATTCAAATAGTTTCGGTCATCAAATTCGTCAAAGAAATGAAATGAAATTAAACAGCAACAGAACATTCACATTCCTGCCAGCATTGTGTTTTGGACGTTATTAACATTTTGCAGTTTTTCCTTTCCATAAGATTTAATGAAAAGTGGAGCGCAAACATTACAGAAAAAGCTAAAAAAGTAATAATAACTAATAATCATTCTTTAACTCCTAACTGAAGCTCATTATTGATTCTTCAGATTGACTAAGATAAAAATCGTTATTATACTCTTTCTTATTACTTTAATTACACACGTGATGATGAAGAAAGAAAAATAACAAAATAAAGTAATTAAGGTGATCATTGCATCTGCTAGTTCAAAAATTGGAACACTGTGGTCTTTGAACACGACACTGTAAACATCAAAAACCACAACAATAATTTATTAAATCGCACACGTTTCACAACAAAGGTACCTATAAAATATTGTTCGCTGATGATGACAGCATTGCTGTGAAACTCCTGGTATTTATTAAATTATTATTGTGATAGTGGCTAAAAATAGCAAAGAAAATTAACGAGAGGAATAAAAAAATGTAAAAATCCAAAAATTACCAACGTATAATGATATATCTACATGTAGTACTTTAATCTCATGTCTACTTTGATGCATGAGATTAAAGTATATCTACTTTAATGCGAATTTGTTACGTACGGACAGGACACCCGTTCATTCGCAATTATTATATTTATTATTTATTTTCAACTGAAATTACATTACCAAATACATTAACAATTTATTGTAACAATTTACTCCTTATTAAAGTAGTATTGCTAGAATTTCTTTTAATGAAACCCATTAGTTTATAACACTCGTTAGATAATTTATTTACTTACGTGTATATCAAATTTAAACTTGCTGTCGAAGATCACACCAAGATCCCTCATAAACGTTACATTTTGAAGTACATTATCCCCGATTAAATACTTACCTGACTAAATCAAGTTCTACATTTTGTCTTGTAATGACTAAAATGCTACATTTTTTAATATTCAGATTAAGCTTATTTCTAATACACCACGAATTGAGTTTGTAAATATCATTTCGCATGATTTTCTGATCTTCAAATGTCTTTATTTCCCTATAGATTTTTCCGTCTTCAGCATACCATAAGGAGTGTGATTCCAATTCCAACATAACGTCATTTATAAAAAGAATAAAAAAAGAACACCAATTTTTGATCCCTGGGGAATTCCAGAAGGAATCAAAAACTGAGCCGATACCTGATTTTGAAATTTAACAAAACCAAATCTTAAGTTTAGATAAGAGCACATAAGTTTTACAAAATCTATGCTAAACCCAAATTTCAAAAGTTTCGTTAACAAAAGATTATGATTGACAGAATCAAAAGCCTTTTGAAAATCAGTATAAAGCACATCAACCCTACCACCTTTGTCTAGACTAGAATGAACAAATTTTGAGAAAACCATTAAATTAGACTCAGTGAACCTACCTGCTGATATTGTGAGATTTGTTTTTTGACATTTTCAAATATAAACCTTAGCAAAACCATTTAGTGGTAATACCGGACGGTAATTAGAAGTGTCTGATTCCTCCCCTGATTTATGAATTTGTGAAATTTTCACTTCCTTCCACTTGCTTGGAAAAACTTTGTTTCTTAGTGACTTATTAAATAATAAGTTCAAAGGCTCAGTCAATCCAGTTTTTAATAATTTAATAAAATTTGTGGAGATGGAGTCAGGTCCCAAACTTTTCTTATCTTTAAGTTCATTTATATGATATTTTATATGATGTAAGCGAGCAGATTTCATAAGTTGAGAGAAATTCGTGTTGGTATACTTATAAAACTTTTAAGTGTTTCTAGGAACTATTTTGGCGTTAGGTTGAATCTCCAGCTACGTTTACCGATGAGTCGACTACTCCGACGAGGTGAACTGACCGTCATGAAAAGAAAGTTTTTTGATATCGCAGCTCTTACAAAATTGATTTTAACAAATAAAAATGAGGCCCGATACATGAAGAATTAATTCCTTTACATTTAAATCCGGAAATATTTTGTCAGCTGCTCTCAGAAATTAATATAGCACCTATTCCTTTACACACTGAAACTATAGAAATTTACAATTTTGAAAAACTCTATGATAGCATTTAAGATTTGGAAGATGATTATGCAAGCGCGCGTGAGAAAGCTAAATTGTGCACATGGCATGTGCAAACAAAGCGCATTTATTTCAAAACACTAGTAAGAAAGTTTCATAACTGTAGGAAAATTTTCTAGATACTAGTTCTAAGCTACAGAAATAGGTACAGACGGACATATAGATTCTGTTTTAATTCTTAAAAAGTTAACGAAAAACCATTAGAACACGTAATTATTTAAATTATAAAAATGTAATTGTATAAATCACGTTACTCGTTAGGGATAAGAGATGGAAGAGAAGTGGAAAGTGGAAGTGAAAACTTTTTAACACTGCAAAATCATCGAATTTACCTATTCCCCATCCAAACAATGCAATGGATTGTTTCCCGATAGAAATTGCTATATAACTTTTGAACATCACTGTCCCCATTATTTTGGATATTTATGACGAGAAACGTACAACCTTAAAAACACAAACAATATGGCAGAGAAAGCCTGAAGTCAAAATATGATGGGTAATGACTTAATAAGAGTATTTAAGGTATAGGCTGCTAACAGTTCTAAATCTCGAGGACAAGTTCTTGTACAATAGTTCAAAACCACAGGAGTGGGTTCAACTCAGTTGTTCGCTGATGATGACAGGTTCGCGTTAAAACGCGTTCGATTTAATAAATTTGTGTTGTGGTTTTTGGTATTTTCCCTGCTAGCAATAAAAGTAGCTGCGTATCTGTTAAATCGTAATCCATCTATAACCGTACCAAAAACACCCCATGAAATTTGGATTAGTTAAACTTCTGATAGGACCTTTACACAAACTAGATGAACAAAGTAAAAAATATATTTTTATGGGATTTGAGGTGAATATCTAGAGATTATGGGGCGAAGAAAAACAAAAGTTTATTATTAATGGACATGTGGTGCCCATAGACCCAAATTATGACAAGGTAAGGAATTACAGATTTAATATTGAATTTAATGTCGAAGATGTACAAATCGTATAAAACAATGGAAATGAAAATGGATCGTTAAGTGAACGAAATGACCAAATTCCAAAAATCACCTTAGTAAAATGATAGGTAAATTCCAAAAATAAGACACAAAGGCCTCCCCTTATATCGTTTAATAATCAAATTAAACGATATAAGGGGAGGCTTTGTGTCTTATTTTTGGAGTTTACCTATTCTTACCCCCTTATTGTGAGCCCCGAACCACTCGGTTAAGAAGTCTTAGTGAAATGAGGTAGGTAGCTCAATCGATAAAAGAAGAAGAATAAAAGACTTCTTAGATATGAAGATTATAATCTTGACTATACGTATAGGGACTCTGGAGCAGATATACATATTTTTTTATTCAAAACCCTTAAAGGATGAAGAACCAGAAAAGAATGGAGAGAAGTTATAAGAGAAAAGCTTAAAAACCTAAAGAAAAATGATACATTGGAATTCGTACCAGAAAATGAAAGAGTTATAGAATAAAATAGATCTTCGCGCACAAAAACATGAAAAAGGAATGAATCAAGAAGGCAGAAAGGTTTCCAACAAACCCCTTACTCTTTACACTTTTAACTAGTAAGTTTGGGAATTTTACTTTGCTTAACTGTAGAATGGGATCTGAAAATCCTTATTAGTGAACTAAAAGTGCTTGTGGACATGTAATAACAGATGTAGAAAAAGGAATGATATGCAAATTGAAGAAATCACTTTATGCGTTAAACTACAGTCAAAAATGAACGCTTTAATAGTTTAATGTTGTCAAAAATATAACCATTTGTGTAGACATACAATAAAAGTTGAACATATTGTTTAATAATGTTCAATGGTCCAAGTGAAATAGTCTTCGTAAAGGGGCAAATAGTTCAAATAAAAGATTTACCAAATGAAACTTTGTTCTTTTTGGACCTAGTTATTAAAATTTGCTTTATGGGAAACTTCTAAGAGGCCTAATTTTTTATAATGTTGGAATCAAAGTTCGTTGTAAGCTTTTCTGTCACCTATTTTACTAAATTTCAAAGATCTTTTATCGAAATACTTGAAGAATATACGTTGTGTTTAATTTAAATGTGAATCTAATTTAGGCGTAAGTGCATAATATGTTAATGCGTTAACGATAGGAAAAGCATTACTGCTTTTGTACTTAATTTAAATGCTAATGTTATAGTTTGAAAATTAAAGAAGCGTGTTACAATTACTTTGTCAAAATGGTCCACATAATCTACGTATATTAACGATAAAATAGAATGAATGACACGTCCATGGGTGTGAGGAACGAGCGGGAAAGCTCCATTGTGTTTGCATAATAACCACGTTGAAGTAGCAAACCGTAGAACCATTGAGGTATGATTTGGTCATTGTGAACAATTTAAAGAAGAACCAGAATGAGCTCCTGAAACAATTAATTGTTGATGGAAAAATCCTTGGAATCAGATTGGAGAAGGCATATTTTTGGAAAATTTGGACATTTTTAGGTCTAGATTAATATCGCAATACTTTTTTACTATTTAGTATTGTTAAACTTTTCCAATTTACGTTTTCTGCTGATTAAAAATGTTTCTACAATCCACATCTTATTTCCCTGCAATTTTTCCTTAGCAAATGAAGAAGAGACAAAACGACAACTCTAAGAAACCACGAAAATAAAAAATCATGTGATTACGATAATTCCGGTGGCGAAACGGCCTTGAGGCAAGTGGACACGGCGTCGTATCGGATAGGGCGAACCAGCTGCGGAGAAACGTTCAAACCCCCTAAAATGTAACGCGGATTAATTTTATGAGCGAATGTGATGAAAAAACCTTTCAGTCAAAGATTAGACTTCAAGTACCACTGAAAAACCCACCTGTTACTAAAATAATTAATGGGAGCTTCACAACGTAAGAGTAAATGAAATGAACTACCTATGTCGATTAAAATATGAAGGGTTTTGTTGAATCAATGGCATCTACACATTTTAAACGGGAACCTATTGGGCATAGTAATAAAATAAATTTAAGCTATATGCATGGAGAAATGAAACACCAATAAAGCGTATTACACGACTATTACTTTGGTATAATTTGTATTTACTGAAAATAAAATTCTTTTAGAAACAAAAATTAAATCCGTTTTACAGTGAGGTGTAAATTATGAGATACTTTTGCCTCGGCTGTGGATTATTGCTACATTCAGCAACCAAATTGACCCTCAATTTAAAGTGAATGCAAACTAAATGCAATTTGGTTCACACTTTCTCATTAAATACGATTATATGTGGTAATAACTGGATCAAAACTATAATAAAGCAATAGCTTAGTCAACTTAATTTCTGATATGTAAAGTTTAAAATCATATCGCTTAAACCGATAAACTTTAGTGAATTACGAGCTTTGCCGTCATTTATGAAGTTCCTTAAACAAATTGTTTATGCCACACATGTAGATACAGAACATAATCTATTACTAGAGTGAGATTCAATGTAAACACTTAGTCGTACGAAGGGTGAATAATTTTAGAATATGTTCATCAATCACCAATAGTTTAAGCGTTATACCGTTTACTTCACGCTTTATGGTTAAATAAATATACAGTAGAACCTCGGTTTACCGAGCTTTGATTAACCGAGGTTCCGTATTATCCGAGTCTAAATACATACGTAAAAAAAATTTTTTATACGTGCATTTTATACTAGTACGTGATTAAATATGCAATTGTACGAAGATATTTGTGACCTTGCCACGGGTGCTACCCGCGCCACCCTACCGACTTGCCGCTTTTTTCTCTATTTGTTTTCGATATTGTAGTTAATATTACCGGCGGCTTCATTCGTCAGTAATTAGTGCAAGTGCAAGTTTCATTTATCCGTCGCTTGTTGAAAACATCAATATGAGTGCAAAAAGAAAACGTGTTGTGCTTTCTTTAGAACAAAAACTTGATGCAATTAAACGTTTGTCCGCGTTATCCGAGTTTTTGCTTATCCGAGTTTACGTCGGTCCACATTAGCTCGGTTAAGCGAGGTTCTACTGTATTTATTTACGTGCCATTTCAATTTATACAAATTCCAATACATTCAATTTAAGAAATGCATCGACGTGAATACATTTTCAGTCATTGTATTGGTGTGAACACTTCATTCTCATATATTTCCGACGGAAATGAATAAAAAAAGAAGCTTGGATTACAACTAACGAGTATAATAAATGAAACTGAACAAAAATGAATAAAAAATGACGAAATGGTATACTTTTTAAAATTTAACTTTACCTACTACAACAGTCAGATAAAACTGCAAATTCGTGATTGGCTTCACTTTTAAATTTAAAAAACCACATGTGATATTGTGTTGTTCTTAGTGGTATGAAGGAAAGTAGTCAGGCTGTAAAAATGGGACTAGTATGATTACACATCGCACTAGCATGAGTCGAGTTATAAAAGATTCTTTCCCTTTTGGGTGCTCTATGCTTTGATGATAACGGCGCACGGAACCAAAGAAAGCAAATATCGCACTAATCATTAATTTATTCATATTCAGTTGCAAAGCTAACTGTATGTCCTGGGGAACATCTAACAATTAATGAGATGCTCATCAAAGATTAAAGCTGTACAGAAAATGCAATCAGTAACGCTGTAATTAACCACGCGCCCAACTAAGAGTTAAAAGCGTTAAATGGCCTTTCATTACTATCCCGCGTTAGTGGATCTCATAAATGTAAATGCCCGCAATCTAAAGAAATAGTTCTTACAATCGGTTTATTGAATTAACGTTTCTTACTATTATTAATATAGGTTAAAAAGCGTTTTAAAATCAATACAACCACAACCCTAACAAAGGAAAAATCCAACAACCATAGTGACTGATAAGATAGCAAGGATCTCTAATATTAAAGCCACAATACGGGTAACGCCTGGGGTTAAGTATGGAATATACAGTATACTTTGTGGAATTTGTGACAAAGTATACATAAGAAAAACCCACAGGCGAATAAACATCAGACGGGAAAAACACCAAAATAAAAATTGGGAAGCACAATAAGGTAGTTAGAGATATGAAGAACATCACCACATCCTCAACAGACGAGGCAATTCTCTAAGGTTACCCCCTACGTATAACACCTCTCTGGCAACACCATCAACTAACTACAAATTTTCCAAAATGGTAATACGGAATTATTTACCTACTTAGGTACTTCATTACTGCTGATATCTTTCCTAGGTACAAAATCTCCCTCCAATCCAGAGGATGCAGAGGAATTGGGGAATTTCCTAGAAGAACTCGAGCGAAACAATGAAGAATTACAAATTATTCACGAATACTTGGTTCTTGCCTTTTTCCACTAGAACTAGAGGATGAACAAGATGGATTTATTACAAAATAAATTTTATACTTCAGAAAGATGCAAAAATGTGTAGCCTGTCGATTACTCAGTGACGTAGCTATAGATTTTTCTGGGGGGAGGGGGGGGGTCCAAAAATCAATTGGTAGTAGTTAAAAAATTTAATAAATATCTTTTTACTCAACGATCTTTACAGAACTAATAAAGAACCAACTAATCTTACCTATATCAGTAAATTAAATCTTTTTCTTTTACTAACAAACTTATAAATAACATCATCTTCATCTATATGCAATAATTTTTCCAAAGGATGTATTCAGTTTTGAATGATTCCACACTTAAGGCATCAAAAAAGATTGTCGTTGATCTCCTGCCGTACCTCATGGAGCGAACCTCAAGAGGCAGATTACGTTTCTTTTGTATCTACAGAATCGAAGGCTGAAGGCTTAATTAATAACCACAATTTTCTTTAAATAAATTTCATTTTCTCTAGGCTGGACCTCCCCCCCCCCCACCCATAGATACGCCACTGTGATTACTTTAAAATTTTATTTGATAATGACATCGTGGAACGGAATGAGTTTGCTCAGATTTTTCGCGTCGACACTATACTTTTACTACGGTGTTTTCAGCAATGTTTGACCCCACGTGATTGCAGGTGCTTAGGCAACTAAAGATGCACGATGGCAAGCCTAAATAATTTCCCCTAGACAGGTTGCTAGGGTGTCTTACAAAATATTGCTAACTTACATCACAATTGCTTCGTAACGTTAAAAGCACTGGAAAGAACTTTTTTAAATGTTTATCTAAGGTAATGTAGAGGAAATTCGAAAAGACAGCAAAAAGAAGTAACGCAAATATGAGGTTATAAAACTAAATATTATACGATTAAGTAATTGTTTTTTTTTCGACCTGCTATAACAACTACCAAACTATAGAAAGCATATTTAAAGCGCGAAACTTAAAATTGATCACGTAGGGGTCAGACGTACATTGATGAAAACACTGTAATAGTTTTCATTTTGACGGAGTATTTTTTGGAGGACCAGTGCAGTATCACATTTATGGAGTCTGCTGTTGAAAAAGAGGCACCTGGCTCAAGGATTGTATGACATATTGTTTCCTATTATTTCTAGACTTAGGACCTTGTACAATTTTTGAGTTCTTATAAACATTTGCGAACTAATTTAATGGAGCAAATAAAATAATAGTATTATACTTAATCATCTAGAATTAAACTGCGACAAACGGATATTCCCAAATTTGCAAAATGTTGTTGGCGGATGATGAGGGGCTCGAGCGATCGATTAATGTTGATGCATCACGTAGTCTTGGAATAAATTCGTTGTCACGGCACGAACGATGGGGCGAGAAACCACACGGTGGCGCCAGGAATGAAGATAATATTTCCTTTGTGAATTTCAGGTATCTGATATCAAGAGAGTGCTCTGTGCACTAAGTACAATTATCAGGAATACTAATGCTGTGAAAAAATGAACCTGTTTTTACTACAAATAGACAAAAAATCCTGATTGAATTTCTGATGAAACCTCTGGGTTAAATTAGATGATAATTTAGTAAATTTTAATCCTTCCATTTAAAAATTTCAACCAGAAGACCGTGACTCATTCTGAATGAAAACTCGAAGTTTCGCCAAAAAAGTTCTCTTATGCATTGTTTAAATTAGGTAGAAAATTTTGGCAAGTACTAACGATCATTTCACGTTTCAGGCAAGGAAGTACATTCGATCTGAACATTTTGTACGTTGCTGGTCATCTAACTACCACGGCCTTGTGTTTAACCTTTTATCTCAACTTTACCAGCTGAGCCCACAATTCTATTACGTTAAGAAAATTTGTCCTCTTTATTCATAACCCTTTCTGAACAATGCGTCGCTATAGTTTATTATGTGACAAATCATCTTCATTTTGTTACCAGGGATACATATTAATTAATTCTACTTATAAAATTGACGTATTATTTTTACATTCTTCAGAAACATTGATATGCAGTATGTCAGGGCAAAGAACGTTCGACCGATAACGTATTCAGAATGTAAAACAACTAAGTAAAAAGATAACAAAGTGTATTCTTGAGGTATTTCCGTTACATGAGACACAGTTTATTTTTAATCAAACTGATAAAAGCTTAAATTCTAGGTATTTTTTAAATTTGAATTAATTTATTTCAGCTGGTTTAATTAATGTTTTTACTATACCTTTTAATGATTGAATTTTTTTCTCATTAACGCTTCATTTTTGATTTGGTAAAGCACTATTAATAATTCTCCTCGTTAAAATTTAAATAAGATATACGAATCCGCGTTTTATTTTCATTATGTGTAACTTTATAGTATGTACGAAGGCGCAGAAGGGTCAATTTATTAAAATTACTTTTTTAATACGCAAAATGGCCACTAAACTCAGAATATTGTTAGGTCATACATAAGAGTTTAAATTCGAGCTTTAAACTGAACATTTTGTAAAATTGGGAATTTAAATATGAGTTCTTTTACTCATTTGCAACAGTTTAATTCTCCCTGATTATAATAATCTTTATCCTCTCACATGACGATTTTATTTTTAGTATATATCAGTAATTAATTGTTTATTTATCAAAGAGCACTCGAACAAAGAAATGTATGTGGATATAGTTAATCAATTAGAGGACCATTACCTTTCCCATGCCGTAATAAAGAACTGTGAGTGGTGCAGAATTTAGGAACAAGAGTACTAATTTCAGTATCCACTGCATAAAACGTTGGACGGTCTACAATTTTTAAAATTAATCATACGATTTCGGTTAACCCTGCACGTTTAGAAAATAGAAGTAAATGTGTCACACCGGGTATGTTTATATTTAAAAAACGAAGTGGTTGTGTCTGTTCCCTAAGGGCACCAGGGAGATTAAGCTCTTGGTTCCCGCTTGAACCACCTCCACCATATGTATTGGAGACCTCCATTACTGAATAAACTTTCATCAAGTCGTTCTAAATCTTAGAAGTTAGGTAGTATTTTCTTTTTCTTAGGTAATTCACATTGTTCCTATGATTTCATAGTGATGATTAATTGGCAAATCAAATCTAAAAGGTCTAATTGAATAGTTAAAAAAATCTAGACGAAACATAAATAATGTTAGTTACTCATTCGTTATGTTTACTCCGTCGAAAACGGAGTAAATGTAGCACATTATTTTCACATGTAATTTAACAAATGGATGACATGGATGCGCATCAGTATGAGCCATTTAGAAGTTTTACGAACTATTTACTTGCACCCGCATCTTCATCTTAGTTAACACGAGTTGCACTAATATTATTTTGTCTTTTTGCTACGTTCATCACAAATGCCTAATGCGTATATGTTTAATTAAGAGAATTAAAATAAAACCTACAAAATGGACGACTTGTAACATCAAAACTCAATAATGCGACATCAGTATATTCATTTACTTTATTAAACAGTTGGCGGTGGTCCAAACTGTTTATTGATTTATAAGAAACTTATTTACAAATACTCGTGTGTTTTGATATTGTCAAAACGTTTAGTAATGTACAGTACGTTCTTTAATTTATTTCTAAACAAATCTAATGTCACATAAATAGAAATGATGCATAAAACACACTGCGCCCACATAAAATGACATTTTTAAGTATAATGACTCCTTTTAATCTTCAACGTCTACGATTTGTACGAAATGTGACCACAATTTAGAGATCGTTTAGCTTTTAATTGTTCAAAGCATCTGGTATGTATAATTCTTATTTCCCATTGAACAGCTTTTTTTCCAGCTTCCGCAAAGGAAATGGAGATTCTCGTGGCATGTAGATGTACATGTCTATTCATATCGAGCATTCTAAACTTCAGAGTGACTACAATGGGCGATTATTGGAAATCTTCGAAATGTAGACGATTAATTTTCGCATTATTAAGGGTAATGGAGGGGGGGGGGGTGGGATAAGGGTAACCTACAGATGTATTAAATAGTTCTTATATACGTTTAACACAAGGAAATATGTGTATGCATTACTATAGCTGAATAAATGAACGACAAATAATGTAAATGCATTTCGAGATCGTTGATAGGATCTGTGTTTTCGATTTACAATTCTACCAAGAAACTGTATGGTTTGTAATTAGAGACGTGAGTGCTATTACTAGTACCTAACGTGTTCCTACAAGTACATACATTCATGTCTCTAATTATAATAGTATAACCATTGACATTATAGTGTATTAAAGTCAATGGTATAACCTGTGTATTATTATACTAATGTAGGAATATATTGGTAGTAATTTCCTTCACGTCTCTATCAATGATTGTAATTATGTATTTATAATTATAAAAAGTGTAATCTGAGTGTAATAACTAGGTACTATTGTAGGAATACATTAATAGTAATTGCACGTTTCTAATAAGTGTAATCTATCAATTATTGAGGTTACGTGTTAAACATACTACTCCATAATATGATGCCCATCAGAGGAGGAAGACGCCCATTACGCAGTTCTATATAAAATGTTATTACAACTGGCTTGTTACATAGCATTTTTGGGATCGCTAAAAAGCTCCCTAGTAGATATTAAAATTTGGTACATTATTAAGTATAAGTATAAGTATAAGTTTATTACGACATAAAGGTACAGCCTCTTTTGCCAAGTATTGTAGTATAGAGCTTCTAAAAATTATAATAATCCACTATAGTCGCCGATATTACAGAAATATGAGAATTAAAAATAATTGCAATTTTTTTTTTATTTTAAACTTAATGCGCATCAACATCTAGGATTATTAGCGCAAAACGTAAGGAAAATTACATTACAGATTTACTTATAAGTAGGTACCGCAATAGCCTTAATAAATTTTATCGTTTTTAAAATTTTTATTTTGTTTGATAGAGCCCTGTTTAGGTCGGTGCAGATGTTGTAAGAAGCTCTTTGAGCACTGTATTGTAAACAGTCGGATAAGATTGCAATTTTATTACATGGCCAACTAAAATCACGGATTGTCTAAAAAAATGGAAATAAAAAACTTTTGAACTATTTGAAACATATGTCAATGAAAATAACATTTCGGCTAAATTTAAACTGGTTTTTCAAGAACCTGTAAAGTGTCCCATCGTGTAGGTAACAAATTATAGCAGAAAAGAAAGCACCCTCTTAATGGCTCATGCTAAAATATTTATGACGCTTGCATGGTTCAAGAAGGAAAAGAATTTCCTAGGATCATTACATCGGCACAAAATAGCTATTTTTGAAAGGTTTTGTGCTTAATATAGGTAAAAAGGCCTTCGCAGTTAATTTTTAATGCCCGTATCTCTCATACAATAAAGAAAATGAAAACATTTAATCATTTAATGTTTAAATTACTACTGCACTCCAAGTCATAGCGCTTTAAGCATTTTTACTTTTAGGCATTTAAAGCAGAAATGGGGCATATAATTAATCAAATAGATTCAATAAAATTGAAAAAGAAGTGTATGAACCTCAAATTAATTAAAGGTAGTCATAGGACATCAAACTACAAAAGAAAATTGTTCATCATTATGCATAGAGATATTTCCCCTTTCGTAAATTGAGGAACGAAGAAACCGACCTATCCTTCAGGATAGGCATTCGACTAAAATATAAGTATGGTATGCCCACCCTCAATGTTATTCAACAGCTTCTTTGTTTTCATTCGCATTTTTGCCATTCTTACAATGGAGATTCAGTTGTTTAACTAAATATAGATTTTCTGTGACGAAGAAATCCTTAATCATTTCGAGTTGGAAATGCCAGTCATTTATGCATTGGAATAATCCAACACAAAGCAAATTTATCACCAAAAGATGAACTACATATCCTGAACGGATCAAAAACTCCTTTAAGGTCTGTAATTCCTTAAATATAAATTGCTCAATAATGGAACACGTGGATTAAAAATGGGCCTCAAAACGCACAATGTAGTAGGACTACTTCACACTGCTGGTTTCACTATCAAATTTTGAAATTTGGTTTTTGTATTTCCTGCTTCCTATATTGAAACGTTAAGAGGTTCGAGAAAAAATCACCCGAATTCACATATGAATTCACATATCGTATAGGTATGTGAAGTCCATGACGTTCGTTTTAAAGTATTACCATCTAATACCACTCGACGCGGTCCATTTTCACTCCATTAAAGAACAATTGTGAAAGGTCTTAAATAAATGGTCACTGTATTAGATATTCTTATATACTTATATTTCCTAGCCCAAAATATTTCCAGTAGACAAGTTTTAAACCGATTATGAAATGTATGGTCACCGTTGGTGCAGAAATAACTGTAAGAGGTTGAACATCTGAATAAAGTAAGAGCTAACCAAATCTAAAGAGTTAAAGAAAAAACGGATCAAGATTCCACCATGAGCAGCAATGATGTTAATGACGCAGTTGCTGTTGCAGATGCGCAACTACCTACTGGAAACTCAACACGAAAAAAATGTAATCCCCGGTATACTTTAAACATTTTAAATTATTTCGACCTGATTATAGTTAACAAACTAAACAGATGAGGTAAACGATATGATACTTAATTCGATCTTGTCATTGTCGAAGTGCGCCTACCGAAATCGACCGACAACTTTTATTTTGTAAATTTATAGCCTATTGAAAATCCTGATCAATTCCAATTCCATTTCATCTGTAGAACACAATTCCTTCAACACTATTGGTAGATACAAATATGAAAG
Source organism: Pyrocoelia pectoralis (assembly GCA_036250285.1). Lineage (NCBI taxonomy): Eukaryota > Metazoa > Arthropoda > Insecta > Coleoptera > Lampyridae > Pyrocoelia > Pyrocoelia pectoralis. The sequence continues at coordinate 3,540,979 of CM070082.1, forward strand.
TTAGGGTAAAGCTAATTAAATTAAAATGAAGTGCCTCTTAGATCCCCTTCCGATTTAGGAGTTTACCTCGTTTACACTGAAGGGTAGATTACAAATATACAAAATAGTTGGTTTATTTTAATATATTACTAGCTAATATTAATCACTAATATTAAACATTAGGGAAGGTTTGAAATTGTCACACCATGTGTACCTCTTGTAATATACACAAGTTAAAAAAGTACGTATAAAGGGTTATTAAAAAACGCGTTCCTTTGCTTGACTCTGATGAAAGAACATTTCCAAATTACCCATATAAATTCCCACGAGACAAGAGGATTAGGATTAGGATTAGGAGCGAATCAGATTAAAAGCTCTTTGTGCAAAAAATAGTTTAAGATCGCGAAACAAACATACAGAACAGGTGATCATATTAGCACACTTTATTTACCTCTTAAAAAATACGCTCCGAATGTCACAGGAAATTGGAAATATTTTCATTGAACTGAGATGGTGGTAAACTCCTCTAATGCATAGAGTTGAATCATTTTAGTTTTATTAGTTTTCCTTATCAAAGTAGGATTCTGGATTTTTGTTAAAAAATAGTATCGTGGATTAAGCTACCCGGTGATATTAATTAAGTAATTTATCATACAAATAATCACCATTCATGAACTTACATGGCCGTATTTTAAACTATCACACAAACTCCACCTTTCCATATTTTAACAGCAATTTTATATTCGTATACTCAATGCCCAATTTTTCTGGTGTTCCCTTAATTTTATATTTTCCTAATTTATTAGAGGTCGTACCTATCAGTAAAATACGCACGACATCTTTGCTTTATGAAACAAATTTAATTAAGCGTTCTTCCAGTTGCTTACGATCTATTGATTTCAAGGCAATAAATATTTCCATACCAATTGAAAACGTTTCGGTTGTCTAATTATGTTTATAAGCAACGTGTGTTGAACTGGTATCCTTGTCATTATGCGGAACGTGTCTAACTTTTGTTTATTTACCGTCTGAAAAGCCATTAATTGGTTTATGATCCTTATTTCTTCATGCTCTATTTAATCATTGAGCTACGTATATAATTTTCAGGACATGCTACATGTTTAAGTGTATTGGCCTTTTGTAAAGCTCTCTGAAGCGAAATTAAATCGGTGTTTCAATGTTATCACAAAATTGCACGTATGAGTTTCATTAATTACGCCTGATAAATAACATTTCCTATGAAACACAAAGATTATAACACGAATTACACGAAAATTGATTTAATTCGATTAACTAAGTCGCAACGTAGATCAGATTATTTATTTTTTTGGTAATTCAGCTGGAGGAATTGACTGTAAAAATAACAGCTACATTCAAAACAAAGCTTATCTAATATTGTAGCAATTTTAATAATAATAAACTGATATGAACGGAATATGAAGGATCCTCAGTGTTACCACCACTTATTTTAACTCAATTTGCGTGGTAGCATAAAATGAATGATTTCGTTTATTGGTCATCGATGCAATGCGTTGGATGGTTTTCTCACAAAATTGGTGCATAAATAACAATTATTGACAAGTTTTAATGAAAACCGAATAAAATGCACTCACTGGGCACAAATGTAATGGGTTACTCCATTTTAATAACGTATTTGGTCCATAGATAACAATTTTCATACCTATGCCTTGCTCAAAAACAATATTCTCAAAATGGGCAAATTTCAAAACGATTGGTCGCTTCTAAACAGATTTATCGCGCACACGGACGGACGGCAACAGTACAGAATTATAAAGGATCTGAGGATCCTAAATAATTGGATTAGATCGTAGAGCAAGCTTTCTTCTTTATATGGTCTTAAATCTTGTATTGTCGTTAAAAACAAAAGGATTATTATTTTGCTTTATATCCATTAATGATAATGATGATAGAATAGCAGTTAATCGAAGTTTCCATGCACGGTTTTATTTCGACCACCATTTGCATATCAATTAATTACAGTAAATAGCTATATGTGTTCATATTAGGCAAAGAAGATACATACATTCCGAGATACATTCATACTGGGTAGAAACATGGAATAATAGTTATTCAATGGTAGAAATTAGTATAGGTTTATAGTAACACCATGCTTAATTGTTGGATTACAGTATACATTACGATTACGAAAGTTAGTACTCTCTCGCGCCGCGCCGTTAGTCACTCAAACTTTCTTGGTTCGACATCGCGCAAATCAAAAAAACATGCAGCGGATCCTTCTGGGCAATGCATCCACTGTGCAACTTCTGCTTCATCGCTTTTTCCGATCAATCATTGAAAGTTGGAGAGAAGCATTTTCAGTTTAATGTCTTCCAATAGTCTACGTCTATTACATTTGGTGTTACACGTTCATATGTTTAAGCAATGATCTTTACTAAAATTCCTTTTGCTTATTACGGACAAGACAAGTGCTGTCTAAAGCTTGCGAGATTTCACTAAAGATCATAAGACTTTAACTTTAAAACTAATGCCCTTGCGGTCATTTTCTTTATCCATATTTTAATTGCCCCTCATCCATTCATCATGACTCTTTTTTGAACCCTAGTTTTTATCAAAAATTTTGTGCGATTCGATGTATTATTAGAATTACGCTATTTTATAACCTTAATTTACTCCCCTCAGCTTTACTTTAATTATTAATTTTCGAAAAGGCTTGACCTAATTATACGAAAAATTAAGGGGTTGGTTGTGTGGTTTCATTACAATTATTCCATTCACCCCTTTGTGATCCTTCGGATTCCTTTAAGATGGTTTCCCTTATTCAGATACTATCAGATTTTCACATAATACGTAAAATTCTATATGAAATTTCTGTTTTGTGGAAAGTACAAAACGTATTATTTTTATAGAAAGCAGTTATTAACTTTTTCTATCTTCTAACATGAAAGTTCTTTTAAGGTATCGTTGCGAAAACTAATAGATGAATAGAAAACGTATCTTATTTTTCCATTTTTCCTGTACGGAAAGTTAATAAAGCTGTCATTTTTCATACCGCAATTGTTAATGAAAGACAAGTAATTGCTTACTTCTTTATTTCATGGAAAAATAGGAATTATCTTTTCCCTTAACTTTTACTCTCATTCTGCTATGGATCCTTAGTAAATTTACTACTAAATAATTTGAGTGTATTGTTGTAGAAAAGCGATATTTACCTACGAAGGGCGACTTTTAAATTCCTTCGTTTCAATCAGTGGAAACCAACGGTAGGCGCCTCGGCACCCACACAAAACGTAAATTTATTCAAAATGACAGAGGAGACGCCGAGAAGGATGGGTTTCTTTTTAACGTTCTAAATATCGTAAATTCCATGTTAGCGAAGTGCCAGTAAGTAACGATATCAGCGGCTGTAATGATTCTCTCTAGAACTATATTATACAATTTATTCGCACACATTGTTTTTATCAGAGCATTGTCGAACAAAAAAAGCGTCAACAGCGGAAATTTTGTATAGATAAGGGATAGATACTGAGTTAATCAGAAAATTTGTATGTTGTGCATCTCGTGTATTCGACGATATTACTGAAATAGACGTTTCCAGTAGATTTTTACAATGCATGTGCACTCTACGAACATTCATGGAAATATCTTTGCCTTTTCATTATAATCGTATTCGCTTTTTTTAAAAAAGTAAACTGAAATGGAAGGATGGATAAGATGGGATTGAAACATCGTTTTTTGTTACTTATTGCAAATCACTCTGGCGTAAAACGTCCCAAGGATACCTACTATCTTTAAACCAAATAAACATATACCTATAACATAATTTACAATTACTTTTCGTTGCTTTTGTTTCCAATTATGTATAATGAAATAGGGTATATATAAGGACAAGTTTACACCCTAAACACTAACGAACCTAGTTACAAATTAATGTTCCTTGTATCACTAAGTATAAGTGAAAATTATCCGACTTAAATAAAACCTTGCGAAACTTGTAATCGGCGTGTTTCGCAATTTGCGTTACAGAGATTATCAAAATTAGCTACATGTCGATAAAACCGGCTTTTCAATGTAATTATGAGATACGTACCTATACGTGTTAGTTATATTGGAAAAGAACCCCTAAGTCTATATTTTCACGTTATAGTGTTTGGAAATTTCAGCTATACTATATCCTCATCTTATTCTGAATGCTATAAAAATTTATGATTATTGGTTTTGTACAAAAAAAGTTTGTTTGATCAAGTAGAATTTTCTATTCGACGTTCATCCCCAGTTAGTTTAAAGTTAGTTGTGAATGTATGTTTGAGAACTACAAAAAGTAATGTCTAATATCTTTATGTGGCCCTCTCTGATTTATTGGAGATAAAAGGACTATGTTTTCATGTCTTCCTCAATTTATTATTCTCAGTACGTATGTAAATTTTCCACCAACTCCGTTGTGTGCCCCTAAAACTCTGCATTATTATTGCAAACATTTTCGGCACATCCAAATATAAATATGTCAAGATACCCTTAGAAGCTGGAAGTAATCAATCAGTACTTGAGAAACTTGACAGCAACTTTAGTAAACTTCAAACCACGTCCAATCATAAATTACGCTACTAGAAATATTTTCCTCCGGCATAACTTAAAAAAAGGGTAATATTTTATTAGGAAGACGATATTTGTATACGAAAGCATTACTTAAATTTTGCTATCTCTTTCTTTTTTTTACATTTGGTTCTACAGAGAAGCTGTATTTCTTGTGGAAAGAATAAAAATATTACAAGTTACATTACAAAACTAACTGTAATCGCACCTCAAAATGTGCATCAATCATATATAATGAGCCAGCTCTGTGCGAAACGTACTTGTTTCTAAACAAAATTACACTTCAAAATTAACACATTAAAAAATTATCGTGTACAGGGATGTTTGAGTACACTATTTCGGCAAGTATTATACACTCCTGTTCAAAATAAACGCACCACTATAAATTTTGTAATATTATTGCACTCGTTATTTAAATTTAGCGTTAGGGAAATATAAATAAAGATAATTAAGCAATATTACATCGCAGAACATTTATTTCTAATTAAAGTTTGAAGGAATACACAACATTTGGCGATCAGGTACAAAAACTTAAAAATTATAAAAATCTTCTTAACTTTGCAAACTAAGAAAGTGTCCAAACTAACATAAAAAATGAAGACTAATACTTCGTAATACATACCTCCTCGAGCTCTTATAACCGCTTGAAGTCGTCGGGGTAAGCTTGTTATTAAATTTTGGATGGTTGCATGGGGAATGTTTTCCCATTCTAAGAGGATAACACGCTCCAACTCTTGTAGGCTCATTGAGCCAGGAACATGACATCGAACTGATCTTTTTACAATATCCCAAAGATGCTTTATCGGATTTAAGTCAGGACTGCGCGGTGGCCACTCCAAGATTTAAATGTTGACTTCATTTAAGTAATCCAACACAGTCCTTGCGATGTGAGGTCTTGCATTATCTTGCATGAAAATAAAGGTATCCCCTATAAATGGCGCAAACGGCATCACGTGGTCTTGAATAATGTTTGCCAGATAGAATTCTGCATTCATAGACTGTGGACGTATAGAAACTAATCTGTGCGTGTCTCGAAACATATTCCACCTCAAAACGTTTTCGAACCACCACCAAATTGCTCCCTTGAAAAGATAACACAGTCATAAAATCTTTCTCCAGGTCTCCGCCATACTCTATCACGGCCATCTAAAGATTTTAGGCACACTCTAGTTTCATCTCTCTTCCAGTCATCGATAGTCCACTGTACATGATCTCTAGTGAATCTTAATCTACGTGATCTGTGATCTGCAATAAGTAGTGGTGCAGTAGCAGGCGTTCTACTCTAGGCAATCCGGCTTCGTTTAACCTTCTTCTGACAGTTAAAGCAGAAATTCAAACATTTGTGACAGTTTCGAGTTGATTACTTAGCTCTTCACTTGTACAGTGTACACTTTCTGTTTTGTAACACTTGTTGTCGGAGAAGGCGCTCGTCAATTTGACTTGTGGTGTGTTCCGGTTTCCCTAAATCTTCTAACCATTCGACTAATTGTCGAATGATTAACACCTAATAAATTGGCCACATAACGCATACTTCTTCCCTCTTCTAGCAAAGTTGAAGCTTTAACGCATTCATCAGTGCTTAAATGACGTGCTCGATTAATCTTTTTTAACTAAATTGTTAAATTTTGATGTAGCGAACTAATCCACTCAAAAAAATAACCAACACTCAAACAGCAACTTTAAACAATACACTTATCAAACTGAAAAAATAACGCGAACAAAGTACTTAACTTTTTAACTTAGTTAAATTATATAAATACAGTACAAATCTGACAAAAACAACTACTTGACATAATCCACCTAAGTTTCCAACAGTAAACGCTTTTATTTGGCCAATATCTTCTTAAATAATAAAAATAAGCAAGCCTGAAAATATAAGTGGTGCGTTAATTCTGAACAGGAGTTTGGTTACAGCAGAATAAGCTTAGGCTCCTCTATTTATTTTTCGAGGCAAATTAAATGGTGAAATTAAAACTTTCTTTATATGTAAATGTCAAGAGAATATGGGAATGTTAGAAATTCATCGTTACCCAGCATTTATTTATTTGGAAATGTACATTAAAACTGCAGAATTCAGTGGTGTACCGGTACAGGTACTGTTCTCCACTTACACTACAAATTTATACATGTTTTTTCAAATGTGTAGGCCTATTGCATCATTGAGACAATTTTAAGTTTAGAAACTTATGGTTTATTTATATCCTCTATAGCAACAAACCACGTACCTAAACAAAAAACTAATTAATAGGAAAACGTTTCTATTTCATAATTTTCATTGACTGCTAAGCGATTCTAAAAACTTAATACACTCAAAAATTAAAAACAGGCCGACGTTAACAAATGATGTTCTTTTATGGTTGGTTAAGATGCACTGTAACCCTTTTGCCCGGGCTTATTATGGTTACCTCAGTTACTTAAGCTCTATAAGCAAAACCTCTGTCCCACTAAGAAAACTGATGGTCTTGGCTGCATGAAGGTTAAACGGTTCCTCCACCTTTAGTGGCTGGCTTATTACCCTGATTCACAGTATATGAATAGTTTCATTTTGTGTGTAATCTCACTGTAACCCTTAGCTGAATTCTGTTCATTGCCAAAATCCATTCAGTTCTTCTTTTGAACGACCCATTTATGAATTGTTTTCCGCGTCGGTTTTTAAAGTATCCAGCCCTGCTTAGAACGTGCTGTTCTTTGATCCACGTGTTAATAACTTCTATTTGGATACACTAGCCGATTATGATCCATAGAACGGATTTTTGGATCATACTGGTAACCCAGAAAGCCCTGGTTTTGCTTGTCATTACAGACATAGGTACGTTAAAAGAATTGAGAAAGGGAACGTGTGCTACAAATCCAAAGTGGTACTGTGGTAAATATACGATACTTACATCCAAAAGCATTTGAGAGAAACAAAACCCATGGATTGAATAAAAACGTGTTTGTACAACATATGTCTTCATGTTTAGTGTAACGTTGCAATTCATCCAAGCCATGAATAGTGATTACCTTTCGTAAATTGGTCATACTTTCATTTGAAAGAAGATCTGAACCCAACAAATCTCAAAACAGAATTGCATCTTACTTTTGAAAAATCACTGCCTTTGCGAACAATGGTAAAGAATTAAGCTGTAGAATTCAATCGAGGCCGTATGAGTTGCGTAGACGATCATCGTGGTCAGTTTCCTTATGCGTCCTACTTTTAATCTTAATCTTTAATATCTTCGACACTACTTGATTTTTTTAAAAAGACCAATTACCCACAAATGTAGATATTTGTGCTTTTTTTCTGATGGATGTGGTTAACAAATTAAGGAAATAAAGGCAACATTTTAAGTGCGTGGGAATTGCCTGCAGATAGGACTTTTGGGAGGGTGGTAATAATGTAGACACCATTCCTGAAAGATATTGGGAACTTTACCCACAAACGTGTGAAACGAAAAGGCTCAGAAATGACTGACCAATAGTAAATAATAATAATAATAATATTTATTTAATTTCCCTGACAAAAATATTACCAGATTGTTTAAAAATAGTCGTAAGAATGATTAGCTTAACCAAAATCAATTCAATTCAAAAAAGCCACGCTCTATAAACTGTGGCGAAATCGGATTTTATAGTGATGCGATGATCCTGCTAAAAGATTGCAATGGTGTTATCTGGAAGGAAATCGCACAATACAGAACTTTAGTTAAAATGTAGCAATGGAATCTGTGAAAACGTTGAGGCATTGAGGCAAATAATAATAACTAGTCAAATTGATGAGAAAAAGGAGGATGTAGAAGCTTGTGAATGTACTCAAAATAGTAAAAATAGTAACAAAATCTAACCAGAGAAGTAACTTCTAAATTGTTAAGAATATAAATAGAAAAGAGTGTCTCATATCCTAAGTAAAGAATGTGAGTAGGAAAAAACGTAGAAATTCAGATACTTTGGTGTTTAAAAATTACTGTCTATGTTTCAATATATGGTTAATAAATACAATGACCGGCCATTTTTCCAATACGCTGAGTATGTGTAAATACGTATAAGATACGTATTAAACGTGCGTAACCCCGCGTTCAAATTTAGTAAGACATTCATCTAAATCCGGAGATTTTGACGTTTATGAAAAGCGTAGATGGAGAACAGCAACAAGTACATGTTTACGAGGGTACAATTATGATGATAAATAAAATCTACGAAATTAGGTTTGAACATAACGAACCGAGAAGAAACGGTTGTAAAAGTAGATGAATAGAGAAAAAAAATATGTTCTGCTGCGTAAATTAAACGACAACTAATTGTGTTCAACCAACAGTTAAAGAAAGTGTTTCTGAGTATTTTATGTTCGGGTAGTAATTAGAACTCATAACGCAGTACACACATAATTTCTAAAGAGCCTGAGAATTCTGCGTTCTTAGTTTTATCCAAAGGGAATGAAACCCTAAAAACAAGAAACTACTTAGTTTAAACTTATTACGCGTCGACGTCACTGAAGACATTTACAAAACAAATTATAAGGTGTAATAAGGACGCTTAGAAAATTAATTTAGTTTAATTTGTCGTCTTGGGTTAAAATGGTCGCTTTGTTTTAGCATTCCCAGTTTGCTCGGTTAAAACGATAATCGCTTACGGTAGCTTGATATATAAAATAGGATTTACAGAAATGCGTACCTACTTTATTAAGGAAAGGAAAAGGGATCAATAATTTTCCCGAATAATTTCTAACACTGACCAACACGCCGGCGTAAATAAATTTTAGTAGAACTTGTTGAATTAAGAATTGTGCATGCGTCAGTTTTATGCATATTTTTATCGTGTGTATACAAAAGTTAAGAGAGTAAAGTTTTCAAGAGTCCTTTAAGAAATGTCGAGAAAACCTAGCGCAATATCCGATGATTTGGAGGATCGTGATCCCAATAATTTAGGAGCACACTTACAGGTAGATAAATTCAGAAAAACTTGGTATTTATTACCAAAATTCATCGTTAAAAATAAGAGTAATAGGTTCATTTGATTCACAAAAATTGTAAAGTGGTGCTAGTTGTATGTAGACTTATGAATTGCGAATAACATACCTTGTTACTGTAAAACATTCTGTAAATTCGTTAATTGCGTATCGACCCTTCGTAATAGCACGCTAACTTTTGGATAAGTGTTCGTGAGTTCAAACACAAACTCTAAAGTTCAAAAGTAAATCTGTTTATAGAATTAGAGTTGCTGATTTTGTTTGTGATCGTGCCGATAATTTTAGCAAAAGAAACGGAGTCTCGAATTTTTATGTAAAATCTTAATCTAGACATGATGTCTGGCACCACACAAAAATGCTATGTGTTATAAAATATACAAGTTTATTTAACATTTATTTTCCAATGGCAAAAAGTTATTACGCTATAAAACCCGTTTATCTCACACACCACACCCTGTATAAGAACTATTTGCATGACCAGGAAACATTTTGATTAATTTATGTTTACAATTTAGTTTTAATTATGTTTGTCGTCACACCAACCCTTCATTCGAACTACTAAATGATTCAGCACTTACTCTTATTATCCTGTCAGAATTATTACTTTAACCTTTCGTGGAAAATTCGAACATTCCTAAGCAATTAACTTTTGGAAAATGGGCACTTACATTTTCCTATTATGTACTCTAATACTGTATTGCGTGATTTGTTTCGTATCACGAGAGTTTAGTTGTCAATGTACGAAGTATTAAACTCCAGATAAAAGGGAAAAGAAATCCACTCCTTACGAGCTATAGAAGTAACTCTATATTCTTTTAATTTATTTATTCCTCCCATTAATTTAAAGGTCGATGGCTTAATATTCTAGGAAAAACTATTTCACAAAATCCCCAAGATACAAATAACATGGAATAACGCAATTGACCTTTTGAAAAAGTAATTGAATTTTAAAAAGGTATAAAGACGATCTTATCTTGTTTAACTTTATGGAAATTACTAATTGTAATATTGATTAAGTTCAATTATCTCGAAATAATTCGAATCCTTGGGTGTAATTGAGTTTGCGTTCAAAGCTGTGACTATGATTAACCGTTAATAAATAACAGCTATGGTTAAATATTTAGAAGTATCATTTCACAAATCCGAAAGATGATTTTGAGTTTTCAGCAGTAAATTTTGAATTTATATGCGCATTTTTAAGGACATCAAACTTGTATTTCTAATGCCATCTAAATAATTTGAAAGTGGGGATTATGACAATTATTTTCAAAACTTACTTATAGTTATAACTTTATTACTAATTTACACTAGAATGATAGCATGTAAAGCGCGGGGAGTGTTCACTGCAAAGTGAAAGAAAAATACAATTTAACTTATTGCACTACATAATCATGTCATATAACATGCGTCCATTAAATTACCTTTTCGTCTAAATAACTGACTCTTATTGTAGTTTCCTTAGGTCTAGCTATCGCCAGAGGCATATGAAATAAAAGTTTGAAATGTGGCAGTTGTATACTTGATATGCGCTTTAGAGATCGTCGCTAAAAGCCTAGGTTGCAATTTAACAAAACTATCAATAACGTCACATCTCAAATTTGGGACATGCTGTATAAATATTTTTCATAAAAAAAAACGCTACTGAAAATACTAACTAAAGTGTCAAAGCATTTTTCCCAAAAAAAAACATTCTCTTTGATTTACTGTATTGTAGTCTTTACTGTCATTTATAGGTAATTAATTTTGATAAGAATCCCTATTCTTACATTTCTTAACTTCTTAACTTAACTACTTCCTTAACTTCCTTCCTCCATCCAGTCAATTTCTTCCCCTCGTGCCCCTAAGATTTCGTTCCGTCCTCTTTCCTCTTCACTCAATTCCACACACTCTTCCATCATATGTCCCACACTCCCTCCTCACCTTCTTTTTCATCATTCCACCAATATTTATTATTATTATTATTATTATGAATTGCTCCAAGTTACATCGCTCTGTGTAATAAATTAATTAATGAAAAAACGAAATTCCCTGCTTACGTTTTATGTGGATTAAGGTAAATAAAATAATTAAATAACGCTTCATCTAAACCTCATAAAATATATATGAATTCGTTAAGTTCACATATATGGACAACGCGTAACGGTACGGACACAAATATTTTATATTATGAAGAAAAAATACAATCAATGAGAGATAATATAGAGGCAATGTATACGAATTCCACAAAGGAAAGCGAAACAAAACTGATTTCAAATCCCGAAACGCAAACAATACTATTTACCAAATAAGACAAATTTAGTATGTATTGAGATACAAAAAATTACTAGATACCCTTATTATATTACTAAAAGGACGCAGTAAATATATTTAGAAATCGCAAACAGATGTTGGTAACAAACATACATCCAATTAAATCAATATAAGAATTTAAATTGTGAAGCTGATGTTGACTACTCTCGAAAACTTTTATTTTTGTTCTTTTTTCTCATTTTTTACGTTTATTTGTTATTTCTCAGTTATGCGTTATTTTGTGAAAAACAGGAAGTGGAAGACTCTTGTTGTCGTTGCATTTACACAACACTGAAAACACAATAAAATTTATCAAATCGAATGCGTTTCAACAGCGAAGCTGTCATCATCAGCGAACAACTACGAACAAATTTCAAAAGTGAGCTATTTATTTATGCCACTTAACGTGGAAGTGACTGAACTAGTTACAGTTAAAGTTTACAAGTTCTGATAAGCCTAAACGACCTAAATTATCATGATTCATTAGAAAGCGTTTGTTTTTGTGAATTTCTAAACTAAACAGGCGAGTTCATTCTTATTATTTACTTGCTTAACTAAAGAAATATTATTTAATTTGAGATTATTCTCAAGCATATGCAGGACAACGGCAGATTTATCCAAACGATTGTATTTGAGGTGAGCCAAGTGCTCTTTAAAACGAATTTTGAGTGATCTTTTAGTTTACCCAACTTGGCTACAGTCTTGATAGTCGATTTTATATTTTCATATCTACTGGGTTTTTTGGAGTGACCTACAAGCTTTTGTAAGCTACCTTCTGAAGTTATGACCGTTTGGCAATTTAATTTGGAAAAGATTTTTGACAAACCTCTTGTATATTATGAATAATTCGCTAATTCGACTAATTTAACATAAGTATTTCTTATCTGGTCTATTTGGTTGGAAATTTACCTAACGTGGTTAGATTTCTGATATCCTTCTTAGGTTTCTGTTTCCTGATTAAATTAATAACCAAATCTTGGAAGAAACCATTATATAGGTACATGTAACGATTGTTTGCTTTGAGTTATGGAAATCGATCAATACTATATGTGCTTTTCATTGCAGAAAACACCGAATAGATTAGTTAAACAAAATTCAGCTTTCAGGTTAAGTATAAAAAAATTTCAGTTTTTAGTCCTAACATTCACTACCGTTGCTTGAATTTAACCCGCTTATTATGGTAGAGATTATTCCATCCTTAGTTTCTATTGTGTGCATGTGTGGTAAACTTTATACTTATCCTTTGATTTTGATGATGAATTACTTATTGAAGTATGCCATTTGTGTACATGCAACTAACATAATTATATTAATACATATATGAACATTTTAGAACTAAACTTATAAAGGCTTTGAAGTTGTAACGAGCACTTTAACTGGAACTTTGCTCATGATCATTGAACTGTATTTTCCGGATTTCAAGGGAAACATAAAACAATAATCTACTTGTACTTACTACGTAATACCCGAATATACTAATTTCAAGAAATAATTTGTTTTATTGTTTTAATGTAGCAAATTAAAAATAATAGGAATTAGCGCAACTGTTACGACTACGAGACTTGTTCAATTGAAACGTATCCGTAATTCATAAAACAATTATTAAGAAAATATATTTACAAATAATTACCACCACAATTAAGCCACATGTCCTTGAATACCTTAGTCATACAATTATTGTGGCTTCTTCTTGAAGAATTCTTTCACAGCGTCTTGCACTTCTGCACCTGACTGTAAATAGCTGACCTCTCTTTCAGTTGCTCTTTCAAATGCTGTAAACTCCTCGATTTTATTTGTTGCAGATTTTTTCTTATACATGAAGCCGAGCAATGTAATGGGGCAAAATGACAACACATGAAACCATTACTGGAAGCTTCCGTTTTATTGCTCGATGAATTACAGTTTCACTGTACAAGTTTGCATTAATATTCACTTTGGATTCTTTAAACTCAAGGGTCGTTCATTAAAAAAAAAAAAAGAAATCACCTTGCCTGCAGAAGGTTGCGCTTATGGTGGTAGTGAATGTATTACCTACATCGATGTCAACTTACTATATGGTTCAAAATAAAGACATCAAGTTTCGCCTCCAACAAACTATGCAAAAGAAAATCACTACCATTTTGGCTGTACTTCCTGCGGTTGCCCATTTTTGCTCCTCAAACAAATGACGAGGAATCCATTGCACTACTAATGCTGTCAGCTGAGTGATTACAATATTGTTTACAAGGCTAACCTGACCAAAGATAAGTTTCATTTGAAAAAGTGTCGTAACGACTTTAGACTTGTCGAATATTAAATATTTTTCTAAAAACATCGGTAGAAAATTTAATATGCAAAAAAATAGTCTCTAATTACCATTACGTAGGCTCAGCTGTATTAACTTTATCCGAAATTGTTTGTCGTATTTAATTTTATATTGCCTTGCGAGATATTATTACTTTTTTCTATCTAATTTTTGTCATATCATGATCGTTAATTACCAGTAGGGTAATGGTTGAAGACCTAACCGGGCTGCAACTAGTCAAATGAACTAAGTCGGATTATAATTAATCTAATCATGCAAGGAATGGAGAAGGTGGTGAAAATCTCAAGAGCTTTTCAATAAGGTGTCACGTTTAAACAAACCCTTTAATTTTCCAATCTTTGAAAGGGATACAGGACCAACCCCCCCCCCTCCCACCCCCTTCACACGACTTTTGTCATGTCATGACATTTATGCTCACGTTATGATGTCAATCGTTAATAGCAGTCGTAATACATATTAATTTAAACTTAAAGCTTCATCATTGGTGTGTGGTCGGAATGTAATTATGTAAATTTTATTATACCCTCGCCAAAGTGAAGAAGATTTCAATTAGATATGAAATTATCTTTTAGGTTGAAGATGTAAAAATGCACAAATAAATATTTCACAAGTCTCGTCCGTATTGTGTAGTTTTGCACGAAGTGGAAAACAAGGTAATATTTTAAAGTGGTTACATTTTTAATATCATATCATTTAAAGTAGCTCGCAATTTTTACCCTTTTTTTTAAATTGTGGTGTTGGTATAACAAATGCATATTTGGCGAAAAATAGGTGATGAAGTAAGTCGAGTTATACAACCTGAATCTGGCAAACTTTTAATTGCGCTCGTGACAAGTATAAGAATTATCTTAGAAAGTTCCTGCATATAATATTCATTGTAGGAATGATATTCCTTTTTCGTTATTACATTCCAAACTTGAGGTCTGACGAATAAAAATAGGAAAGTAAATATTTAATTTCCTACTAAAAAGATACCGATTAATTTTGTTAATGACTCTGTACATACATTAACGATTTACTAATGAACATTTAACACTCTCTCAAAGTAGAAAATTTGAGTTTTCGATTCATGAAATTTGTAAGCTTTTAATTAAATTGTAGCATTAGCTTTTATAGCGTGTACCTGTACTTTTACAAAATTAAGATTTTGTAATATGAAGGAAATTCGTAGTTGTTTTCCGCATCACATCAAATTTATGATCCTTAAAATCTCACATTTTACCTAATTAAAATTAACGCGTGTTGTCCCATGCCGTATTTAATAGGCACTCTTCCGGGAGTGCCTCGGCTTATATCCGCTTTCTTTTAAATACATTATTAATTACCCTTATTTTTCTTCTTAAAATTGTGCGTTATATGCATTTAAATTATTTTTATTGCTACTTCTATAATATTTACGGGGTTAAAGGTGATAGGTACTTTGAATTTTATTTATTTCTTCTTATCCGCAGAAAAGTTGAAACGGGCACTTCATGTACTTCCAGTTTGGAGAGGTAGTGAGTAGTACGTTCAATGCGTGGTTTCACGAAATTACTATGCAGATTCTATGAATGAATCTAAATACAGATTCTTTCAGATTGCGCTAATATGCAGAAGTATCTGTGCTCGAAAGTACTCGAAAAAATACAGAGGATAGGATGTAGGTACAAAGGGTTTTTAATGCGGAAGTTGGAGAAGTCAACGTGTTGTGTCAAAACAGTATGGCTATAACGATTTTGACATTTATTTATAATAAACTTGGTAATCGAGCAGATGCATTTGGTGCCTTACTTTCAAAGTAAATTATTTTTCCAAAACATTCGATTGGAGAACTTTAACATATGAGTAGAGTAGGACGATTAGTGCAAGTAAAGCTGTCAAGTTGTTCTTAAATACATATAACCTCATAAAGTATTCTTGAGCACATCAATCTATCAGACACTTCCTTCTTACGTTGTAGGTAGGTAGGTACTTAATAAAAGCAGAAAAATCAAATAAAAGTAAACTAACTAGTTTTAGAGATTCTTTATCCACTTTTTATATTTTGTATTAGACCACTTAAAGGCCTGATAAATTCAAAGTTGATTTTTCGACCCAATAATTGCTAATAATTAATAAATTTTAAGTTCAACCCTAACTCAATTCAAAGAAAGGAAGTCTGAACATACTTAACGAAATCAAAACAAACCCCACAGGATATGATGGAATTAACATACAGATTTTATTTTTACGTTGTTCTCACATTCGTAAAGTTCTGTATTTGTAATTTTCCATTCAGCTGAAAATATTACGTATAAAACCTAAATCATTTTTTGACTCTTACATGAAAAATTTTAAAGAGTATTCTAGAATCCCAAGAACACTAAGATAATATCTTCACCAATACTCATCTAACTCACCAGGTTGTGACGAGACATTTTGCAACCAGCCCTCTTGAAAATTACAGATGGCATATTATAAGCAATCGACGGATAAGCCACAAAACATTTCGTCGATTGTTCCTGTAACCCTCTTTTTAAGCTTTACACACATCCAATGGATTTCACCAAATTATAAGAAATAATTATATCCGTCAGCGTCTACGCCACCTCGCTCGTGAAAAAATATATCGCGCCATTCAACTACAGTTCTATTATCAAACTCCTTTATTCTCAACGAGAAAAGGATTTTAAATATGTTGCTCCAAAATTCCATATTGTCAAAGATTTTCATTTCATCTCTTGTCGTGTATTTCTTATGAAAGTACTTCCTTAATATGACAGTTTGTCTAAATCTCTTCAGTCTACCAAAATCAACTATACAACTGTAAATAAAGTTACTCAGAGTGCAACCGATGTTTGAGGATTCTTTAGAAGTGCCTCTTCACCCCAGAAACTGTGGGATAATTGCAGTCAGTTATGAGGAAATTGTGATTTAAAGCCAGCATCATTCCATGCAATTAGTAAGGTTTCTCAAAAATTAGGTGGTTGTCCCAAAAACTGATTTAACCTGGTTGAAGGATGCTATAGAATTACTGTTGTTTATCCTGTGGTAAATATTCTTCTTTTAAAGCTTACAAATCGCCTCGCAGAAAAATGCTTGAAAATTCGTCACTACCTGTAAAACAATCAGTTGAATGAACCTAGTGTCAGTGAAGTCTGCAAGAATACGTTAATTTTTTTCTGATTTTAGAAATAATCAAAATTGATTGCTAACTGTTTAGCGAGCCCACTACAAAAATCTGTTAGGACCAGTTCGGTAAAATGAACGACAAAAAATTCACAAAATTCAAAATCAAAAAGTTTTCTCATAATAATCGGAGAACGGCTGGCCAACTAAAAGAGAAGTTAAAAGACCTCCCTCGGCTACTACACGGTTAATTAGTAGAAGTATGAAAGACAAAAGTGGTCACTCGCATAGAAAATAAACGCTTATACAATTTGGGGGCGAAGGCTTAGTTTCCTATTTTCACAAAATAATGTATCATTCATTGTAGGTTTCCTGGTCAGACGTAATAGGCGAACCGATATCCATAAGAAGTCCAGAATGTGCATGGAGGCTTAGTAATCACTGTTTTCAAATTTCCAAAAATGTTTGCTACATATTTCTATCTGTATTATGTGCTCCTATAACTGCCTGCTGTTTGGGTTGTTCATTTGCCTGTATAGCTTTTGAGGTAAGTTATTATTGCCACGTATGGTTTGTAATTATTGCCTTTTTCTAGCATATTTGGTGCGTCAACCCATGTTTGCGAATCTGGAAGATTTCGTGTGCGGCTATCAAAATTTTTATTGCATCTTGTACACAGGCTTTTATTGCACCAATTTGTGATGCAATGGGAAGGTTTTGGTCGGGAATAAAAGTGCGAACACAAACTCAAATGTATAAGGAAGAAACTGACGAAAGGGATGTATTGTTAGCTTGATTTAGTTAGCGTGATAGGTTTTTATATGTTTTATACCATATTTAATTTGTACTACGCTAATGAAGCATGAAAATGTTACTCTTTTATCTCGTATGTAAAATATAATCGTTTTCGGTGACGTTACTGTTATTTAGGTCACACATTTACAACACACAGTTTATTCTTTTTATATTACAATTGGGCATAATTTCCATTTTAACACACGCAACATTTTTATCGACACAAAGTTCGCGTGAAGTTTAAATATTTCTCCATCTAAATTACAAGCACCTCAATCTCCTATATGGAATCTTTACTAAGATTTACATCAGACACAGTCTTCAATAAATTATAAATATATGTAATACCTACTTACAATTGTAGCGAATCTGCCAATTATTTTCTTATTAGGAAACGGGGAAACCTGATTTATGATCCATTAAAGTTGAGACTGTTCAAATGTAACAACATAATTTGTTCTTTTTTAGTATCATTTTATAAGGAACATGCGAATAATATAAGTGTATATTACATTTCTTTCTTTACAATGTAACCAGATCCTTTGATTACTTTCATAAAAGCGAAGTGTGTCAAAAATTATGAACTAAGTAACCACAAAAAGCAGGAACATCACACCGTTAGATATCTAGGTACCTCTTTATTTTGTATAAATTTGAAATTGTTGAGAATAAACCCTTGCCGCTCTGTAAATGGTATGAGTATATTCGGCGAGTCAAGGAAAACTGCCCTTTTCTCATAGAAACATCACTTTCTACAGCAGCTTACGTGAGCCATACAAACTCTGGTCGACTTCCTTAATTCAACCATGTTATGCTCAATAAAGCTGTAAAAACGAACAAGATGACTTAATATTTTCATCTTGGAAATGTAAGCTCAAACCATAGCAGACCTCATTTTCAAAAGCTGCAGCAAAAATTCTCTCGCCTTTTCTCCTTCAAGCACTAAGACGCTTTTTAAGAGGGAGTGTGAAGTTCTATCAACGAATTGTTTGAGGGCGAAGTGAAAACCTTCCGAAAACCGGAAAAGCAACCGCTCTCCAACCATAAATGTAAAATCAAACGAAATATACCAACAATTATGGAACCCATCTTAATGTGAAATAGACGAAATTTAGCTCTATACTGTCAGAATTTTGTATTTTCACTTGTGCTGCTCTTGTTCCCTTGTTTGTTCCAGTAATTTGGGAATATGTAACAGTGCATAATTTTAATTGTATTTCCCCCGGCTGCTTTCCGGTCGTGTAATAAGCTGCCGTTCCAAGCGTATTGCTTCTGTTACTTCCTTCCTAACATTTCGAGCCATTTGATTATCCCTTGGATTCCAACAAGTAGTTTGTTACTCGTCGTGTCGTTGCAACAATTACAAGAACCAGAGCATCCTACTGTTACTCGTACCTGGATTTTCTTGTGTTACAATCCATAAGAATTTACATGCGGCCCTCTTACTGTTTCTAGCCAGCTATTAGATCTTGCAAGTTTTCTTGAATGCGTCGTGCGAGACGCAACCATGAAGGGAGATTGTCTCTTGAAAGCTACTGATTTTGTAGAGAATTTAATTTTGAATAGGTACTTCATCTATTGATCCCACCATTGCATTGGTGAGATCCAACTATACAGAGTGTGACGTAGATATGTGTTCAATTTGTCTAACTTATTTTGTTATTAACTGGTCAGTAACAGTAACAACTAAATAAGGATTTTTCATATCTTAGAGCTACCTTTTCCTTTGTAGGCTTGGATCATTCAATCGTTCGGATAATGAAAAAGCTTTTATTCGACTCGACAGCATGAAATGAAAACGGAATTTCAGTTTCAGTAACCTGAGAGAAAATATTTCAATCGTATCAATTGTTTGACAAGTTTTGTTGCCGTATTTCTGTCAAAGAAAATTTAAAAATTAATTAAGTGAGGAATCGAAGGGTGAGTAACTGGTATATGCATTGTTACGCTTTATCGGACTTGCAGCTAGCTGATGTACGATGAGTAAATGAAGAGACAAATGAAATTTACATAAGGGTTTCGAACAATAGTTAGGGTGTTAGGTAATGACATTACGTCCCTATGTTGGGTGTTTAGTTGGCAGTACAACATTATCCTGTTAAGATAGGGAGAAATTAACAAAGTAAGTTTGCATTTGAATCTTTTCTATTTTTAGAGATTTTTATACTACGCCAAGCGTTAACGCTAGCTAACATGTTTTTAACTTCCAGGTGTATTAATTAGATTAGTTTATGGCCTATTTGACGCTATGTAGATTATATTGATTTTCCATATAGCTATTCGCCTTACGGCCCTTACTAACAACCCCGTTTACATTAGACTGTCGACTGAACAAACAACAATCTCTTCTACTTATCTTTAATTTGAATTAATTGAGCGATTGCAATTAGTAGAGTCATTTGCGTAAATAGAAAAACCAATCGAAAATTTCCCAGAGTTTATCAGCAGTTATTATCGTCAATTAAAATTTCTACCAATTTAACAAATTAAATATTTAGAACGTTTTCTACAAAATGAAGACAAAGCTGACTACAAAACAAGCGTGATTATTTTTCAAGGAGCGTTCAAGAATCTATATTTTAAGAAATTTAGATTTTAAGTAGACGTGCTTTAAGCGTTTTCGACGAGTGGTATATGAATGTCGCTTTAAAACAAAATTTCCTAAAGTTTCTTTAAGGATTTTTAAATTAGAAGTAGTTGACATAGGAAAGCAAATTTTGACCTTCCACTATTAGATTGGTTTTTTAAATGAAACATAGCCTTTAAAGTAAACTTACTAAATGTAATTCATAGTAAAAATGCACGAGATATTTTCTGCAAGCAGTGCATTAAGATATTTAAGACGAATGATAAACTGCGACCTTGTGCATCGTCCATTGCACAGACAGGAAACAAGGTGGCATAATTATGTGGAAGAGAGAAAATCGTCGAGAGAAATGTCAGAAAATGTTGAAATAAGTGTCATTTTGCTCTACGACTATGACGGGTAATCGAACCATCGAACATTTCTGCTTGGGTTCAATAGTTCCCTCTAAGTGCTCTGCGTTTTTCAATTTGGGGTTTGCGATTATTTCTTAAATATACAAAATCGGAGTTGTTAAGCACTTCTAGCCACTTCATCATAAGGACATGACAGAACTGTCTCATCGTTTTTAATGTGCCAAAATGTGACAAGAAATACCTTTTTAGTCCTGTGGCAATAATTGGGGAACTGTCCTCTTAAGGGCGAAGTTCAACCTTAGGTTTTTCTTTCACTTAACTCCAAAATTCCGTAAATAGTGAGGTAGGGGTTACCGTGATAGCGTGCTTCCAACAGGAAGAGGCTCTGTCACTGCATTGCGATTGGAAAGACTCCTGAAGTTTGCTATACCGTAGATATCTGGGGAGCGTAATTGTCGGTATATAACGATTTCATGTTATATTGGAAATTCTTTTTTAACACGTGCCTGTTCTCGGCCAAAAATACTTATTATACAAAATAGCCTTATAATTATTGGGATGATACAATTACAAACAACATTTTTGACTTAGTAAAATTTTATTTGTGTGGTTGCTAACTTCACGCGTATAGGTAGGTACATCCGAATTGAATATTCCGAGTTTTAAAACACAATTTTATGACCAATACAATAACTTCGTGCTGCCAACAGTACGATGTAGTTTGAGGGTAACTAATAAGTAATCAATCAACATTGCTTCGAGAACGTGATTAGCTGTTATTAATTAGTCATAGAATACGGATGAACAATTTTCTGTAACGATGTTTCAGAAATAATCACTTGGATGCCCATTAGTAGCTTTGGCTCGTATAAATCTTTTTTTAATTAATGGCCGAACAAAGTCATAATTTATGAAAAAACATGCACAGGTAAATTACTAATTTATCAAAAAGATTATACATACATGTTCCGAAAGGGAATTAAAGGGAATTAAAGGCAATTATCTTGGTAGTGTTAATCAAAATGAAGCATGACAATTTGCTTGTATTGTATGTATGTACATATTAAATATACATATACATAACGCACAGATGTTGTATGTACAGAGCAATTAAGTTCACCTCGACGTTCGTGTTGATTTAAGTTCAAGTGTAACACACGTTTGATTGCAACTGACATTTTGTAATCGTGTACGTCAACATTCACTTATCCTCAATGCGTTTGATAAATTTCTACACTGACATAACTCAAATTGTCTCACTAATGTTTTCTTTAAATAAATTATACAGTGCCATACTAAAACATGAGTGTATGAGTACGGGTTCATTATTATCCGTTCATAAAGTGGTACAGAATGTCAAAGTGCAGGAGAAAAAAACAAAAGCAGGGCTCCTGTTATATTTTTCGGAGCGCAAAGTTTTAATAGGAAAGAATTTAAATTTTTCAGTAAGTAGTTGATTATGTTGCGCTTCAAGGCAAAAGTACCGCTTGAAAGTTCGCCAACTCAAAAGAAATACAACTTCTAATTAGTAGATATCATAATACCTAATAATAATAATTCCCAATACGCAATACATATTCGATTGGCAAAAAAACTAACTTTTAGGTAACCAAGGCAAAGGATGAACATGGGCTTCTTGAAAAATGTTCAGACACTTCTAGCCGGAAAAGTTTTCCTATCACTTCTATAAACCGATGAACACTGGACTAAATACCAATGAAAAACTATTATCATGAACAATAGCACCCCTGCAGCTCGATGCGCAGGTCGTTCTATCGTGAATTGCGGATCGTGCTTTTTTCCACATTTTCTTCAGATCCGCATAAGGTCGTCGTACATTTCTAAATAAAATTTGGTTGCATCACTAAATACTACTCTAAGCCACACGTCTATTGAGTTTTAGCTAAATATGATGATGAGGTGTTAAGGATATTCAAGTTGTGTTCAATACCACAGCGGATCAAAAACCTGGAAACTGTTTGAAGAATTAGGGAACGACCATGATTACTAAGCTAATTATGCCGAAACTGGAGAATGGACACCTTAGTACCATTATCCAAAGTTGGCGATCTTGCAGCTAATTTGATTAGTTATCTTCAACGCCCTTGTCCTTGTCCTCTTCTCAGTTGATATTGGGTTTCTGTTAATACCGTCTGCAATTTCCCCCATTCAGCAAAGCAACAAATCAACCTCCCTTAAATTCACTTACTTGAAGATAATTATTTCGTTGTTGTACTTTACGTGCCATAACAATTTAAAAAAATTCGTTAACAAAGGAACAACAACGAAAACTGTTAATTGACATCCTACAACTTATGGCAGATATCTACTCCCTAAGTGGGCTGGGTTGATGATATAAAAACAAGAAACCAATGTCTTTACCCACACTCTCCTCTATAAAGGAGAAGAATGAATAAAGACATTGGTTTCTTGATTAAAGGTAAACACATCTAGTCCTTAGAAGCAATTACAATCTGTTGGCACAAGATACGGAGCATACAGTGGATGATAAAGAACTCCCAGTGTAACTGGATTAAATACAGGTTCATGTTAACAGTTTTATTTTTCTCTAACGAATTTGTAGAAGTTGTGTGTCCAAGCGATAATTTTAACATGAGGAACTCGTAAACAGTGAAATTGAAAGATTTGGTTAAGGGACGAAAAGTTCGGCATATTGAGATCGGCCAGGAATCATATTGAAAGTTTTAAAAACATTTCTCGTTCAGGGGCTATAGCGAAAAAACGGAAATTTGCAATTTCCTTCATTTCCTTGGACTTCCTTATTTGATGAAATAATTTGAAACATTTTTAATATCCCTCTTAGTTTTGTCGATGTAACGCAAACTTCTATACATATAGACAGACGTATCATTATTATGAAGAATGGGTAATTTCTTTTCCAACAATACCATATTTTATATAATTATTTGCAAAAGTAAAGATCCAAAACCAAACCGAATCTAGATTGCTTAGATGAGCAAAAGACAACAATCTGATTGAATCAGCTGCTTGTTAGTTTGTATTTAATAGTTGTGCCTTGTACTAATTTGAATTAATTTTTGATATTAAAAACAATTAAGTGTAATTTGATTTAAATATAATCAATAGTAATACAAAGAAGTTATCCATCCTTGACGTAAGAATTTAATGGCAAGTGGAGAATGCACTTACAGAGACATCCGTCATTGCTCACCAAAGCACCATCAGAAAGAAATGCAAAATAATGGGGTTGGAAATTATTCACAGTTGGTTTAGTAACTATTCTTACTTAAAACCCTATGGTTCCCAATCTCCTGCAATTGATTACTTATAGGCCTAAGGTAAACTGTAGTTCTAATAGAGTTTAGAGGCTTGTGATCACGGGATTGTAGGGTTCCTTCTACATTTTCTGTAGAAGGTTCTACGTCTTCTCATTGATCCCCTTCTATCATACTATCGGTCATGGGGAACTCTTGTGTGCTATTCCTGAATATTATACTCACATATGATGCATCATGCAGCAGAATCATGGATCTCGTAATTTCACAAAGTTCATAAAATATACAGGTACACGTAGGTTATGATGCACGGTAAATTGCAAGAAAAACATTTGTACCCCTTTGCTGTTTTAACTATCCTGAATACTCTATATTGCAACATACAGCAGTAAGTTACAAAAATGACAATAAGAAAGATAAAAAACAAAACAACTTGTAATTTTTTTGGAATACTAAATCATCTGTTCGTAACCCTTATTTTACAATAACCCTATAAAACGCTCATTCTGGGATCACAGTATTTTCCAATAAAACAGGAATATATAAGTAAAGTTTAAGTGGTAGTGTACCATAATTAAATGATAAACTACCTTTTTAAAAAGAAAATGGAGCTGTATAACGAATGAAAATGACCAAAATGAATTATTATTATTGTTAATTACTTGAAATGACACTTTGTCGTTAAAATGAAGTTAAATAATGAATGTGATGTTCAAAGTAAACTATTTATTCGTAAATGAGTTTTAATATTTCAGGAAATAGGCTAAAGTTAACGTCACACCGATGGCAAATTTTGTTTAAGTTTCCCGACATAATTATGTTACGGACTTTACTTTACGAGGTAAAGTGGTTCGAGAAGTATGTAGTAGTTAGTAACAATGTAACGACAATGCAGGAAAGTTAATGGGAGTAATATTGAAATTAAAACATTAGACCTCAATATTTTTAGGAGATAGTCACGAGTCATCCCATTGAGTGATTTCAATAAAGTGGTTTTTGTTTTCTGCCACGAAATGAAAGGAATTTTTATTTACTAATAGAATAGTTTTTAGTGCCTTGGTAAGAAGGAAATTGTAATTACTTTGATCATCAATTCATCAAATTAAATATTATTCAGTACTAATATAATGTACATTCTGTGGTAGGTAGGTACTATATAGTATTTTATATTTTTGGTGTTAATTTTAAACAAGCCTATATACTTTTGAATAATATTACTGATCATTCTCAAATTATTTCTATTTGATTGTTGTCTACAGGGTGTACCTACTGACAAAGTCCAACTTTATACGTAGTGGAGATCTTGCAGTGATTTTTCCCTGCTTGACCTTTGGCCAATTGATATCAAGCTTCATTTTATTGTAACATTTTCATCCAAAATATGTAAACACGAAATGGCGGCGATTAAAAACTTGATTTCACACTATTGCAATAATTGCTGCAGGAATTTTTAAAAACGTTTTATATTGTATTAACTGAAGCATCCTGACGTCCCCGAATGTATGTACTGGCGAATGGGAACCAGTTTAACCATCGATTAAAGGAAAAGGAGCAAACAACAATAATTGAAAGCAATTGAAATTTGTCATGACGTCAAGCAAATAATCTTACAGGACCAATTTTTAAATCTATTGTCGTAGAAAAAGGTTAAAATTTAATCTCACAATTTATGTGTCAAATTTTTCTTAATTCCTCTTAGTACGTTTGTTTTGATAGAACACTAATTAATTTTGACAACGCTTCGTCAAATACAAGTTGGCTTTATCAAGTCAAAATAAAGGTTTCAATAATTATTGAATAATTAAGCTTATAAAATATTAGTGAAATGTAAAATATTTGAAAAACAAATATATTGGTTGCTGAAAATAAAGTTAATGTTGTTATGATTTTTTGGCTAAATACCCCGCTTGTCGAGATATTGCGCATAACGTCAAAAAATTGAATTTTCGTGACTTTTTTGGAGTTAATGCTCTCAAGGTACCCTACATAGTATCCCCTACGTACTGATAAGATTGGTTTTGTAATAAATAATAGAGCGTGTCCGTGTAGTCTCATTTAAAATGGCGAACATCAAACATACATTATTCAAAATTTTTAAATGGCAGCCATATGATTTTATTGCAGATTCGAATAGTGCAAATAATAGTAATTTCAATATTAAATGAGCAAAAATTTTTAACAAGTACTCTTACAAAGTGTATCTAGCAACAGGAGTGCCGCAAGGTGGCATACGCAGACCACTCAATGATACGTTTAGTTACATGCCAACCTCTTAGAGCTTCCAGCGCGATTGATTTTTGTAATGTTTTCCTCATACGCATACATCTTTGATTCGTCTGCGATACTGTAATTGTGTTTAGAAGGGCATCAATTATATTTTTCGAGTATTTTTTTTTGGTCTATCGGGCCGGGTATTATTTTTGAACGACCGTCAAATTATGTCGATCCAACGCGCACAATGCCTTCTTCCCACTAAATATTCATGCAAATGTTGTCTCCAAAAGTTGATTTAAAGCAGGTTGATCGACCCATTGTTGTTGATATAATTCACATCAAAACTGATAAAAAGATCATAACAGATAGCACCACTATTGCCTTTATTAAGGAAGAGCAAATCTAAAACAATGCGCAATGTAAGAAATGATTTACAAAAAGAACCGAAAGTTATAAAAAGGCGGTAGGCCTTTGGGACACTAAAAGGATGACGAATGAAAATCGTCACTACGTCAAGAATAGATGATTTAAGAAGGTTGTAATTTTGCCAAGATCTTTGTCAAATTCGATTTATAAGATGGAAAAAACATCTTACTTCGCAGTGAAAAGATGTTAATAGACATCCCACATTCCCACGACGAGGTTATTAACTGTAGTAGCTGGTAAATAAACGCAGATTCCCATTTGTTACAAATATTACGTTCACAAATTATGCCATTTAGAAAGGTAAGTCATAAATCTGAATTATTTCTTACTAAGCACATAATTTCTGTCGTTAAAATAAGTTGGAGTATCGTTTCTACGCTACTGGTCATTACCCTTGAAACACATAGATTAGCAGTTGCGCATGACAGAATTAAGTAGCTACTGAAACCTTGAATTCTCTCTATGAATTTATAAATACCTCGACGTTTTTTAATAACCAACGCGTTCGCCTTGTTGTGCATTTCCATAACTAAAAATATGCCTATTAGATCAACCAACACACAACAGTGTGATGTAACAAGTTACTACGTAAATCATGTGTCATATATAGGATTAAATGAACTTATCTTATCTCGTTGAAGCAAAGGTTAAGAATCGACAGGCACTTGCTCTCCAGATTTTTAAAATCGTACTCTTTGCAACATAGAAATGGCATTGAAAACAATCGTAAGTTCGTCAAAGTTATGCAGCCAAGGTTTACATAAATGTATCATCTGATATTCAATTAAACTCCAAACTGTAAGACTTGTTGTAGTTTTAAATAATGCCCGCGCTGCATCTTCTAAAGCCGTTTTTAACTGGGAAGATCCCCTCAATCTTGAGTCCCAACTCACAGAGGAAGAAATAGCTATCAAAGATACTTGCAGAAAGTTCTGCCAGGAAAAACTGTTTCCAAGAATTTTGAAAGCAAACAGAAATGAAGGTGAGTAAAATTCATTATACCAACTTTAATTAAGTGTAATTTCAGCGTACGATAAGGGAGTAATGAAAGATTTGGGAGAAATGGGCTTCCTCGGTGCAACTATTCAAGGATATGGCTGTCCAGGAGTATCAAATGTGGCCTATGGGCTCATTAATAGGGAAGTTGAAAGGATTGACAGTGCGTATAGATCTTCCGTCAGCGTGCAATCGTCTCTGTACATGGGAGCCATACATATGTTTGGTACAGAAAAACAGAAGGAAAGGTATCTTCCTCAAATGGGTACGTACGCCCATCTCATTATACAGGGTGTCCCTGAAATGCGTGGACATCGCTTAACCACAGATTCCTGGTTCGAAAATAAGACGATATAACTAAACTTATCTATATACAATTACGTTTCGTTTAGCTAGTATTCAGCTTCAAAGTTCTTTAAAAAAAAAGTTATTTTATCCATAACGACAGAACGCTTGGATCGATTTGGATAATATTCGGTATTGTACTCCTTACAGATGTAGGTCATCTTTTAAGGTGATATTAGTTATTATCAGTGAACCATTAGTGTACGAAACACGGGTAACACGGCATAAACCAGTCAAAAACTTTTTAATGTTAAGGCCAATAACTTTCAAAAAAAAGTTTCAGAAAGCGACGTTCCATAGCAATTTTTTTTGTTACTTGTTAATTGATGATATCTGTTAAGGTTTAGACACAAAAAAATAAAATCTGAGGGACGGCGCACTGCATTTCTTAACAAATGTAACCTAAATAGTCTGGTATTCTATGAAATAAATGACGATGATATTTTTATTAATGGCAAGTACATATAGTGTATGCAGTGCGCCGTCCCTCAGATTTTATTTTTTTGTGTCTAAACCTTAACAGATATCATCAATTAACAAGTAACAAAAAAAATTACTATGGAATGTCTCTTTCTGAAACTATTTTTTTGAAAGTTATTGGCCTTAACATTAAAAAGTTTTTGACTGGTTTATGCCGTGTTATCCGTGTTTCGTACACTAATGGTTCACTGATAATAACTAATATCACCTTAAAAGATGACCTACATCTGTAAGGAGTACAATACCGAATATTATCCAAATCGATCCAAGCGTTCTGTCGTTATGGATAAAATAACTTTTTTTTTAAAGAACTTTGAAGCTGAATACTAGCTAAACGAAACGTAATTGTATATAGGTAAGTTTAGTTATATCGTCTTATTTTCGAACCAGGAATCTGTGGTTAAGCGATGTCCACGCATTTCAGGGACACCCTGTATAACATCTTCTTACTCTACTTGTTTTACAGCGAAAGGTGAAACAGTTGGTTGCTTTGGCCTAACGGAACCAAATCATGGTAGCGATCCAGGTTCTATGGAAACCCGAGCGAAATATAATTCGGCCTCAAAAACTTATATTTTAAATGGAAGCAAGACTTGGTAAGTACTTACATTGTTTATTAGATAAACGTGTACATAGGTGCTTTTAGGATAACCAACTCTCCCGTGTCTGATAGCATGGTAATATGGGCAAAATGTGAGGACGGAAAAATTCGTGGATTTATTGTTGAGCGCGGAAGCAAAGGTTTAGAAACCCCAAAAATTGAAGGGAGATTTTCGCTGCGTGCATCATCAGTGGGAATGATATTAATGGATAACGTGGAAGTTCCCGAAGAGAATTTGTTATCAGGGGGTGAAGGTCTTAAGGCTCCATTTAGTTGCCTCAATAACGCACGTTATGGAATTTCTTGGGGTGCCTTAGGTGCAGCCGAAACTTGCTTATCGATTGCTAGAAGTTACGTATTGGATAGAAAACAATTTGATCGTCCCTTGGCGTCCAATCAACTAGTTCAGAAGAAATTAGTAGATATGGTTACCGAAATCGCTCTTGGTTTACAAGCTTGTCTGCAAGTGGGACGATTAAAGGACAAAAATATGTAAGCAAGTAATTATCAAGGACATTTTTACAAGATAATTTTCTCAGGCACACACCACTCATGATTTCTTTGCTTAAACGTAATTCAGCTGGGAAATCGCTCGACATTGCACGAGTGGCACGTGATATGCTAGGAGCTAATGGTATCCATGACGAATATCACGTTATCCGCCACATTATGAACTTGGAAAGTGTTAATACATACGAAGGTAACTATTGCGATTTTTATCCACAATAACTTCCAGCAATTGCTTATTCTAGGTACACATGACATTCACTCCTTAATATTAGGAAGAGGAATTACCGGCATTGCTGCATTTTAATTACTGCATCACTCTGTATTCCATGAAAATGTTTTAACTTAAGAATGTAGTTGTTACCATTTTTATATAATAGATATACAACGATTTTCTTAAATTTGTATTGTTCACCGTTGGGTAAGTGAGGTTGCATAAACACCTACTAGGTTAGCTAAGCCTAATGTAAATCGCATTTTAAATGTGATCTACTAGTTCTAAACATGCCAATGAGATACTGTATGTAATCTTTACAAGGCGCTAGAATTATTCCGAAACAATTTACAGCAAGTTTGACTTTTTGGAAGGGACCGATAGGCAATATAACTGATTTATAATGTTAAAATACCAATTAACTTGCAAAAACTAAAACTTTACGTGAGTAAATACCTACCAAAAATCCTGAAGAACGAATTGAATTGATCAGTGGTGCTTCCGAAAGGTGGATTACTCGATCGGCCGCTGCAAACATCTTTTTCTATTAATCGCACATGAAAAACAATTTTTCTCATATTTTTGTAAAGAGCAATCGGTTCTTATAAATCTTCCGCTTTTTATTCATTCTAATTCCTCATTCTTCTCTCATAGCGGTACCGAGGTTGGGTACATTCAAAACGGCCTATAAATCTAAGCGCCCGGGTTGTGCTCCGGTTAAGCAAGATGACCAACATAGGCTACAAAGCCATTAAACGAACAGAGAATAGTGTCAACGTTGGATTACCATTTGACGGGAAGAAAGCTTGCTCGAACCTCCAAACGGCAGTGTTATCAAATACAATTCATCCATCAAGGATTAACAGGTCCTAATGGCTGGCGACTTTATCGCCGCTGCGATCAAAATTTATGATTTCGCTTGTCCTCTCCTTTCCACATAGCTTTTTCATTTCCTCTATGTAAGTTCTCACAAATCTTTTTGCTTAAAAATTTAAAATTCTGAAAGTCCTTTGTTTATTATATTTTATTATTATAATTTATAAACAAAATAATTTGTTCATTATTTCAACTTTAGTTTTGTATGTCTTTTGCGTTTTGTTTTTCTAATTTACCTAAAAGTATATACGAGTATAATAAAAACTTCTCAACCTAACCGGTCCGTTTTATATGTATTTTGTAAATACAATCACAACATAACACAGAAAAATCATTAAATAACCATAGACTTTGTAGTGATTTTTTCTTGTGATCCCCCCCCAAAGAGAAATTCTGGCTACGGGCCTGCCTCTGTGCCACCCCTTATTATTATAAGTAGATACCGATAAAAATATACAATATCGTGGCATTATTTGTCATTTTCTTGCGTTAACTATATTATCAGGACAACTTCGATATAGGGTTTGGATTTACATTCCGAAATTCTGAAGATATATAATGGTTCGGACGATGTTTCGCCATTTAGCAACTTTTTCTCAAACGGAATAAAAAAACACTCCAATATATTGAGAAAACTTCCACATTTACATCTTTTACAGAAAGGAAAAGAAAAAATTATTCAACAATAGAAAGGAGATGGTGGTAACGTAAAAATGATGTAATCAAATCAATAACTGTTAATGGGGTCGTTAAAGCAGAGTTGTTCCCTTAGATAAAAAAAGTGAACTATTTACCGAAGAAGCTTTAGTTACTCATAATCAGCCTCTCTGTCTAATCACTTTTAATTATTTCGAATGCTTTGATTTCCCCCAATTGCGTCTAATACTACCTGAGAAATAAAAGTCAAAAGGAAAGTAAGGGAGACATCTAAAATGGTGTCAGAACATGGACGCGTTGTTGTCGAATAGAAGTACTGACTGGAATAGGGCAGTAAATACAGTAAGTACAGAAGAGAATGGAAAGAGTTTATAAGAAGCAGTTCAAACTCTACTCGGAATACAACCACATTGTTTAAGACTTCGTGTGTAGGTAGGTAATAAGACTGATATGTCAATGATACATATTCCAAAATGTTTAAGTTATAAAATGAAATGTAAAAATCCGTGTACTCGTACAATGTGCAATGCACCTAGTAACTCATAGCAGTAGGTGGTTGGGCTGCGCACGTGGACAACGGTCTGTTGAGGGTTCGAGACTCTTTGAACTGGCTACAAACCTAGGGGCCCACAATATTAAATTCCGAATTCGGCTCTGCACATTCCCGATTGTGAGAAAAATACATAATTATTAATACGAGTACACTTTGGTGTGACATGAGTAAGTACTTTACCACGTGCATTTTCATGCACAGCAATGCCACAAGCCACAATTTATTCTTGTTAATATTGCTGATTTTGTAACCGCATTTTAATATTAGCCCTCCTATCCTGAAAGGAAAGTATAACTGGATGTTGTTCCCTATTGTACTTTTGATGGGACTAAATACATCAAAGATTTTCTTAGTAATGTTGTAACTTAGCAGTTTTTCTTCTATTTTGGGTCAATCAAAATCTATAACCCTTGATAATGATACATAATTGAATTGGAATTACAGGTTATCACAATATAGTTATTACATAAAAATCTATAAAAGCTTTATGAAATTCATCCTTTTTTCTCTAATAAACTATTAATGATACCTAATCAATAATCGACAATAACGCAAGATGAATTGATCATTTTTCACGACGTAAAAAAAACAGACCAGATTAAACAAGTATGTCAAATCGTCATTAACATAATTCCATTAGCAGTAAGTTTCCTTTAATAATTAGTTTGCGTTCTATCACAGCTCCCTATGAAGTCATTAATAAAGGACAAAAGCTTGGGTAGCTTACAAACATGTCACATCTCTGTTAAAATATCGAAGGCTACAATTAATATTTTGTATAAAAATATCGATCTTTTTGTCCAGTGAAATCACTTAAGGGCGAGAAAACAACTCAGTATTAGAGATAATTAGATCTGCAGAAAGTCGTTGCTAAAGCTCAACTCTTTCAATTCGAAAAAGTGGTAGATGGAAAAAGATAAAAATCTGATTTTTATTAATATCGACATAATATACCCTTGTAGCAGAGCATTGCATTAAAATTCGAAACCGCAACAATATTCATATTTAATAATTTGTAATTTTAACCCTTTCGAAAGCATAAGTCCGTGCGAGTTAGGAAATACACAGCCGCATAATCCTGTTACTTTACATTATATCTATTTCAATTGGATTATGAAAAAACAAGCTATTGAAATTGAGACCTTTTGTTAAAATTCTTTTTGATAGTGTGGTTACGTGTGGGTATTTTATAAAGTGTAGATAGATATATAGCGAAGACAATATAGATACATCAAAGGTTGATTATTAATAGCGTTAGAAGGGAGAAATGTTCGTAAGGCCATTCATAATGTGTTAGTGTTGAAACACCAATTACAGCTCTTGTTGAAAATTGGACGTAGTGCAAACTGAATATGATTTTAATATGCAAGAACGATTCAGTCATAATCGTCAGTCATGCGTGTAATATTGCACAATACTTGTACGTTCCATAGCTGCATTTATTTGTTATTTCTAACGTATGCATTAACTTAATTAGTGTATATTTTATCAACAGCGTCAGTCTGTAGCAACCATTGTATCGATTTGTCCTTTTTCACACCAGTGGAAGTAATCCGTAAGCGAATATAATAAACGGTAAATTTTAATGCAATTAGCTTAAGTACTTCTAAGCTTAGGGAAACTTAGTCGTTGAAGAGATACAAATTTCTTACTAGATATCAGTTAAAAACAAATTGAATCCTATATTTGAAATTTAATTGATCGTGGAGTTTACTTGTAGGATATCATTAGTTAGAAGTTAGATAATTCCCGTGTAATCTTATAATGACTGCTCTTTACTCCCTTTTACCACAATCCGTACGTATAATAACTTTAGGATGCAATCATTAGGAAAGCCTAAATACTATTGTCCTTTCTTGTAATTAAGTTACCGCGATATCAATTTGATAGTTGAATTGTAAATTAGCGAATTTACAATTAAATCTTAAAAGTGATAGTGCAAAGTGTTTGCATTACTTACACCGACACGCATTTATTCCTGAGCAAATTTTCAATTTGTTTTGGTAAAATGTTCATTTAAATTCAGTTTTGAGAGGAGCACGTTTATATAATGGCTAAGTTGATGTAATTCAACGTTGACTTACGGTTGACTACCATTTTCTAAGAAGTTTTTGAAGTAGCTCTACTTTACTACGACGAAAAGATAAATTGTACCCCTTATTAAATTAAACGAGTTTCTACACTGTTCCTTCTACAATTTTCTAATTAAACTGTACACACTCACGTTTGCCTCGTCATTGTTGAAACTATAAACTTTTCCAGCCGACCTTTCAATAGCAATGGTAGTATCATTTGTTTAAGCACGTCTATGATCATATCGTTATGCAGGTAAAACGTTTTAACATCTGTTTAATAAGGAATAACTTTCGGGCATGCTTTTGATCTTAACGGAATCTTACCAAAATTTACCCCTAAAACTGACAGAACTTTTTGCAAGTCGTACCCAAGCACAAATTTATAGCTTTAATTATACGATCTGCCTGAACAACACTTTTTATAAGGGAAACTTTTTATCATAATGCAATATTTTGTGATACAATCGACGAAATGGTGTTTCTTTGACATATTTTAAGCGGTAATAAATCTACTTCTTTTATATCATATATTAATTCTGTTTGGGGTTAAAAAATAAATAGTAGATATATATATATAAATATTATTGTTTAGGCTTCCACGAGTTGTATTATTTAAAATATGATTCATTTCTGGATCTTCTCGTGTAGGTATATTTTTTTAATTCTTCGACGTTTCGAAAACCACTTTCGTTTTATTTTTCAAGATAATGACAATTGTCACCAATGAAATATGCCATCTAATTTTTAATTTTTTAATGTATTCATGCGTGCTCTACTGCGTGTCATGGGTCCGTTGGAGGTAGATGCTTGAAGATTTTGAACATTTAATTACTACAATAAATGTTCAAAATCTTCAAGCATCTACCTCCAACCGACCCATGACACGCAGTAGAGCACGCATGAATACATTAAAAAATTAAAAATTAGATGGCATATTTCATTGGTGACAATTGTCATTATCTTGAAAAAGAAAACGAAAGTGGTTTTCGAAACGTCGAAGAATTAAAAAAATATACCTACACGAGAAGATCCAGAAATGAATCATATTTTAAATATATATAACTTTCAGAATCGTCCTTTAAT
Source organism: Pyrocoelia pectoralis (assembly GCA_036250285.1). Classification (NCBI taxonomy): domain Eukaryota; kingdom Metazoa; phylum Arthropoda; class Insecta; order Coleoptera; family Lampyridae; genus Pyrocoelia; species Pyrocoelia pectoralis. The sequence continues at coordinate 3,576,175 of CM070082.1, forward strand.
TGGATTGCAAAGACCACATATTTTAAAAAGGGATCATGAAATTCGATATCTATATTCTAGTTGTAAGGGAAGAATCGTACCATATTTCTTTATATTTTGCACCGCTTGCTTTCCTTTGCACCATTTTTTTACACTCAATTTTTCAAAAATTTTTACAATTATTACAATATTTATCTTCCTAAGATGAGGCGAGTATTATTGGTCCTATTAACGTTTGATATTTATCTTCCTAAATGGAAATTATTTTCTGTAAAGCGATTTTTTTACTCCATATTGGGCAGTTTCGACGGGTTGGGTCATTGAATGTCCAAAGCAGGGATTTCCTTTTGATCTATAATTTTATTTACACCTTCTACATTTCTTTTGTGTTCTTGTAGCAATGTAGCGGTTAAGACCTGTATGGGATAGAGCGCTAGCTAATTTTTTGTTTGATGCTCACCCTGTATGTTTCATAGTTTAAGTTGTAAGGTAGTAGCATGTGATTATGTGTTCGTATTTTTGTGTGTGAATTATTGAGTTGTCTTGCTTTATCTTTGTAAATCGTGTAATTAAATATTGTGCTTAGTTTGTGCATTGACTTTATACACTAAAAATCAATGGTTTGTGGAAGTTGTAAATGGGTTCTAATGTGTAAACTGAGAGTCGCCTACACAGTGCCTACGAAGCAAATTGAATATGCCATCATTTTCAGCCGGCAGAGAAGTACTGGAATGAACTCAACGAAACAGATGAAGGACGCAGGAGAGTTAGCTAAAAGTGGTAAGGTTGTTACATAAGAATAGAGAGCGAGAGCGCGGTAAAAAGGCGATCCATTTCTCCATGTTTTGAGACATTCTTCGTTAGGTTACACCCCCCCCCCCCGCGCCGAACGCATTTTGGGCTGTGGATAATAAACTGACATAAATTATGAGATTATGCTTACAAATCATTGACTAAATATTGATACAAAATATACTATTGTTTTCAATAAACGAATAATGCAGCTTGATTTCAATACTGGAAATTTACCATCTAAAACAACAATTTTTCTTTAGTTTCCGTATATTTGAAAATAATGAAATGTTCGATTATAGCTCATAAAACCAGTTAATTACCTATATCAATAATCAACATTTATGGGCTTTCAAGTATGTGTGCTATAACATTTTTAAATTTGGTAACAATTTATGGAACAATAACAATTTTATGATAAGTTAAAGCTGACCGGTAGCCAGGAAAATGCTAAATACAGTGTTTTTATTGCTGTTAATTAAAATAATAGTTAAGCAATTGATTCTACCATTTTGATTTTTACACATGTTAAACATATACAGGGTGGGCCAACGAAAAGGTAACACGCCTGTTTTGGGACACTTAGACCAATTTCTTAAAAAAACGCTCGGACACGTCGATTTTTTATTTTTGGGGGACAACTTTTGATGTCAAATTTGACTTTGTCAGGTCAACCCCCTAGCCCCAGCAACCCCTAACTCAAGAATTTAAATAGGGAAAGGGAGTCGAGCGACCCCTCATTTGAAGCGTCTTTTAATTCTCTATTCGACAGTATGAATAAAAATTAGTTTTATTCAATTTTTTTCCGCCCCCATGAAAAGCACCCTCCAGATTAACTAAGGTGAGGGTGTTGTTTAGGAAAAATACGTCACCTTTGACCTTTTGAACAGCACATTTCAGGATTTTTCTTAAACAACATCCTCACCTTACTTAATCTAGAGGGTGCTTTTCATGGGGGCGAAAAAAAATTGAATAAAACTAATTTCGGTCATACTGTCGAATAGAGAATTAAAAGAGGCTTCAAATGAGGGGTCGCTCGATACCCTTTCCCTATTTAAATTCTTGAGTTAGGGGTTGCTGGGGTTAGGGGGTTGACTTGATAAGGTCAAATTTGACATCAAAAAGGTCAAAGGTGACGTGTTTCAGGATTTTTCCTAAACAACACCCCCACCTTAGTTAATATGGTGGGTGCTTTTCATGGGGGCGAAAAAAAAATTGAATAAAACTAATTTTCATTCATACTGTCGAATATAGAATTAAAAGATGCTTCAAATGAGGAGTCGCTCGACTCCCTTTCCCTATTTAAATTCTTGAGTTAGGGGTTGCTGGGGCTAGGGGGTTGACCTGACAAAGTTAAATTTGACATCAAAATGTGCCGTTCAAAAGGTCAAAAGTGACGTGTTTCAAGATTTTTCCTAAACAACACCCCCACCTTCGTTAATCTGGAGGGTGCTTTTCATCGGGGCGAAACAAAAATTGAATAAAACTAATTTTTATTCATACTGTCGAATAGAGAATTAAAAGACGCTTCAAATGAGGGGTCGCTCGACTCCCTTTCCCTATTTAAATTCTTGAGTTACGGGTTGCTGGGGCTAGGGGGTTGACCTGACAAAGTCAAATTTGACATCAAAAGTGTTCCAAAACAGGCGTGTTACCTTTTCAGTGGCCCACCCTGTATAACATATACCTACTGTCGAAAAATGAAAAATTTTACCCCCCGGTTTTTTTATTAATAGTTTAGCTGAATTGTCCAACTGTCCAAATGTCTTTATGTTTCAAAAGCATTAGTTTCTAAGTTCCTAATCCTTCAAAGCTTTGTACTATAAAAGGCGCTAAGTACGATTTCAATCACCACGTTAATGATTCGCGAAAAAACACGTACAACTCATTAATGAAAAAACTAGTCTTTATACTCAAAATAAAATGAATAATTTAAAAACAGTAATTACTATAATTAGCAAGTCAAATTACACCTAATATGAAATTTTGTTTCCACGTTTCTAAATAATACTACAATCGTAATTCTTCCAGATTTTCACACGACATTTTTTTAGAGACTTAGTCCAAAGTTCAATACATATTACTATTGAAATAACACATTTAAAGCTTCTAAGTGTAAACGTTTACAGACTACATGTAAAAAGCGCATTTTCTCTCCCCCTCTTCAAATGGTTTTAGCATAGAACAATCCCTACGTTTGTCTAAATAAAACGAGCTGCAAAAGGATAATTATACTTATCCGAGAGGAAGATGTAATGATCTAGATTCTAGATTACGCTTCCTAATATTTTTTTGCAGAATATTAGGATTAGAAATTATGGTTAGAGAGAAATCGCGCACTTTCAATTTTGTTTAGTAGAATATATCATAATAGGGAAGCTGGGTCAGCGAACTACTCAGCCTACTGACCTAAACTATTGGTAGTTTTGTATGGTACTTGTTATATGGTAAGAATGTACAAACGGTGAAAGTTCCAATATTCAATATGCGTGTATAAGGTGTACTTTCTCTTGAACGGCACTTGAACTAAAAAAAGATGAATTAGTAGAAAGGGGCAAAGAAAAGCATTGTAGCGCATGCGACTTTAGCTGTATTACAAAATCGTTTGATTTCCTTTAACAAGCGTGTTTTTATCATTACTGATAAGCCTGCGTACTTATAGGCGCCACATATCATACCATTTCATAAAGTGCTTTGAATGTCACTCATTAGTTTTTTCTACTAGTAAGCAACCCTAAATTAAGATGTCGGCTTGTCATACGATTTCATCAGTGTGTGTTTTGATAATTGGATTCCAAATGGTCAAATTTATATGCCGAGTTCTGTATAATACGTTTGCTCCAAAATTAGGGTTAAACGTAAATTTCGTGGAAATGGGAAAATGGGCCGGTAAGTAATAAAATATTTTATTTCCACAATTTTGCTTATTCATTGAAAAATTGATATAATGTAGAAAAATTCTGTATGCTGACTAATGCTGAAAAAATGATTACCTACCACTGAAACAATAGCTTATTTTAATTATTTCACGTCACAATTGATTCCAAATGGTAATACTAAATTTGTCGTAAAAAATGTAGTTATTTTAAGATACCGAGACAGTATTAAGAAAATGCTTTTTTTATACATATTAGAATTGTCCCGAGTCAAAAATTTAATTAAGTCCGACGCTTTTTTATCCCCCTCAGAACTAACGGTCTCTGAGATTTTACATGCTTCATTGCTTATTTAAATTTGGGTTTGTTGAAGATAAGAAGAGAACGCGGCCAAAATAATAATAGTAACGAGAAGGCCATCAATTTACATAAAATTAAATAATTTCCCGTTCGACTTACTAATACACACGTTTTATGTTAATTTATTTCTACACGTAAGGGATGTTAGTGCTTGTTTATACCTGACCATACTGTGTTGAGCGCAACCGCAAATATTGATTTTTTTCATTTTCATAAGGGTTCTGAATCATATTAACAATAATGTATGTGCTAAGTCAAATATTTTCTTATTTACGTTTAATTTACAACTTGATTCATGCTTTTGCTTGATTTACAACTAGATAATTCTAATTCCATAAACTATTGTAGATAGGAAATTCAGCTTTTGATGGATGATAGAGGCACATATCAACAATCGGCTTTTGGCTCTTAGGTGTAAGTTTTTCCAATAATTTTTTAGTGATTTCAAATGATTCACTTGCGCTTCCATTAAATTTCCTTATCTTAATAATAATGTCATTTAGTAAATTACATAACAAACTCTTTGAAAGGGTTTAACCAGAATCAAGAACGTATCTTCTAACGTACATAATTTAAAAGGGCTGAATGTAGACGTTACGCCACTTCAAATGACTTACCTCTGCTTCATCACTTAATCATGATCTAACTTGAAAGGTTAAATAAAAGAGCTTTTTATCCGTTAAGTATGTTTGAGTTGGAGTTACATATTTTCGAAACATTTTAATTTCTCCATTGAATAGGTTTAGGTACCAAATAAGCCTTCCAAAGCGAGTTTGTAATGTAGGTAATATATGAAGTAGGTATGGAGAACTTCGCCAAATCATTTTAATTGAACTGTGCAAATTCGGTGTATATTGGTGAAACAACACGAAATTTCGATAGATACATAGAACTTTATTGGTTCATTATTATTTCAAGTTATTGATTAAAACAAGAAGCCAAGAACACAGATCTATAGAAGTCTGTCTTTGTTTTCTGTGTTCTCCTAGACCGTGACTTTACCACATGCAGTATCATTCACATCATCGTATTGATACTTGTGCAGTTTATTTCTTATTAATTTATCTATTTCAACTTCATTTTCATGATGGCCTCCGCCTCCGTGGAAAAAAAGGTAGGATAAATATGTTGTTTCCTTTTGCATTTTTGATGAGAATAAATACACCAAAAATTTTCTTAACGTTGTACTTTGGCTAACCTTGTTTAGTTTTAATCAGTCACAATCAGTCACCCTGGACATTGACACCCTAGTGTTGAGATACTATGACGTAAAGAATTGTAATACGAGTTCGGCTCCCGTTGTAGAAGTTTTTTTAAACAGAGTAATGCTATTATTCAAGAATGAGTTTTAACGCCTCCTATACCGTAAATTATTTATTTACATAATTGTTTAATATTCGAAGGTTTTTGAGAAGATGTTCATGTGTAGTTGTCTCGTTCTCGTACCATTTTTCGCATCAAAACATACGTAAAGTATTCATCTTTATTCAGATCTATTCAATTCAATGAATTTATTCAGAAAAATATTCATGTAATGTGAGACTCGATTGTACTATGAGTACAGTAAGAGTTTGCGAGCGGTACAAACGTTTCAAAAAGACCGTGAGGACGTTCAAAATGATGGCGACCGTTCTGGACGTATTAGCACATGAACAACCGATGATAACATCGAAAAAGTAATAAAAATGCTTATGGATAATTACAAAATCGTTTATCATTAATCGAAAGTTCTTCTCACTGTTTTTTCCGATTTTAATAGCATTTTGAGACATAATAATAATAATACCACTATGACGTCTTTGCCACCGTATTTTGCGCACATAACCCCCTGTGACTTCTTTCTGCTCGCGAAGATAGAATGACAAAAGTGTATTATATTTTAAGGATATAACTTTGAAAAGGACAAAGAAATTTGGGTGACTTTAACATTTTAATGTCTCAGCAAAGTATACCGCAAAGTGGCTAATAAGACATTGGTCTTCCTCTTGAACCTTTGAGGATTTATAAGAGGATTTAACCCTTTTTGGGTTTTTTTCTATTCAATTAAACGTAGTATATGGTTCCATCTCACAAAGGGGGTAACAGGTAAAGATTAAAGAAATTCACAACCTCCCTTTAAACCAATAAGGAGTTTAAGGGGGTTTAAGGGGAGGTTTTTCTATTCAAGTAGACGCGCCCATGTCACGGCTTATGTAAGATAATATTTTGAAGTGAGCTTGGAAATAGTTTCATCTGTTTTCCTATTTGTCGCCTGTACTGAACAGTGTGTTAAGTGTGATAATCGAATGAACAAATGTAGCTATATCGAAGGGTCTCAGTAGTAAAGTTGTTACTGAAATACCATGGTAAACCAAAAATAAAACACAAGAAACTGCTACATGATGATAAAATCCTCTAAGAGTATGAAGATACCACAAGGAAGTTGTTTGAGGCGATTGTATTTTCTATAATATATTAATGAGATTCCTAATATACTTCATTCATACGTACTACTTTGGGGAAGGTAAACGGGAAATAATGAATACACCATAACCATTGGCATTAAGGTTAACGTGTTAAGAATATTATATCATTATTTTGTAATAAAAAATTAGGCTAGCGTTTACAAATTAATATATCCTGGAATAACCTACTTACTAGTTTGAAAAGCTTTTAATTAAAATTCAAAGTAGATACGTTATTGCAATTTCAATTAGGTAATGATTACATCGTATAATATTAAATCGGCTGACATTAAATATCTACAAATGGAAAAAAAAAACTCCTCTTTTGACATTTATTAAACGTTAACTCATGCCAAATGACCTGGTTACCGGTTATGCGTTGAATGCTAGGTATGGTGACATGTAGACTTTTTGTTTCAATCAACAGCAACAGCGTTAGCGCAGTAAATAAATGTACTTATTTTTCATACGAATTAAAACTCAATTTTCATTAGTGTATAGTAATGTACAAAACGTGAGGAATAAAGTTTTTTAATAAACTGGCGTTTGAAATTAAAAACGTAGAATCGATATTCAAATTTAAAGTTTAAACACCAATTAAACACATGGTTGCACTCGTTGCAGACACATAGTTTTTCCTCCTTACAAGAATTCTACAGTGAAATAGGTAACCTCCAAACTTGTACCAAATTCATATTTCAGTTTTAACTTTATTAAGTAATACTTCTACCACGCCTCTACGTTTTTGGGCTATTCGGGAAGATGTAACACTACTATTACTTTCATTTAACTGATGAGTAGGTAATATTATTACTTTTAACTGGGTCCGCAAGGACCCATTTTGTTCGTGTCCTAACGCTTCACCATCTACAGTGTCCTTATCGATCCACTCTCGTGTAGTAACTAATAATTTATTGAAATACTTTATATTTACATTACTTTTATCTATAGTCAACTTTCGAGATTAGACCAACAAATTCCGAGACCGATCAAAATGACGAGATGAGATCAATCGTAAGTTTCGTATTGGGTCGTCTTGGGTCATCAGTACGGTTTCTTGGTTGTCCAATCCTCCACTTCCATATTTTAATCGCTTTGAAATTTACATTTTTACTAAAGTTGTGGTTGCGGAAGAAATTAGGCTTACTTGCATGATTAGTGAAATGAGAAGGTATAATATAGGACAAAGTTCTCTAAATTAATACTGCTATAATGAGCACCACTCATTTAAAACTACTTACTTGTTTTTGCTATCAGAGAAAATGCGTTGGGATTAATTATGCCAAGAATAATTAAGATAGCATTTAACGGTTACAGGAAACATCAAAAAAGGTAGATAGACAAGGTTTTATGTCAAAAGTAGTGACAAAACTTTAACAGGCAATAAAATTAAATTTGGCACAATTAATATTGCATTATCCTGAAAACGTTAGTGTTGGCGTCAATCTAACCTATAGGTAAATTATTGACTATCTGAAACTAATACCTCTATTTATGTAATGTACCTTTGTTGTTTGATAAATAAACCTTGGCAGTGTAGTAGATATGTAGTTAGCGTATTTTAAATTTAATTTATATCTTATACACAAAAATTCAATTATCGATTATTATTGTACTTCATGCAATTTGAGCAATTATACATGCCTTCAAAACATCCAATTTCTTAGATATTGTATGTACTATGGAAATTGACTTAATCAAATGTGAAGATATAAATTTATATATGAGGTATGCAGTTTAAGCAAGAGCAGGTATAATGTGAGAACGTTGCAAACTTGTGGAGGCAGGTTGCATTCTGCACTTTACTATTGGGATTTGTCACGAGTTGCAATCAGAAAGTCACAATCTCAATTTCAGAGTGTCTCTCGTGGACGGATCATAAAGTTTCAAGAATAGATATAATCTAAAATTAACCTCTAGAGATCATTGCGGTAGATTATGTCAAATGCTTTTTTCATATTGAAGTCTTCGGAATGGTTTCACTTTCTTGTTTTCATTTAAAATCGTAACCATTTGAAAATGCATTCATTCGAAATTGCTCAAGTGTAGAAATGTAAATAACTGAAAGATACTGTCGTAGTCAGAATCTGGCCATTTCACTTCGAAAACATACACAATTGATATGCATCGTATCCATTTTCATTTACCATTCATTTTGCTATAGGTACTAACAAAGAAAGCGAAATTCAAAATATTTTCAGGTTGCGTTTTTATTCCAATTTAGTAATTGAAGAGCTCTAGAAAAAAAGGAAGTTCTAAATACAGAGTAATTATTTTGAGGACGTTAATGCGTGATAACATCAAATAACAAGCATTTAGATTCAAATTTGATATTAAATATGCATTAGCTTTGGAATTTTTTCATGCACACATAAAAAGAAAATATTCAAAAAGAAGCCACGTTTCATTATAATTCATTCAAAGCTAGAAAATTCTCATTCTGGTCAATGTATAATAGCGAATACCCTCTTCAACTAAATTTATTCGACTGCAGTAAAGTAAACGGTAGCGTACATTAGTCTGAATGGAAATTGCAATTGTAAAATGCATAATAGAGATCATTAGCTGTGCAAAACACGTATACCTCACTGTTTGCATTTCCTACCTTAAAATCAATTTCTAGACCTTTCCATGTATTTTTCTCGCTACCTTTTCAGTTTACACAAAACGAAATAGTCCGTTTTGGTATATTTAATAAAACTAGACGTTTCCTATTTTTGAAATACAAATTTATCAAAAGAATGGCGTGTGCAAATTTAACTTCATCAAAGCTGAAGATATTTACATAAATGGCACTAATATAGAATAACTAATAAGGAAGATGAATATTATAATTATTAAACTTGTCACTTATTTTAAAATAAAAGTCATCTTCACTCAGACTCATTTCTTATTAAATCGCTCAAGTACAAACAAAATGATAAATTAAACAAAACTGCCACAATTAACTCACACCTATACATGATTATTTATTACGCTTTCTCGTATAGTCATGGAAGTTGATCTGCTCAATAAAGGGAACCGTCAAGGAAAGCACCGATGATGTGGATCGTTACTACTTCATTAGTGCATTAGTTTTCACCAGAAAACTCTCACTGAAAACACTACAGAAGAATTAAAATCAGGCCAGGTACTAAAAAATAAAGTAGTTTTGTGGTTCCTTCTATCCTGGAAAATTTACAAGAAAGAGAATAGTCTAAGAGCTGGCATGCAAATTCGGCCATGATCTAATATAGTCAGGATTTATAGGGGGAATGGATGACCCGGTGGTGTGTATGGTAAATTTCGTGGAGCCAGAACTCTGGGGTGACAAGGGGAGGGTGGGTGGACGGCCAAAATTGCAAAGTTTTTTTTTAAATAAATGATCGAATATAGTTCTGGGTATTGGCACAGCTATAGCCTTTACCTATATAAACATTATTTAAAAACTCCCAGAACAATAGGGAAACATGAAACACCGTCACAAGCAAGCATACATGTCATTTTTTGAAATTTTTTTTATGATAACATATAGTGCTGGCAATTTTTGTACATATTTTGCATGATCCCAATGACACATAAGCAAACTTACAGAACTCAAGTCCTACAAAAAATAACAAAAAAAAATATAATTATGTGCACATCATACAAAGTGGTATCTGCGGTTGTCACAACATTATTATAAAATGATCAAATATAATTGTAGGAAGTAGCATATTCTATATTCACACATGTAATAACAGAATAAAAAATGGAATATTAATATATTAAATATTTCGATGTTGTACAGGGTGTGTACAACTAAGAAACGAGGCCGGCCATAACTCGGAAACTACTTGAGATAGAACAGTGGAATAAAAAATTTTATAATAAATGTGACCAAGAGAAAATGCTGGAAATTATTTTCAATTTGCTACCATTGCCGCCAGATGGCGTTTCACTGATTTAAATTTGAAATTCCCATTTTTTGGACAATTTTCCTCAGTGATGTATTTAAAAAAATATATTCATTGTAAACTAGCGATCAATATGTAAAACTTGTATAAGAAATTTTTACGATTGCTGTCACAATAAAGGGAGGGAGAACTAAATTACGGGTTACTGGAAAAAATCGTGTAACTTCGAAACTAGTTGGTTGAATTTGCCAAGATTGGTCTCGATGTAAAGACAATACTTGACATTGCCAAAAAATCCAAAACCACAACAATTTCTTATCTCCGTTTACCAATAGAGGGCGCAACTTGTTGAAGGAACAAAACGGTCGACTTTTCTAAAAAAATTCAAATGGTACCAAATATTTTGTTCCCGCTATTTGAAGGAAAATTAATAAGAGTAATTTAAAAAAAAATTTGTCAATAGCTCTTATAGTACCGAAGATATAGTCAAAAATGTGGTAATATATGAGGCAATTTGAGGTATAAACCACAATCTTCGGTTCAATATGAGCTATTGACGTAATTTTTTTTTAATTACTCCCTTATTAATTTTCCTTCAAATGGTCGACGGAGATAAGAAATTGTTGTGGTTTTGGATTTTTTTGGTAATATCAAGTACAAGTATTGTCTTTACATCAAGACCAATCTTGACAATTTCAAGCAACCCGTTTCGAAGTTACACGATTTTTTCCAGTAACCTGTAATTTAGTTCCCCTCCCTTTATTTTGACAGCAATCGTAAAAATTCATTAAACAAAGTTTTACATATTGATCACTAGTTTACAATGAATATATTTTTTTAAATACATTACTGAGGAAAATTGCCCAAAAAATGGGAATTTCAAATTGAAATCAGTGAAACGCCATCTGGCGGCAATGGTTGCAAATTGAAAATAATTTCCAGCATTTTCTCTTGGTCACATTTATTATAAGATTTTTAATTTCACTGTTCTATCTCAAATGGTTTCCGAGTTATGGGCGGCCTCGTTTCTTAATTGTACACCCTGTACAACATCGAAATATTTAATATATTAATATTTCAAGTTTTTTGATTCTGTTATTACATGCGTGAATATAGAATATGCTACTTCCTACAATTATATTTGATCATTTTATAATAGGTAATGTTGTGACAACCGCAGATATCTATAAATTCCACTTTGTATGATGTGCACATAATTATATTTTTTTTTCGTTATTTTTTGTAGGATTTGAGTTCTGTAAGTTTGCTTATGTGTCATTGGGATCATGCAAAATATGTACAAAAATTGCCAGCACTATATGTTATCATAAAAATTTTTGCAAAAAATGACATGTATGCTTGCTTGTGACGGTGTTTCATGTTTCCCTATTGTTCTGGGAGTTTTTAAGTAATGTTTATATAGGTAAAGGCTATAGCTGTGCCAATACCCAGAACTATATTCGATCATTTATTTTAAAAAAAAACTTTGCAATTTTGGCCGTCCACCCACCCTCCCCTTGTCACCCCAGAGTTCTGGCTCCACGAAATTTACCATACACACCACCGGATCATCCATTCCCCTTATAAATCCTGACTATATTAGATCATGGCCGAATTTGCATGCCAGCTCTCCGTCTAGAAGGTTTTTTTAATTTAGAGAAAATCGCAGAACAGGTGGATCCTATAAATGAGTGGTAAAAAAGGCACGCGTAAATTCTTTAACCGATGTATTGAAATTACAATTAATGAAGGAAAACGACTCGTTGAACCATAAATGATAGAAGAGGCTAAATCAAACGGTAAGCAAAACTCAGGTAAGTCAATGGCAACGCTATTGATTTTCGGGTTCATTGCCAATAGGGACAAAAGTTACAGGGTTCGTGTCGATCGGGACCGGTAAAAAAATAGACTAACCAAAACAGCTAATTCCCTAGATCACATATCCACTTTTGACTTGTACTAATTACATATATGTTATGGTCGTTAGATGTCCACCTATTCAATATAATTCCGATCTGTGGTCCAGCTCAAAAGTTATGGAGCAAAATGTATCCAAAGTCGTTATTTGTGCATCAATTTCTTAGAAGAAATGTCCACACATATTTCATCGTTGCCCATTAACTGAATTTTGTACGGTTTAGCCTTGAGGTTACCACAAAGTTTTTCACCAATACATGTCAAAATTCATCAAAATAAGTGACCGTAAAACTGAGGATCCTTCGATAATCCGTTATATCGGTTTATGTGCATCAAAATTGCAAAAAAGGCGAGTTTCCACATGCAAGATTATTATTATTATTATTAGTCCTAAGTATTCCTTATGGAATATAGGGCGCTTTAGTTATTCTTGATCATAACAAAAATTCTTAAAAGGTTCTTTGGTGTGGTATATCTAGGTTTTTCGTTGTGCTTTCCCCAAGCTACGAAGTAAATACTTTGCCCGGTACAATATCTTTCCCAGCACTGCATTGATATGTCCACAATATTATTCTTATTTATCTTGCTAGTTGAACCTCATTTTCATTTCATGTCTTCGCGGAAGAGGGTTGGCTGGATGCTCTTCTTTTTTGCATTTTTGATGCGAATAAATGTAACAAGTATTTAATATAAAAAATTAGTGGAATAGTTGTATTAATTATTACAATTGATTTATTTATTCTTAATATAAACTCACGCTTCCTTACTTTTAAAAATTCAAGAAAATGTAGTTACATTACCCTAACCCCGTTGAATGACAAATGACTAAAATCAATTGCGGATTTGGTAATAGACGAATTATATCATTATAACTTATAATTTTAATTTGTATAAAACAAAATCGTCAATAACCTTTAGAACACCTTCTTGTATAATATAATAATTTGTATAATATTGGGCGAAATGAATCAGTAGAGGGTTAATGGCAATGAGACGAAAATATTCCAGAAGTTGTAATGATATAGCATTAAAAGATGAAAAAGAGACTTTTATATTAAAATATAAACATAATTTGGGTCTGATGAAGGTAAAGGAAATATAATTACGAGCATTGTAACACTTAATCAAAAAGATGACAGTTTTTCAACCGAATTAAAACATGTTAGAATGTATAATGAACTAGGTACTTTATTGCTGAATATCATGCGGATAAAGATAATTTCTGACCGTAAAAACGTACATCTAAAAGAACTCCAGGCTTAAATGTAACAACAAACGACATATTTGATCTGCTTCCAAAAATTTATAGTAAGTATAAATTCTTGATGAATGTTTAATACAATGTTATTGTTCAAAAAACTCAAAAAATTCTGATAATTCCTTAAATTAGACACAAAGGACATTAACGTTACAAGTAATTTTTTCTTTTTACTCAACGTTTTTACATTACTTATTGTAATCTGTAATAAAGTCCTGTTATTATTAAATTCCGTCCCATACGGTTCATTAATACAGGAGGAAAAATAATACAAAAATTAAGGTTATATTTAATAACAGGTTCAAATGACCAAAAAAAAATTTCTATTTACACCTAACAAAAGAACGTTAAAAGTGTGCGTTTAATGTAGCATAGTGGCTCGCCATTTCAATATCATTAAAACAATTCCGATGCCCATGTAAGGTAGCAATTATTTAAAATAACAATGGAATAATTTAGTAGGAAACGATACCCATGATCCATGTTGCGTATCTTTTTAGTTTTTGGTATCAATTTTTACTGAAATGAAGATTGTCAAAACACAGGAGAAAATGAATCATTTTGATCTGCACATCCACCGTGATTAAGTTGCTTGTTTGATTGACATTAGAAGCTCAAACAGTTACATAAACAACAAAGTAGTGGTCACAGATTTCCACTGAACCTAAAGAATGACCAAGCATGTTCCTCTGAGGACATCCGAAAAAAGTCAACCGATCTAAGGCCAACAATCGGCAAGCTGTGGAAAACTGGGGAACTTGACTCTTGACTCGATAACCAATACCTATAAGACAGTATCACACAACCGAATAAAAAACATCAATTGCTCTTTGTTTATATTCATAGTTATTATTATATTACATTTTTATCGTTTTTTTGTTATAAATTACTTTAACGAGTCTACTAAAGTTTGTTTTGTGGTTTACCTATATCTTTGTTTAGGTGCTATAGCAATAATGTAGGCTACGGTTTTTTTATGGAAGTCAAATGAAAACGATCATCGCAATTTTTATTGGAATAGCTTTAAAGACTACAAAATGTGTGGTTTAACACGGAAAACGTCAAAGGTGCTTTTTACGAAAAAAAACCAATACAAAATATACGCATGATGGGGAGAATTATCGATTACAATTACAAAAAAAATGCTGGAACTAATTTTATTTGTGCGGTAAATAACGCTATATGTGTGATATAAAGTATGTGCATGGCACAGTTTAATTAAATTTTGTAATTTAATAACTTATGTGCAAGCCTTTGGTTTCCCTGTTAACCCTTAGCCAGAGGACATACTAATTTTGAGTGACACCTGAGACTATATTTACTCGTTCCGGATAAAAGGGGATCAATTTAATCAAATTTAAATAACTTTGAATTAGCTTTTTTTATAATAATGGTTTTTCCATACGCAATTTACGTTTTTTTCTGTATAAAATTTCGTCATCTCCGTTTCTGTAATTATAACAGATGCGGTTTCATTTCCACCGACGTCAACGACGTTCCCATCGCTTTAAGCATTCCAAACAATTTAAGGCGTCGCGTCGGTGATTTACGTAGCAACGTTTTGGATTAAGCGATTACCCTATCTGTAACCCGTACAAGAACAATCGTTTAACACGTATGCATATAAACTTAATTTAAATTTACAATGCTTTAAACAGATCTTTCTCGACTAGTATTTTAATTTTTTTACTAAATTTTCGGTTTTTATATCACGTGAAATATGGTGGCTTTCCCATTATTTGGGTTATTATCAAAGAAGAAATGCGACATGGGACAATTCTATAATAATTCGGTTGACGTGAGGTGGAAAATACATTGGCCTAGCTAGATTAAAAGTATCAACCTATGCCGGCTTGGTGCATACGCTGCTCAGTAAAAAAAACGTTAAGACTTGTGATTTTAATTGGCTTTTGTTAGTAGATTTAATAAGAATAAGGGTACAAACAGTTAAATTAACATGTAGTATTTGGAAATTAAAAACAATGGCAGACAATCGAAACGATTATCTACTACATAATCGTAGAGATGAAGGAACGAATCTATTTTCCAGACTTTTTGAGAAAATAAAGGAGCGTGTCAGTCACGAACAGAAGTATCAGGGATCAAAAGAAAACTTGAAAATGAAGGGATAGAAATTCCTATCGACAGTTAACTCGCCAAACAACTTTTGCACAGATGACGTCCACATCCATAACAGTTCTCCCCATGGAATACTACAGTTGATTAGGATAATTAAAGATAAATTGGGTTGGGTTACCGCGGTTTGATCCTCCTGTTGACACAATCAAAAGATTTGATTCGATTACTGAAATGTGAAATATTTATAGAGTAGTAAGTAGAACCAAAGAGTATATTTCTCTTTGGTAGAACCATACACTTTATACAGCGCCGCCACTAGGGTGTTCGGCGCCCGTGTGCAACTTAATATTCGCCGCCCTTGTCGGGCACAATTTAAAAATACAATACGAAAATATAAGGAAATATATAAAAAAACGTTAAACCATATTTTATTAATGACTTGATGTATTAATTTTTAATGTTTTACAGCA
Organism: Pyrocoelia pectoralis; assembly: GCA_036250285.1. NCBI lineage: Eukaryota > Metazoa > Arthropoda > Insecta > Coleoptera > Lampyridae > Pyrocoelia > Pyrocoelia pectoralis. The sequence goes on from CM070082.1 coordinate 3,592,225, forward strand.
ATATAATATATTCAACTTGATAAAGCCTTTGTTCTATGGCGAAACGTCGATTTTTGTAACTAATGTAGTACTATATCTACTCTAGTAATAACTAGATAGTGAAAATTTGACAAGAAATACTACACTTTTCATAAGTAATCTATATTAAAAAAAAGGTGTTTTCTTCGCCTTCATGGAAAACTTCTTTCGAAGTTGATGGACCTAGTTTATATCTTGATAATTTCTTTTTTGACTAAAAATTGTCCCAGCGCTCCGCTAAGTCTTTTTCTTTCTTCAGTTTTCGCTTCTTTTTTCTGCCTATATTGAAAACCCGATGGCCACTTTTTTTTTCTTTCGGACATTTTGAAGTAATCAATAATCACTAATAAATTAAAAATGCAAATGCATAATAAAATGAAACAGGCACATGTTCATTTTAACGCAGAATTGTATTATGTATTCTGTGATTTCAATTTAAAAAAGATGTTGTTTCGTCTTAATCAAAAGCCGCTTCATAACTTTAAGCAGCAAAAATAAATACCTACAAGAAAAGGATTTATCTCCCTCAAAACATTCGTCAAATTAATCTACTTAATCAAAATTTCTAGAATTTCACTTGCTGAGCGAAGCTACCGCCGCTACCGGTATTCCACTATAATGTCGGTGGCTTGGTGCAAATTTCAAAGAATTAAATAGCTTAAAAACAACGTTATAGCATTAGCAATCGCAACGTTCTGATATTTCACTATAAAGATATGAAATAAATGGTCAAATTATCTTATACATATTTATTTTAATGTTTCTGAGGCGGCAATTCATGTCATATACTTCGGCATGTTTTTATTTAGATTAGACGAAAAGACAGATAGGTAAATAAAAGATATAGAGTAGGTACTAAAGTTTTGTTGTTCTTATTGGGAAACATTCAAATAGTGGTGTCATGAATTTTGTTTTCTATTAAATAATTTTTATAATTACATACCTACTACCTAGTCTCAAACTCCCAAGTACCATTTTGGCCGCCGCAGCGGCGGCTCTGTCAGTGTCCCGCAATAGGTCGCGAGTGTTTCAAGTGTAAAAGATTAAATCATTTTTCAAAGGTATGTCGCGCTAAAGATAGATTAAATTTAATAACCAATGTGGAAGATTAATTGCGATTCGATTTTGGTAAATAGCGTTAATTAGTTGGCGTGGAGAGTCAAGTTAAACGTTGAAAATATGCCGGTTTTATTTAAAGTAGATACGGGATCAGATGTTAATTTAATCTCCCAGAACATATTTGACATCGGAAAACAGAAATCTGGTGCTGAATTAGACTAAAATAAAATTAGAGGCCTACAGGGGCTCGAAAATTGAAAATTGCGGAATGGTTGATTTACCTAATGATAAAGACAAAAGTTGGTTATTTTAAAGAAAATTTTGTAGTCACAAAATTGAGTTCAGTACCAATTTTAGGCTTAAGTGTAAAATTAAATATCGTTAAAAGAAATGTAGATCAGGTAAAACTGTAAAAGTTACCAATGCAAATGCATTTAACGAAAGAAATTGTTGAAAGGGAGTATAGGGATGTTTTTACGGAAATCGAATGTCTTCCACGTACCTAAGCATTGACTAATTTTCAATCAACGACGTAAGTAATTATGCAATTGAGATTAAAGAAAATGCTACTCCGTCGTCTAAACATCCTTATAGAATTCCTAAGTTAAATGTGAACTTGATCGATTATGTCAACTAGACATAATCGAAAAGTATCATTGACTTTCTACACAGTCAATGAAAGTATGATAGGCCAACAGAATGGGCGAGTAGATTTAGTAATCGTGCAAAAACCGAACGGTACCTTATGATTATGTTTAGATCCAAAAGAGATTAACAAAAGCGTTAAGGACGAACACTTTAATAGGTATACCGACCTTAGAGGATTTGAAGGCGAAATCAAAGAACGCCAGCATTTTTTCGGTAATAGACTTAAAAGATGGTTTTTGGCAAATGAAATTGGTAAAAGATAGCATAAAATATTGTGTGTTTTCGACAATATTTGGTTGTTACGCATTTTAAAGGCTACTGTTTGGTCTAAAAATAGTACCAAACATTTTTCAAAGTTTAACACGGAACTTTTTTGTGATATAGAAGGTGTATTTATATCTATACATGGATGATTTGCTAATTTACGCTGAAAATGAGAAAAAACACGATGAAATAATCGACGGTAACACTTCAATATGTCGTAAGTCCGATTTCAGACAAATGTACATTTCGCCCTTAATTTACTAAATTCACCTCAACACGTGTCTTAAAACATTTTTATTGGCTTAGGATTGCGGAATAAACCAATACAACAGTGACTCTATTACAAACAGTGACGACAAGCAGCTATTAGCTCCGCCCATCCGCCATTAGGAGGCAAAATTGTGGGCGGGTTTATATGAACTCAAGGGTGGTATCCTAGCAACTTGCTAAATTCAAATAAAAGTTACACGCCCATCAAAGGTACACTACCACGTAATTAGTCCGCCCTCCATTAAGAGGCAAAATATACCACGGCCAATAAAAATCGATACCACGCTTGTCCCACTGTTTGTAATAAAGTCACTCTAGCCAATACCAAGCAAGAAACAGTATGGCGTAAATCTGAAGCTGATTGCAATTTGCAGTTAATTAGACTTAGGCATTATTTTTGGTCGGATTGAAATGCTCGATCGATATAGGACATATTGAATAATGATTTTTAGTGTTTCTGAAAAGTACCGACTTCTGAGTTAAGTGTTACCGTCAATATTAAAAAATGTATTTGATAAAGCTTAGAAAGGTAAATATTAAGTTTAATTTAAATAAATTTCAGTTTAAAAACTGATAAAGTTAAATATTTAGGGCATGTTTTTCGTAAGGGTGTTGTAGAAATTGATCCAGGACGAACAAAAGCGATTTTAGATTACAATGTAAGTACCTCAAAATAAGAAGGATTTGCGATTACTAGGAATGGTAAATTACTTACGGGTTTTTATACCAGATATTGCAAATCAAACGGCGCCTCTAAGATCGCTTTTGAAGAAAAATGCTGAGTTTGTATCACTGAACTCAATAATATATAGAGTTCAGTGGTTTGTATGGATTGATAATATTCACACTAAATGTTTGAATAAAATTAAACGTACCTACCTATAATTTGTAATGCGTCAGAATTACAAAATTTTAATAATGACAAGGAGAAGTTGTAATGCAAACTGACAGTATAGGTAGTAAGGATGGAATTGGTTCTACCTATTAATGCAAGACAACAAACCTGTACGTTTTGCGTGGGGGAAAACCTTATCAGAAGCAGAAACGCGTTATGTGCAAATTGATAGAGTTTTTATGAATTTTGTTTGCGTGCAAGCGATTTCATCATTATATTTATGGCAAAAAAGTTACAGTTCAAACAGTTCATAAACCGTTAGGTAGTGTCCATTATGCAGAAATAAAATTAACATAATTAATTAAGTATGAAACTATCAATCAATTTATGATCTCGAAGTAAAGTACATTCCGGGAAATACAATGTAGGTATACCTATTGCAGATGTCAGAAGCAGAGCATTTTTGAAAGCTGATAATACTCAAGTTGATTATGATTTAAACGATGTTATTCATGTGGTAAATGTGAGCGATAATTTAAAAGATATTCTACAAGATGAGACTAAGGAAGATAGCGTATTAGTAAATGTAATGAACTATTGTAAACATGGTTGGCCAAAATCAATTACGAAAGTAGAACAAAATCACAAAACGTCAAATTTTATTTTAATAAGAGAAATAACATTAGTTTTGAGGATGGATTATTATTCATGAATCAGTCCATTATTGTACCGACGGTATTGCAACAGATATTCTAAATAAAGTTCATTCATCTCATTTAGGTATTTTGAAAACTAAACAACGAGCAAAATCGTTATTTTATTGGCCAGGCATGGACTCCGTGTCAAAGATATCGCAGTAGAAATATAAAGGAACCGATGTTTGTTATATCATACAATTCCAAAATTACCGTTTGAAATAATAAGTTTGTGATATTTAGAATATCCGGCAGTGATTGGAAGTAGCCGCGCTACTTAGTAGCGCGCTACTGTAGCACGCTACTTTTTGCAGTAGCAGAAGAAATAGCGCGCTATTTTTCCTACAAAGTAGTTTTTTATGTAGCGCGCTACAGTAAACTAAAAATAAATATTGCTTCTGCGCCGCTACATTTTCCGCTAATGCAGGCGACCCCCGCGGCCCGGTGGGTCATATGACTCATATGTACCTGTCGATGTTCAGATGGAGCCTTCACTTTTCTTAGTTATTCTCATTACTGAATAGTGAATTTAAATCAGTGTGATCGTAAATTCCAAACAGTTTAATATATAAGATATTGTTTAAAATAGCAAAATAGGTACCTACATGTATGTTTATGTAATGCTTAAAAATCTCGTGTTTAGACAATGTATGGAAAAGTAGCTAATAAATGTAGCGAAATACGTTTTTTTGCATATAGTAGTTGTAGCGAACTACTTTTTTGTCAAAGTAGCTGAAAAAGTAACGAACTACTTTTTTTGAAAAATAAAAGTAGCAGTAGCTAACTACTTTTCAAAAGTTGTTTTTCCAATCACTGAGAATATGCAAACAAAAACTATTTAGTTGTAGTAGATTATTTTTCAAAATGGGTAGAGTTGAAATTACTAAAGTCCAAAGATTCAATATAAATATCAAACGTATTAAGGTGCGTATCCACCAAGCGCGCAACATGATTGCATTATTGTTAGTAAATATTTGCAAACTCAATATTTGTTGGGTGGAAACAAAAACGACGTGCATTCGAAAACGTTAGCAATTGTTAGCAATGATTTGTCCGTGTTTCGAGTGATGCCGGTACATCAAAGGGATTTGTTGATAGTGTGCGCGCGTTGTGCATTTAGTTGGAGACGTGGTCGCAGTATTCTCCGGTACAATTGTTATTTTCCGAAAGGACAAGAACCTTATTGCCAATATCTAAACAGTCACTGAAATCAAAAATAATTAAGAATTTTCCAAAATTTCTCTCCGAAGGAACAACAAAGTGAAAGCACAAGACGATAAGAGTTCGAAAGTGCGACAATATAATATGAAACAAAGTCAGGAAGTCAGGAAGTGATCTATAGATATGGCAATGAGTGGCGTCCTGCTGCTATAGTTGGGAAAGCAGACACTCCCAGATACCATGATGTTCTACCGATAAAAGATGAATCTTGTGGTGCCACAAGAATACCCGTTTACTTCAGAATTTCCTATCAATTCTAGTATTTGTGCCATCGATAAAAGCAAAAAGTGAGAGAAAGGAAAAATGATACACACAATGACTTCGCAAAACGGCACTCATTCAATAATTTTAAAAAACAATCTTGGAGCAACTACCTACGTTAAAAATATTTAAACGATAAGTTCTTTCGAAAAATCTGGAGTAGAGTTCGTTATATAAATCCTCTCCACATCATTTCGTTTACTTCTTGTGTGAGGAAACATTTTAAAACAATCCACCCTTCTCTACCATTCTAAAATGCTTTTACAAAAAATACGCATTTCGCCACCTGGGCGAGAAAGCTTTACGAGTTTAACAAAAATGTGTCTATTGATATTTTAATCAAATTTGAGAAAAAGTTATTATCTGATTGAATGGCAATCCTCAACTTCAGCAGCTTGTCTTAAGTTAAGCAAGAACAGTAAGAGACTAAACAGTTACAGGTCGATTACGCCCACGTCTCGTTTCAGTAAATTATTGGAACAAATGGTCAACTTACGGTTTACGTAAATCTTAAAGCGACACAGATTACTGCCGAACATCAAGCATTTGTCCAATTAGAGATTACGATAATTGACACTTTTGCCGAAAGGAAGCGCCTAATTGGAAGCTTAATTGCAACGTTGGTATTTTGAAACGGTTGCACAGTTTAATTTTTATTCAAACTTTTACGGAATTCTTAGATACTGCCTAAATATTTGTGTTCTCCTTCCTACACCCTTAAAACGGTACCCATAATCGCCAAAATGATTTAATTTAGTATTGGCCGAAATTTTACCTAAGGGAACGGTTAAACCACTTTAACTGTATTGAGTGCAACTGATACGGTCATTTTAAAACATTGATTTGCATTTACATTGATGTGAACAGTTATTAAATTCGTGATTCTGGGAAAAGGAGCCAAATGGATATGTGCGTTCCCTTCTCAAATACACTCAATCCAATCAGAAAGAAATTTAATATAAACTGTATTCGTATCCCACTAATCTAAGTTCAAATTGATATAATTTGTTTGCCGAAACATTTTATACACTCTACTACTTTGTTACAGTAATAACTGGCGCATCAGATGGTTTGGGGAAAGCTTATTCCGATGGACTGGCGGCCAAAGGAATGAATGTAGTACTGATAAGTCGAAATGAAGATAAACTGAAAGCAACAGCCGAAGACATAGGTATGTTATAGTTAGTCTGTGATTTTGGATTAACGGCTTATATTACAGAGCACAAGTATAAAGTACAAACTAAAACTATTGCGGTTGATTATACGGAAGGAAATGATATCTACCACATAATTGAGAAACAGTTAGCAGGACTAGAAATTGGAGTATTGGTGAACAACATTGGGCTGAGTTATCCATACCCAGAATACTTTCTAAACGTTACGGACAAAGAGAAACTGTTCTCAAACATTATCCAGTGTAACATCTCTTCAGTTACTCACATGTGTAGAATAGTAATGCCAAACATGGTCGAAAGGCGTAAAGGCGTTGTCATCAACATTTCTTCTATATCTGCTTATGTTTCCAGTCCTCTATTAACGGTTTACGCCGCCTCCAAGGCTTATATTGAAAAATTCTCAGAGGATTTAAGTACCGAGTACGCTGATATGGGAATTGTTGTACAGTGCGTTTCGCCCGGTTATGTAGCTACTAATATGTCTAAAATTCGAAATCCAACATGGATGGCTCCAAATCCAAAGACTTTTGTTAAATATGCTCTTGAGACTGTTGGTATTCAAGAAAGTACAACAGGTTATTTTCCACACACCGCTCTGGTAACAGTTACGAAGTTCTTAGGCAAAATATCGACGAAATGGGAAAGGCGCATTGTCATAAATACTATGAAAAACATTCGAGGCAGAGCTCTACGGAAACATCATAGTTAAGTAATACTTCAAAATTAAAAGCATACCAAAGGGTTCGTGAGGTTCTTAAACCTCTATTTGACAAAATTTTAGTTTCTGTTTGAATGTGTGAACTTAAAGAATAATAAATCACTTTTTTCTTCTTGAAAATTTGAACCATTACTGTTCAACAATTATTTTATCTAATTATGTATAATCTAATTTGGTTCAAGTAGTATTGGGCAGCTCTATCTTTTATGTAGCCGAAACGGCACATACTATATAAAAGGTCGGTGCCTCCTTTTGATTTGGAGACAGTATTCTAAGGAGAACAGTACAGTTGGTTGTAACCTTTCGTGAACAAAGCTGGTACTACATAATGAGCTTGCTGCAGTACCATCATGCCTTCTCATCCGAACTACCCAACTCTGTTGTGAAACTGGCTACCTCCTATTAGAGTCAGAACTCTTTCATCTTAAGGGTGTTAACCTATGGAGTAAACGTGAAAACCAAAATTTTCCATACCTCTACTGATACACCGGTTCAAAGACTATTAAATTTAATTATTATGAAAAGAAGTTAACACACCGTACACCCTAACGAAAATGAGGTCGTACGTGTTAGAATAGATATAGGCTTACGATATATGCTAAGTAAAGAAAAATAGTACCCGAAAAAGTCAAAAATATATGAAAAAAGTACAAAAGACAAAAAAGACAGTTCTGAGTCAATTATCGAGGGCAGTAGTAATAAGCAGCGGTAACCAAAAATAAAGCAAGTGTAAAACAAGAAACAATTTGGACAAAAACGGTGTGATTAATGGTACATCTGTCACCGTAGCAAGGATAAGCATCTTAGTATTACACTTATTTAAAGAAAAACGTAAAAGTGTCGAGTTAAAAAAAAGTCATGCTTGAATGTTTGATGCAAAAAGTCAGTTAGCTTTGCTTGATTTCCATGAATGTTTTTAGCTAAATTTAATTGTACATATACATATTATGTAGATTTTGTAAAGTTTTAAATACTTATTTAGTTATTTAGATGATGTGCATGTGTTTAAAACAGGAACCGGAACCGGTACCGGAAGCATATTTACATATCCTCCTATACAACGGCACCAAGGTGCTGAAATCTGTTAGTCTTTGTGGCGTACAATTGAGCTATAAACGCTCACTGATTTAGACACCTCCGCGAATTGTTTAACTTATTTTAACACTTCCAGATAAAATAAAGCAGCCAGAGTAAAATAATATAAACACATGTTGAAATAATTAGTTATTTATTTATTTAAAAATTTAAAAAATAAGTTCTTATATTTTTTGGAACTTTTCTCTACAATAATAAATTATACATATGTATTTACATTTTAGTTTTATTTTAGAACTATATTTGATGACAAAATGTTACTTAAATCGACATGGTTAAATATTTAAAGCACAGTTTTTAATTCTAAATAACTTTTTTTATAATACATATGTACTTTTTGATATTGTCAAAAATGAAGGTACTTTACTGTTGCGCAAAATTCATATTTTTTGACCAACTTCGTATAGGTAGGTACGACTGAAAAAAATTAATACCTGATGGTTTCATTTCAAAAGTTTTAGATCATGCAGAACTTTTTAAATCAAGTTTTTTCAATACGTGTTTCTACAGAGTATTTTTGTATCCATTTGCATTCGCTTTCATAGTCGTCCGAAAATTTTGTTTCTACTTCCACAGTATATTTATCTTCATTTATAATCGTACTTAACACGATCTTACACGCTGGAGCAACACGATGTGAAAGGGGCTTTATGTTTTTAACATATTCCTCCTCCATTGTGGCGTATAAATAACAAACGTGCACTTAACTCTATTAACAACTAGGAACGGAAATATAACTGCCAAACTCTTATACGTATGGTGTACCTATGCATGCGCACGCTTGCAGTGATTTCAGCTCTCGGAGAGGTGCCTAAATCAATCCAATCAATGAGCTTTTGTAGCTCAATTGTACGCCACAAAAACTAACAGATTTCAGCACCCTGGTGCCGTTGTATAGGAGGGTATGTAAATATGCATACCGGAACCTATTGATTTTATTATAACCAAAGCCGGAAACCAAACCTTTGTATTTTATTGAATTTAAAAAAACATTTTAAATTTAATAGCTCCAAAAATTAATATCGTAAAATTCATGGGGAAAATTTTTTTCCGAGTTGAAACTAATAAACATTATATTGCGATATCCTTAATGCGCCTATTCTTACTTAAAACCTCTGTTTCAAAGGGCCATATGAAAAACCTTATGTAGCTGGGCTAAGGGCCAAGCTATAAAGAGACCGATGCCATTTGATAGATCTTTTTGCGTAGATTAAAAGTGTTGCTGGCGACAAAGCTCGATTTCATTTGGTTAGGTGACTTTTCGGCTCTAAAGTTGTTATCATTTGTATCATAGCAAAAAGGCATAATATAGTCAATTTTAATCTACGCAAAAAGATCTATCAAATGGCATCGGTCTCTGTACGGTCTGGTCTTAGCCCAGCTCCATAAGGATTTGCATATGGCCCTTTATGAGCAAGTTTCAACCCAGTCTGTCAAAAGCAAAAGTGCTATAGAAATATTTGTATTCAGATTTGTTTATAATAACAGACATATTTTATGAAATCTGTAACTATAGAATCTTGAAATTATATTAGTTGTGGATTATTACACAATATAACAAATATTTTGGGGTTTTTCAAAACTTTTTCAAATTGTGAACTTTTAACAGGACTTCGAAACAAAAGTTCTACAATCAGCTGACCTGAAACCAAAATGTTGGTATAGATAGGTATGTAGAAGGCATCTTTTCGTTTTGGTCACATAGTTCACAAAATTCAAATGTTTTCGATCTCACTCGAACAACATTAATAACAGCATCCAGTTTACAGTGAAAACTGAAACCAATAACTCATTACCAATCATGGATTTACTAATTAAAAGAAACGACAATGGAAATCTTAGATACATCGTTTATAGGAAACCTACAACCTACTAACTGTACCTATAACATACCAACTATCATCATCACCGAAAACAACTAAATTTCATCATATACATACAAACGTTAGTCGTCAGGTCACTACGTCTAACTGAAAACTATAATCAAAATTACAAGTGAAATAATCTAAAAACTATTTTTCAACAGAATGGGTATAAACTACATCAAATTAACAACGTCATTATGAGAAGGTTCATTTCTTCATCAAAACATCACCATCACCAGCGAAGAGAATGAACGTGACGACATAAAACCTTACATTATATAAGTGTCAAAAATCGTTAAAATATTTCCTAAGAATGAGTTCATTTTGAAACCATATAGAATCTTATCGCAGTTGCTGCGAACTCCCAAAGACGTTATTCCTGGAGTGAGTCAAGGTGTATATACGAAATTTAATGTTGTGACTGTACAAAGTTGGCAAGATTGACATTGACAACATCAAAAAGTACTTCATCCAGCCGATACATTAGAAAAAAGAAAGAATCATTCGAGGAGAAACTGAGATTGAAAAGGAGTTAAATTCTCTCAATAAACGAATAAACGAAACATTTTATCAATCAACCTTATTAGAATCGTAATAAACAAACACAAGTAATTCTGTTCCCTGCTAATTTGTGCCCTTTTTGCGTTCCTCTGGCAGCATCCATATGTATAATTTATTACCTCAAAATCTCTAGATCTGTAGATGCTTCTAATAACTTAATAAGCCTCGAGTGTGAAACACCCTGCTTAAACCCTTGGCACTGATTCACATTTTGGAACAAGGTTTTCATATGTCTCATATACCCTTCATGGCACCAAATGTGATCAATTCTCTCCTATCCTATTACAAGAATTTGCGCCTCTTTTTTAACACGCTACGCAGTATGCTGCATTTAAATATATTTTTTATCTGATAATTTAATAAATTTCATTAATTATAACTGTAGGACTCAGCGGCGTAACTACATAAGTGCAAACTCGTGCAGTGCACGGGGGCCCTTAAGCTCAGGGGCCCCTTAACTAAACTTAGATGACTAAAAACCTCTCCAAATTTCTCAAAAGAAACTGTTTGCTTCATAATCATTCTGATTGTAAATTGTTTCAGTTCAGATTGAATAAACTATGAATTCCATCATAAGTAACCTCATGAATTTTATTGTGTAGGTATATTATGACACAAAAATCTCTTTAATTTTCTAAATCTCTTTTTGGTTACTTAGGTATGGTTACATATGAATTTTTGAGACAATTGTCTGGATCATGGAAAGGGAAATCCTGAAGAGCATGTCTGTTGGATTCACGAATGGATGGTTTTGAGTTCCCACAAAGTTCAAATAACCTTATTTTTCCAAACTTTATCCTGGTCGTTGATTGAAATATTGTTCAATGGTGGTGGTGGTGTAGGAACAGGGGTCCCATTTTCGACTTGCACGGAGTCCTTTGATGCCCTAGTTACGCTACTGCGTAGGTATTACTTATCTACATATTTCATATCTTATTATTGCAATAATGTTATTGTGTAAGTAGGTCATTCATTTGTACGACACACACGTTCGTAATGTTCGCATTACTTTGGCCTGCATAGTTCACAATTGGATATTTTGTGTTTAATAAAAAAGTAAATTGTAACATACCTACGTGATGGCAAATATCTTAACGTAAATCTATCTACTAATTTTTCTTAATAAGAACTATCGTTCTGGAGTTTGGTAAAAGCATAATAGAAGAGGGATCTATTATGGTAAAAGTATGCAACAATAGTTAAAAGCTCTACAGAACCTACATGACCTTACTATGTTTTATCGGTTTTAGAGAAACAGAAATACAGCACAAGGTTGAATAAAAAATGTGCATTAGTGCAACCACGACATTAGAATCTTGCACAAACCTAATATGGTGTCTATAAAAAGATTACATAAGTTGGACGTATCTAAATTATTTCAAATAACAATTGAATAATTATTGGCATTCTTTTAATTTTCAAGATTGGGGACAGATTTTTAAAAATGTAAAGATCGATAATCATAAACGTAAAAAGGGGTATTTTTTCTCCATTAACAAACTTTATGTTATTTAACAGAATCCAATATTCTCAAGTATGTAATTTCTAACTGGACACACTATATCCCTTCTCATACACCCATAATATTTGGATTCATCGTCATAAACCAAACCGTTGATTGAAATATTACAATCAACGACCAAACATAACAAACAATTAAAGAAATATATATAAAGGGAATGACTCACCTTGCGCCGCTGTATCGTCTAAACTCTAAAATGAAAAACGGCAAATATTAGAGAATTTAGAAACATTTTCTAGCACTAACTTACCCTTAGTGGCGCCATTATCCGTTTTTCCTAGTCCAGCACTTTAATTAAACAACGTTTACGATTTAATTAGTAATTGCACGGGCACAGATTTTTAAAATCAAAAACACGAACGCGACAGCGAAAAGCAACTTCGAAATTAATTTGCATACACTTCCGACCTCCACAATACAATGTACTGAACGGTAACATCCCCGAAAAATTACAGAACGTCAATTATCGTTATCAAAACCGGTACCTACTTTCACATTTTAACAAGAATTCCAACTAGAAGTGATTCACGTAAAGTTACAAAATTCTTAATCATATAATCACATGAAATAGGCGAGATATAGAAATGTTGCCAACGTATTGCCATTATTCTACAAATTGAAGACTATATCGTCCCTAGTGTGTTATACTCTGTACTGAAATTAAATATTAGATTGAACTTCGATGTTTTCTTGTTTTTAAGTTAAAAAATCTCCTCAATTAGTAATTAAGTCGCAATGTTTGTTTAATTAAAATCGATCACAAGTGAAGTGATACAAAAGTTTTTCTAAATTCGCTATTAAGTGCTCATTTTTATCTAGTTTCCGCTAGATGTTTTTTGAGCTGCTTGGTAAACGTACGTTTATTAAAAAATGTATGAGAATGGTGATATAGGTTATAGGTATTTGAAATGATAGGTACCATAAACTGGGGTGGCTTTGTAAGAGATTTAACATTTTGTTAAAAAGAACCATAATGCATAGTAGTAAGATTTTGACAGATCATGCTGGATTCACATGCACCGTTGTATGTACCTACTTATCGACCAGGTTCAATTTCAGAGTAAACAAGCTAATGTTTTTTACTAGATTTATTTTTATAATGCTGCTGTTACTTTTCGTTAAATTTTGGACAATAGCTATCTGTAGTAAATTACCCTACGATCGAGCCGAAAAGATCACACTAGATGTTAATGATATTTCTAATATGGCATGTAAATTTTGGCGGCACTTAATAAGTTAAAATAAAGATGCTGAAGGATTTGTTACATTTATCAAACTATTTATAAATAATATAAGAACTAAATCCTTTACAGTGTTTAACGCAATTCTTCTTTTTGGCTTATGCGTGCCAAATTTGTTTTTACGCAGATTTAGTGGGCACAGAAAGTTAAGTTATCTCTAAGCGTTTCCGTTTAATAATGTTGCATTCTTCCGAACATGAAAACAATAGTGTATCAATTCTACCCATATATTGTGTAACTGCATTTATTGTATGGTACAACTAATGATGAAAGTTAGCATGGGATCGTCATTTCTCAGTTTCTGATAGGATGTATTTACCTTTGTATTTTGATGCGAAAGTAGCTTCGCAACCTAACATATCCATCCACATAGATACATTTAGTAAAATAATAGACGATACCGAACTTATATCATCCAATCCCTAGACAAATTCTCAACCGTATTCTAAGTGAAACTAACAGGACTGACGCTTGGTGCGCATAGTATCTGGCTATTTTGGGCTAAACAAGCACACACTCCGAATGAGTTTAACTGAAACCTCTTCTTGTAATGGATGTCACATCAGAAATAAGACCACAATGTACTTATGAAGTGTATTGTACTTATCCAACTCAAAGGATTAATGTTGGAGGAATCCTGGCTAGATATGTGAGCGTTTTTAAGTATGTCTCATACTTGATGTGGTTTAAATGATGCTAATGTGGTTGTGGTTGTACAACTCTAATCATGATGGTAGCACAAACGTCTACGTGCGTGTGAAATTTTTTCCACGCGCAACTCCAATCCATAAGTAATACAAAATCTAAACTCAAGCAAATGGCTTCTTACGGAAAATTCACCATTAGGTTGGTAAGTATTGCTTTAGGTGCAAAAAAGTGCTATAATAATAATAATGATAAATTTATTCTCTTATTACCGTCTTCTGCACTTGACAGGGCAATTACCCTATGCCATCATATTGGACTTTCCCCTAAATAAGGATTCCATCACTCTAACTCTTTTTTAAGAATCTTCCTTCCTTTAGAACAAAAATCAGTAGGTGCTTTACACACTTTTTTTTCTAATTCTTTCAATAACAGTTGATTTACAAAATTTCACTCAGATGAAAGGTTGATCGCTGCTTATGTTTCGAAATGTTGTTAAAATGGTTATTAAAGCCATTCTTTTCGATCGGTTTAATAATATTTTTGATCTAAGGTATAATTAACAATTGGTTTTGATTTAAATATATCCCAAATTCATTGCCAATTTTATTATCAAGTAGGTCATTTAGGTATCTTTTTTTTATCATCACATAACGTATCAACTTTATTAGAATTTAAGAGCGTGACATTAACAAAAATTCTGGCACGAATTTTTATCCATAAACTGCATTGTTTTTCACTTACTCATGTTTAAATAAATATAAATGCGATATAATACTCCAAAATTTTAATCAATTAAACTTACCTATTACGAATATAAAGATTTCGATTTTTTCGAAACATTTTTTAGGCTAGTGACATAAAATGCATTTTTTAAAGCAAATACTTAAAACAGTTTCAATGAAACGATAACACAAGCAAAGTAGTAAGTACCTATCGCGTACACAATTAATTATCTGAGAATGTTTAGAATACTTGCATGCCGGCCTTTGTATAAAAGGTGATTGGTAACAGAAACTTAGCATTCCACCACTTACTCTACACAATTAACGTTCTACTTCTTAGCTATTGCAAAGATGCGGTTTTTAGTGGTGCGCACTTGTTATATGTACAATCATTCTTCGTATAATTACAACTTAGATTTTAGGCAATTTTAGCATTTTCTTTAATACTTGCTATCCTATGCGAAGGAACACCATGTTCCGCAGACACGAAAAGAGAAATGTTCTTGAGGGCTTGTGGTCATTATCGCAGGAAACGAGGTCTTTCATATGACCCAAAAGACGAAGAAGGCCGGTACAAGGAACAAAATTTTAATAACAGTAGACGATTCAGTAAGTTACTAATTGATACTATTTTTATTCTTTTGCATATTTGTAGATCCCAGACATCGTAAACACTATTCCATTGCCGATACTGACACTTCTGGGGGAATTTTGATTCGTCAAAAACGAGACGATTTTGAAACGTACATGTATTGTTGTTTCATTTTCGATAATTGCACAGGTTACTTTCATTGCTAATCATTCTTCATTGGACATTTCCGATAATATGTTCTCGTTATCTTGCGGTGACTTTGACCTACTACAGCTACTCGTTATTCATGCTAGACATACTGACGAGAACAATTTATAATTAATTGCGCTTGCATAAAAGCAAAAATAAGACTGTGATATAATAAATTTATCGAATTAGATACAGACTGAAATCGCTTACCTACTAACGTATGTTATGTAAATTTCCGCCACTTATGACTTTAGAATCAGAATTAGCCTTAACGTTCCTTTTTATTTAATTGCTAGTCTAATTGTTATTTTAACATTTCATCAGGACTTCGATTAATGGGAAGACCCCATAAGGTACACCTAGCTGATTTTTCTTTTCTGATTTTTTCATTAATTATATTACGATTGTGACATCCAAACATTTCTTTGAAAATTGTTCGTTATTTGTCATTCTGAATAGAACAGTTTATTTCTTTTATCGTGAGGGGTTGAACAAATTTTAGTGCGACATACAGACTTGGGTACTTTGTAATAATAGTTTTTAAATGTGTAATATACGTATCGTAGGTAGCCACAAAAGCGCTGACTTTTTTGATAAACATGGGGTGTTGCTTGGATGTCGTGTCGGAACTGAAATAACGTTATGGATCGATTGTATTAATCGCAAAAACAGGCGTTTTGCAGGAAACGCATATTTAAAAAAATATGGCGAATTCAAAATGACGGCACTTACCTAATTCATTCAAAAATCATGGCGCTCTTATTTCTCATTCGATTTTAAAAATAAAAGTAATATTTTATTTTTCTTATTTTACTTCGTAACATAATTTTACTTTTAATCTGCGTAGAAAATGCTTAAAATAAAAATTGTTCTTATACCATCTGCTTTAAAATAAAGTCGTACTCATTTTGATTTTGGTATCATTCTAAGGTTATTGTTTGCTGCTTCTGATGGTAGTCTACGATTTCTTAACCGACATATCAAAATGTCAACAAAGATAGTAAACCAAAACAATATGAAAAGGGTGAAGAGATAACGGCCACAGAAAATAAAATTTCATTTATTAGCTAACACATACACGGTGTTGCATATGTCCGTAGAAAATCGATCTCTTTTTACTTTTTTTTCCAACATTTTTTTTGTAATTTACAAATTGTCCCTCACCCTCTTTCCACTCCCAAAAAAGTGGTCTGAGGGGGGAGGGTGAACTTCGCAATTTGAAAACAGTTTTTATGGAGAATGCAAAAGGGCAATAAAAAATGTTCCCATTTAAGTTTTCCAAACTCACCCCCGTCCCACTCCCCAGGAGTATAAGCTTACTGCAAACTTGATTTTGGCTTGTTTTATGCTTGCGTATGTAAGGTTGCATTGGCAAACTTATAATAAGGTTATGGATGCCGTCAAACGCAGGGTAACATATCAATGTTTATAATAAGGTTGCCTAACCCCTTCAAACGAAGATGTAGGAAGGGGTTGCTGCAAGGGACGTAATCTACGGCTTCTGAACTAATATGTACATACATTCAATGTGTTTATTATCTTAATATTGTTTTAATTGTATGTTCAAAGTATTGACATTTTCTCGTTGGCAAACTTTATAACAAGATATATTTTTTGTTTTCTTCAAAATAACATAGTGTCATGTAGCATAGTAGGTATGAAAATGATGTTAATTAACGCAAGGCAACTTAAATATTAAGTAGATTATTGGTTAGGATGAAGAGATTTATAACTCGATAAGCCTTCAGATTGACAAACCCATACAGTAGGTAAGTATAGTAGTAACAAGTTAAGTAAACTTGAATCAAAAGACACAATAGTATAATGAAAAACAAGTGTCACAAAGAGACTTTTTGCCGCACGAAGACCAGGTTTGCAGATCGAGTGAAAGGAGGTCTGCAAAGGGATGAGTGCGGCAAATAGTGACACGTGTTTTTCATACTATTTTTTTCTATTTCCCATGAATTTACTCTAAAATTTTTAATAAATAAAGATACGTAATAAAATTGTTTTAGTAATTTTTTTTTAAATTATGTTGGCAATTCTGACATTTAACAATTCAAATTTAAAATTTCAAGTTGTATAATAATTGGTGTTTTCTTTTTGCACGTTGTGGTTGACTTAAGTCAGCCCTCTCAATAACACACCATTCGTTTTATAAAAATAATTTGACTCAGTCCTCAATAACCCTATTCGTTTTAAAAGCTTTATTTAAGTTTTGGATTAACCTGAGGCAGAAATGTCTTATGACGCAAGGCACTTCGATCACGTGATAATTGTGACTTTGCCTAACCCTGTGGCGGTCCAAAAAGAAAACACCTATTGGTTTGGTTGACAGTTAGTGTTGCAAAGTTAACAAAAATTAAATCCCTGCAATAGTACGGAAACAGAGCTTCTTTCCGTATCGTTTTCAGTACGGGTATGAAGCTATAACCGTCGCGAAATAGAAAAATAATTACAATTGATTGTGAAAAAAATTCTAAACAGAAACAAATATTTACAATAATTATAGAAAACGTGTACTACTATAGCTTTGCAGAGTTTGTAAAATTAGTAGCAATTAACACAAAAATTACGTCGGCACTGCATTAATGTTTTTTAAATCCGTTTCTAAAATTTATAGTTTCTTTATGATTTATGTCTGTGTTATTATTAAATATGTTTGAACGTGACGTTTTAACAAAATGAGGGATATTACCCACTCCGTCTTTTGTTAAAAGGACAATATTTGTTCGGTAGGTTGCTTTCATCAAAATCACCGATAGTTCTTCCTGCGCAAGTCATTTATTATAATTAAACTATAACTAAATATACTTACCTTTCTCTTGTCTTTACATTTAGTTGTTATTTACAGGTAAATGATTTTTATCTATCTTCAACTTCAAGTGCAACAATAAAATAAGCTCGTAAAAAAACAGTAGGTAGATATACAAGAAATTAGACACCCGGTTTTGTTTCCCTTGCTTTTTTACCACCCTATTCGTTTTTTCACAAACATGAGATAACATTATAAGGATTCACAATTGTGCATTCAGTATGTTGATCAAAATATTGTATTTCCTTAATTCTTTCTCGTTAGAAATATTTTTTAAGCTTAAAAAATATAATCACGAAGAAGTACCTAGTCAAATGATTGTAAATTGCTGATGAATCAGGCAAAAGCAAGATTAGAAGGTCGTCATTCATTAGGTTTATAAATTGTACCTGAATTGTAGATTTCAAGAATTAAGAAGCAAGTATTCATC
Organism: Pyrocoelia pectoralis; assembly: GCA_036250285.1. Taxonomy (NCBI): domain Eukaryota; kingdom Metazoa; phylum Arthropoda; class Insecta; order Coleoptera; family Lampyridae; genus Pyrocoelia; species Pyrocoelia pectoralis. The sequence goes on from CM070082.1 coordinate 3,611,069, forward strand.
TAACAGTGATTTATGGTAAGGTTCGGGTAAAACTGCAATCCCTGAAGTTCACTAACCCCCTGTTGTAAAATATTCACAAAGAGGATTAAGTTTTGGCTACATGTAAACTTATCGAAATGTTTATTAAACCAAAGAGTATATAATATTATATACTCTTTGATTAAACTTTGAGGGGTATAGCATAACCTAACGGCCAACGGGTTTAATAAAATTATGGGATTGAAATGTGAATTGGAAACTTTACATTGCACTTATTTACAATTACCTACCTAAGTACCTACTCCTAATTTTTTAATGTTGTTTTCAGAGAACAGCAACAAAAGGATAATGAACTGCATTAAGAGCATAAGAGTCATAAGACATAATTAAAAAAATAAAATGTAGATAATTGTGTAGGTATAGGTAGGTACTATCTTATAAGTATATGTTGGCTATTTGGTGTGTCAACAATGAATCAATTACATATTTTATCGTTTTTGTATGTTAGTAAGTTTGTAGTCATAAGTAATAAGTTAAAAGTGACCCAGTGATAAAGAATTAAACATCCTCTGTTGTAACGTTGTCAGAGGCGGATTTACGTATTTGCCGCCCCTAGGCTGGAAATATTTTGCCGCCCCTCATCTACGATTATTTTCGCTTTTTGTTTCTACTGCTGTTAAACAATATTTAATATACTCACAAACTAAAATATTGTATTTTCAACCAACTTCAAAAAGTTGGTTACTATTTGGACACCATTAAAGTCAAAATATATGTATACCCTTGAACTTGAATATCTTGAGAACGACACATCCAATTACAAAAAGAAAAAAACACGTTTCCTTTATTTTTTGAAACCCTCACCCCCCTCTGTGAGTGAAGCGGGGGTGAGTTTTGAAAACTTAAATGGGAACACCTATTTTTTATTGCACTTTTGGATTCTCCATAAAAAAACTATTTTTAAATTGTCAATTTCACCCCCAACTGCAAACCCTTTCTTAGGAGTGGAAAGCGGGAAAATTGCACATATTTTATATCGTATTAAGCCATAATTAATTACAGATTTGAAGTTGGTTGAAATTAGAATTCTATGAGAATTTGCGCCTTTTGATACTTGTTTCATGTATTTTTGTACTTAACTCCAACATTTGCCGCCCCCTAAAATGTGCCGCCCTAGGCTATAGCCTTTCTAGCCTTATGGTAAATCCGACCCTGAACGTTGTAAGCAAGGCGAAATCTAGCTCATCCGGCGCTAGGGCTTACAATACCGGAAGAAATTTTGAATACCGGTTTTCGGTATTCAATCAATGTGAATCCCGGGATCCCGCTATTGACTTTTTTGCTGCTGAAACTATAAAAGAAAAAGAAAAAGCGCAAAAGTTAAAAATTCAAAGTTCAAAATTCCAAATACAAAGTACTTATTCAAGTTATTCAAAGATGTAAATATAAAATGTAAAATAAAAAAATCCACTTAAAATTCAAAAATTTCGTATTCAAAATAGAAATTTGAAATAAAAAATTGAAACTGAAATATGAGAATTATTCAGTCAGAAATCCAATTGCAATTGTAAATTTTGAAATTCAAATTCCAAAACTCGATACCCGCAAAATATTACTGCTATTTAAAGTTAAAAAGTTAAAATTAAATTCAAAATTGAAATTGGAAATAATAAACTCGCAATTGTAATTTTATAAATTCATAGTTCAAAAATTAAAACGTAATAAAGATAAGAAGATTTTAGATTTGACCATCCGGTTTGCGCTAGTAGATACCACGGATGAGTATCAAGTATGTGCTAGTTGCTAGTACATTTCATGTTTTAGTAATATCGCATCGTCACGGCCTTCTAAGCCGTTCTATAAGCTTTGTGATCCCTGCGATATTCAATTTTTTTGGACAAATGCGGCTAAACGATTCACTTTAAGTACTATGTGTGACACATAAAGTCGCACTAGAATTGACCAAGGGGTTCCATTAAAAAATGCAACTTTGATATAAGTCACCCGGTATAAACTTACCATATCCCAGCAACGAACTTTTGAAATGTTCGTTAATAAACAGTTGATACTGTAAGTGGAAGAGCCAGCTCGGGACCATAAAATAGCTGTTTTGAGGCCAGTCGGGCTTAACGTATCGGCGTAAATTTGCGTAGCACTTGGGTGATATGAAAGTTCAGTTCTTTTAGTTCTTTAGATCCATCCCTAAAGGTGGATATGCCAGATTGCGACGCCACTTGAGAGATGAGGGAGTCCGGTCGTTCCTCCAGGATAAATAGTCGCTTATAATTGCCTCACCTAGAATACGAGAGTGACCTCCCTCAATACCTTTGCTGTTCAACAACTCCTTTGATTTTAGACGCAAGGCAGCCAGCATGACCTGGTCTCTTACATGGAGATCCAGTGAAGGCACGCTCAGAAAGGTCTCCATGACGACCTGTGGGGGTTGTTGGCATTGCGCTCGTGCACGCGACGCACGTTATTCTTTGCACATGATTGAGAAATGCTATGGTTGTCGAGAGTCTGGTTCTAGGCCACCAGACGATTGCACCATTAACAGTACGTATAGGTCTAATCACAGCAGTGTGCAGCCTTCATAAGTAGATTCAGTCTCAAACTCTCTACCTTTATTAACGGTCCTATCAAAGTAGCGTGTGCTCTTAACTCCATTACAAAAGGGTAAGGGACTATTCGACATCAGGATTTTTTCTGTGTCACTAGTTACAGATTGCCTCGCATGACGCAAACCCTGCCCTATTGTAGTCAATCTAGATTTTCACATGGACTGTGACCGATGACCGATCATCGTGAGAGAAACCATTTCCTGACATTACACTCCCCCCTGCCCCTTGCCGGCTAAACTTTAATAGGTATGCCTTTCAACATTACTTTTTCTTTAATGATTGTAAACTCGTCCCAATTTGATCACACCATCATCAGCTTGCTATACAGCCTATTTTTGTTGCCGTGCGGCGTGCTTAGGACTTCAGCAGTCTTTTGATCTCTGTGTCCTCAGGTTGTTTCTTTCTTCAAAGTTGTGCGACGTTTACTCTGCTTTTTCCAGCGCAACAAACTCCTGCACTGGAACTAGCCCTAGTAATTTTCGTTATTAAGGTGTGGTATTCATTACAATTTTGAATTTTTGTTGTATTCTATAGTCAAGTTAACCGTTAAATTGTATTTTTTCGTTAGAACAGAGGTTACTCGTCTTAACTTAAAAATGAACAAGTATAACTAAATTTTATTATTAATTTTTAATACAGTAGTTTTAGTTGCTGTAAGGAAGCTGACACTGAGAGTGTATCTTATAGAGAAGGCTTTTCCATAAACTATAATGCAATCAATTTAAGTAGCAGTACAGTTACTTCATGTTCTTTAACACCCAATGGAAAATCTAAAAACTGTTGTAACGATGGTAATCTCACTTCTACAGGACCCATTCCACGAAATGTTCCCAAGTTACCTCCCGATGTTATTTCCGAACGTTGTAGTATTGGATTGACGGGAAGTCCTTATGGAGTTTGCGTTGAAGGACATCCTAAGAAGCGTAACACTCACAAAAAATAACTATAGAAAAATGTATTAACTATTACATATGTAATTACAATAATTTTTACATTGTTCAACATTTTGTTGAAGGTACAAAGTTAGACAATTCGTTCAGTATAAAACTTCATTAGAAAATATGTTATATTAAAACCTGCAGCTAAACTAATCACATAAAACAAAATTACTATTGGTAAGGGAACTAATAACAAATGGGTACGTTTAAGCATAGGTAATGAAGAGTACCCAAGAAACGTTATATAAATATAGTAACTAACAGCAGTCAACCAAAAAGTATTCCCCAAATACCTAGAAATGAACCACTCGTGATTTATTAAACCTAAAAGTAACACAGTTAATTCTAAATATGCAGTTAGGCGTTAAATTACCATTATAAAAAAATAACTGGAAAAAGTGTAATATTATTAATGGTGGGAAAAAGGCATTTAAATGAACGTCAAATGCGTAACCCCATTCTATATCTTGGTCTTCAATAGTACGAAAATATCGGTTAAGTATATACCTATAAATTTTGTTTGTACAAAAGCGCGTAACTACGTTTACTTACCAAAAAAAGGTAGCTATAACAAGACCAATACCAATACAGTCGATGAATATCACATATAGTAAAAAATTTACAAACTTCCAAAAGGTTAAACGTAAAACTATTGAAAATCCTATCGAAGTAACTGAAACACAGCTATATAATGAAAAGTTCCATCAATATTATACATACTGCAGAGCCACGCTGCAAATAACACTAGAAATGCTGGATCGTCTCTCGCAAACTGTGACTTTGTTTCTACGGAATGATTGTTTAGTTTCAGAGTTTATTTAAGAATGTACCTACGTTTCCTGTACTGGAAATTTCTATAGACTTTTTGAGGTGCAATAAACAAGTACAGCATTTGCCAAAAAGCAAATTCAAAGTCCATTTGATTAAATTTAAACATTCTTCTTAAGTACTTCCATCGTTTAGTGGCAGCTGACATACAATCACGTTGATGATTAACTGGTAGAGGTAGAGGAGACGTACTTCTTGAATGCATTATTATAATTTTCGAGAAATCATTGGACTACTATATTGCAAAATTTAACTTTCAAAGTGTAACAAATGCGAATTGTACCAATTTTATTGTTCCGTCTCATATAAATATATTAGGTACATTTTCCACATAAACACAGTTACAAATTTAGATTTTTTTATTCTTTAAAATGGACAAGTATTTGTTTTTAATAAATTTTATTATAAATTTGTTTTTGACATTTCATAAATGACGATTGACGAGTCCGGAGTCGTGCACTACAGCGACATCTATTTTTAAGATGTGTTTACACCATGTGTTACATAGTGTGTTACATATATGGTTTACACAATAGTAGGGTACTCTGTGACAATAGCTTTATTTGTTTTAACACAGACAACTCTGTGGTTTTAAGAAATACAAGTAACACCAACTAATTCTTTGTTATTGTCATTTTCCATTTGTGCGATTTAACTATACTCACCGTTGCTCCTTCCTTTGTTTTTATAACTTTACTTATTGACTGTTTCTTAATAACAGATCTCTTAATTATTGCACTTGTTTGCCGTTCCGGATTTGTGCACCGCTGGCATATCGAATAGGATAGGAACCATAAAATTATATTAACCTCGACCTATCTGTTGGTGTGCTGATGTGTATGACACAGTGTAGATGTTGACAGAACTAAACAAGGTAGGTAAGGTACTTATCTTCAGTTACATTTTTTCGTTTGGGCAATGATTTATTAATATTACTATTGTTTTACTGTTACTTTTACTGTTTTACTATTAATTATCTATCATTTTTGTTAACATTTTCTTGCACATCGTGTAATAACAAAATGGAGGCCATGTAAAAGCTGCATTGCGTAACAATGTAAACATAGCTTGATGGATTTTGAAAACGTTTCTTTATAGTATTAACTGAACCGCATATTGTTTCAAACATTGTTTCCATAATTTGTCCCACTAAGACTCTTTTTGGATTATTCGTAACGTTGTAACATGAACAATACAGTAAATCAGTACATCATTACCTCTTTTTCTTCTTTCTCTTGTCCTAAGCCTCAGGATTGTTTTCCTATTGTTTATCCCGTTATTTTCTTAGAGTACGAAGCAAAGTCGTCAGAGAACAGCTTGATATTCCACCGATAGTGGAAAAGGTAGAAGAGAGGCAGCTAGAATGGTTTCGGCATGTACTGGGAATGCAAGAGAATCGCGTGAAAAACAACAAGAAGGCGAAGAAACAGAAGAGAGCACGCGAAGATGATATTAAATTCCACTTGGCGTATAAGCAACCAAGCATTAACATCACGATATTTCCAAAAAAGTCTGATTGCTTCATTATTAATTTGATTTTGATGAATTAGCTAACTTTTTGTAATTTCGTGTGTTTATTTAATTTGCGCAAAATTTCTAGATTTAACAATAATATGCAATGAATAAATAGTGTCATTTATTCATTGATAATATGTGTACCTAGCTTTACGCTTTATATGTGACTACATGAATGCAACCAAAAATAAGAGTTCAATAAACTAAAATGTCAAATATTGTTTTTTCTTTGTATTTATGTTTTTTAATTTCAATAAAAATATGTATTATTATATGTAGTTTTGTGTAATTTTAAATTAAACAATGTTTATTTTACCATGACTTTCAAAATTATATTATTAAACAAATGAAAAGTATTCCGAAACAGTATTGTTTTCAAGAATGAATTGGTGTAAATGTTTATCGTGCATCAATCCGGAAGTTGAAGATGTTACTACTCTTGATTTTAGTTGCAGTACTTTAAAAGAAGTTCCAGCTTTAGTTTTTAACTTCGAACGTACCTTACAACACCTTTATCTCGATTGTAACAAGGTTAGTATTTGTTATTGACGAGCAGCAATGTGATTCGCTTTTTCAGATTGTGGAACTTCCTAGAACTTTATTTCAATGTGAAGAAATTCGGTATTTAGTTTTATGTGATAATGAAGTTGAAATCATACCTCCTCTTATAGAAAAATTAACAAATTTAGAAGTATTAATGTTAAACAGAAATTGTACGTTTTTATTACCATATTCATTATAATCTACATATTTAAGGTTAATATCGAGACATTGCAGTATCTTGAGAACATAATACAAGTTGTTGCTTTAAAATTGTACATTTAATATCTAGATTTAAATGGATATGGTATCGAGTAAAAATGTACCCACTAAACTGTATTCTTTTAGGTTTGGTTTATGAAAGCATACCAGCTAACATTCACCGCTGCCATCGTTTAAAAGTCTTACATTTGAGCTCAAATAATCTAACAAAAGTGCCTAATTCTGTAACACGATTAGTCTGTTTAAAGGAATTATACCTTAATAATTGTGATATTGAGTTTTTACCAGCAAATTTTGGACGTTTAAACAATTTACATATATTAGAATTACGGGAAAACCATCTTTCATCACTACCTAAGTCATTAAAGCAACTATCGGAATTACGAAGATTGGATGTTAGCAGTAATATGTTCCGTCATTTTGTAAGTTGACACATTTGTTTGTTTGTTTATATTATTACTATATATTTTAGCCTGATATAATTGGAACCATGACAAATTTAACTGAGCTTTGGATGAACGATAACTTTATTTCTGAGATACCAGAAAGTATAGGTAATCTTCTAAAACTGGTGCATTTTGACATGTCATGTAATAGACTTGAATCACTTTCTAATAGCATTGGATTATGTTTAAATATGACATTGTTATTACTGTCAATGAACGATTTAAAAGAGCTTCCAAACAATATCGGAAAATTAGTTACATTACATACCTTAAAAATAGATCACAATCTACTTGAAAGTTTACCCGATAGTATTGGATGTTTACACAATTTAGAAGAATTAGATGTACAATTTAATAATTTAAAATCATTCCCACATTCTATTGGTATGTTACGAAAATTAAATTCGTTAGTGGCCGCCCAAAATTCCATCTCTTTTTTACCAACTGGTAAGGAATACACATTTCTTCGTATTTACGGACCTTGCCATTTCAGAATTTGGCAGCTGTACTTCTTTAAGTGTGTTGAGTCTTCACTACAATAACTTAATATATCTACCGGATGAAATAGGACATCTGCAAAATTTAACATCAATTAGTTTAATAAATAATAAGTTACGTTACCTACCAATTACAATACTCAGTTTGCGAAAGTTAAAAGCCTTATGGTTATCCCACAATCAAATTCAACCATTGGTAAGTATTCAACCATGTAGAATGTAATCGCAATAAGAAACATTTTTGCACTACCCATTAATAGTACAGTAAAATTGTTGTACTATCTGATTTAATTTTGACAGAAATAGCAAATTCAAGTACTATTTATTGTATTTATTACATATACAAAGTATTCTTATTCATCTATTAATGATAATAATAATAAACTATACTACTATAACCAAATCACACCTCTAAGTTATAACGAAGTGTTACTAATTTCTAAAACGTTCTCCATCCATGCCAACCCCCACCAATCCTCTCCCAGCACTCTTTCCCACCCTACTTGCTGCCTTAGCTTCCCACATTCTTCCACCATATGACTGGTATGTTCACTACCCTCTCCGCACAGTCTACACAACCTCCCCTCGTCCAACCAGCATTTATTGTCCTTTTCCTGATTTCCCACCCTGAATCTTGCCGCAGTCTTCTTCCTCCCCATACCACCCCTTTCCCTCAAGTACTTTGGTATACCATCTGTCTCCAGATTTCTGTATTTTTCGTTATACCTCCCCTTCCGAATCTTCGTCCTTCTCTGTTGTATTTGAACCTCCTCGTCTCTCCTTACTATATCCTCAGCTGTCATCCAACCAAATTCCCTCCTCATCTCTACATCCTCCCTCGCGTATCCCCCGCTCTTTCGCAGTATCGCCTTTTTTCATCCTACCCATGATGTATCCTCCTATTCTTCACCTCGTTCCAGCAGCATCTCAGAATCCCCCTTGCTCCCTTCTTTCCATCCTTTCTTCAAAGGCCATCGCTCTCCTTCCAGCCTCAATTCTTATCTTTTTCAGCTTAACCTCTTCCTCCACCACAAACCCCTGGGTTTCTCTTTCCAATCCTAGCACCTACTTCCAGTATTTCAGCTGCTCTCTTTGCTCCAACACCTCTGCTCCATACAACATCATGTTTTTAACTAGCCTGTCAAACAGCCACTTCCTTTCCTGAATATTTCCCTATCCACCATTCTTCCAGCCTGCCCCACTATTCCGTTCCCCTTGCTTGCCATCTCCTTTACCTGCGCACTTATTATCATATCTTATCCTGTAACCTAGATACGTAATTTCATCCACACTTTCTATAACCTCTCCTCTTTTGAAACTCCACGAGAAAATAAAAGTTTGATTGATCACAAAAATATTCCATTTTTTTAATTTGAAAAAATGTCCAGTAGCATGTGGTATGTGACGCACCTCTACTGCATCTTGTTTTTAAATGCATGCACAATTTAACAGCGTTTTTATTGTATTATGTAGAATTTTCAAATATAGGCAATATTTCTAGATCACGCTGCAAACAGAAACACTAGAAAATGGGCAGGTAGTTCTAACATGTGTGTTCTTACCTCAAATTGAAGTACCTCTTGAAATTCAGCCATCACTCACAGTTACATCGACTGGTCGAAAAATCGAGTTTGTAGAACCAAGTGTTAATACAGACTTACCTGTGAAATTTACTCGAATTCCTACACCACATCCTAAGGCTTTTGTAAAATATCAACGTACTCTTGGTAATGTTTTAAGGCGTAATACAGAAACAGTGTCCCATACTACCAGTACTAACACAGTGTACATAAAGGAAGCAAACATCATACCTATGAAAAATGCTACGAATGAAAAGAATGACAATGGTAAAATTATGTTTAATTCCTATTCTCAGTAATTATTTAATTTTATTTAGAAATACTAACTCAAAGTAGCCAATGCAGCATTGATCAAAATGTGAGCGAAACTGCTAGTACTCAGTCTCGAAGTTGTAGCCAGGTCTTAGAAAATAATCGAGAATTAAGTGATACTTTTAGCAAAGACATTTCAATCGATAGCGATCTTACAACCAATGTAGAAAGTATTGTCGAAAGCACTTCACCCACCTACAATGGAAACAAAATCTGTGATTCTTTAAAGAATCTAAAACCAAAACAACCACCACCGTATCACATTGCTGCAGCATACTCGAAAGGAGCACACATTTTTTTAAATTCTTCAGATAAAAGTTATAAAGAAGCAGAACCAAAGCATTTTACACAGGATCAACCATTAAACATTTTAAATCCTCAACCAAAGCATGCTCGATGTATTCCACAGCCTCAACACAAACCAACATGTGTTGATCAAATTAATGATGAAAACAATGTCGAGTACCATATAATTGAAAGTGTACTTAAGATAGCGTCTCAACTGTTAAGAATCCGTACAGATACGCAACAGTACAGATGCATAATTGAGCAATATTTAAAAATGTTAAACGACAATGATAATCAACAATTGGTAGATTGCGGTTTTTTAGAATTAAAAATGCACATATTACAAACAACCGAATATTTACTCAGTCAGTATGATTATTTATACTTTCGTAAGAATCACGTTTTACAGATAATAGAACATTTAGAAATGAATCTAGTTTTAATCGGCAATCAAGTGATAGATCTCCCTCTATTACATATTTCTAACGATGACTCGGAAGTAAACAAGAAATTGCTAGTAATAGAGATTGTCGCAATATTATTGGACACGAATTATAGATCATATGAATACAAACAACTACTTAATGAAATAGAAGCAGCGCTGTACGAGTATCATTCTATTGATAATCTTCAGTATGAGTTTAATGAGAACGACGATATACTGGTGTTATCAAAGCTGCATTTGATAAAAGTAGCCTTGTACTTCCTATCTTGCGATGTAACTGAAGTTCAGTACCAACAGTTATTTCACAAAATTATAGCCTTTCAACGAAAATTGGAAGTATTACAAAAACCTTATTCAAAATCAGGTGAAACACCCCAAAATTGTACATTAGGTGACAATGTGGACAACAGAGGTGCTAATGATTCAAAGTCATATATGAATTGGGTTTTTGGTGCTCATCGTAATAGAAAGATTGTCAAAGTTGAACTAACTCCCTGCTGTTATGTTTTGGGTTTCTCAGTTAGTCACACAGTTGAGGTGAGTAGCATTATTTATTTAGGACTTACGTATTTAACAGGTAACCTACAGGGAGTGTTCATCGAAGAGGTAGATAAAAACGGAAATGCGTTTCAAAAATTATTCTCCGGCGATAAAATACTTATGTTAGATGATCGAGATATCTCCAAAATCGAACCTCAAGAGGCACTTAAAGCGGTACAAGTTTGGGGACCAGAAACGGAAACATTTCTTGTTTCACGTAATTAAATGTGTGCTATATAATTAATTTATGTACAATTTTGTATAAATTTATGACAATTTTATGTAACTACTGTATGTAATGTGTTACTTTTAAAATGTGATGTAACGTAGAATAGTAATTTATATGGATTTAATAATTAAAAATTCATACCTAATAGACGTAAAATGTCAAAAAATATACCACAATTTCTTTTTTAATGTGTCTTTTGTTATTTGTTTATAACTGAAAACCGTGGCTGTGCAGTACATACATACTGTGTCTTGATGTATTTTTGAGACAAAATAGGTACATATTTTTTTCAGAATCAAAACCCCTTCTCATGTTTGCTTGATATTTGCTTGAGTGGCTTTATATTTTCCAATACATATCTTTGAACACTCAATGTCTCAATTTTTTAGATTTTTGAAGTACATGATTTCTGGACTCGTATAGATCAGGTACCACAGAGTCCGGAAAAACGAGATGATCTTCTGATGTAATGCAGTCACATTTTTTGGTTAATCTGGGTAGCTGAAAATTTTCTCTTATGCAACCAACAGGTGGCGTCAGATCGTGGTAGGGGAACTCAGTCCCACGAAAAATGATTCGTCCTTGAAAGGTTTCTTGCAGCATAGCCACATACTGTTGAGTGGTGTTGCAGATCGCCCTGTCTTTTTGGAACCACTCATCTAAATGTTCTTGGCACGAAAAAACCTTCTTTGTTCCTGAATAAATGGCCTAACCACCATGTTCCTTGGTAAGAGGTGTACTGTCATCATTCTCAATGAAATACGGACCTATATCACACCGTTTCCTGACACAGCACACCAAATCGTCACACGCACCCTTTTTAACTATATGTAGATGTTGAGTCATATGAGGAAAGGTGAATGCGTCCATAAGGTACGCAGAACGAATGCGGGAAATCTGCTGATCGTTCTCAATAAGGAACAGGGCTCATCCAAAGCACCGGAATTGAGAAACCAATTTGAAGTTACTCTTGATGAGTCAGCAACGGTGCACATTCCAGGAAGTTGATCTGGAAAAAGATGCGACAAAGGAGGAGATATCGGCGGCTTTGCAGAGAGAGAGAGACTATATCCAGACACGGAACACTCCCTTAAGTCTACGTAAAGCACATGTTGGGACACAGATTGCGGTAATACGACTGATAGTGAGCAGGAAAATTTTGTACACAGGAACCATTCGAGTCGGCTGGTGTAATGGCAGAATCCAAAAGGCGGTGAGACCTTTAAAGTTTTTCAAGTGCTGGAAATTTTCACACTTATCACGGAACCGCAAGAACAACGTCGACCGCGCTAAATACTTACTGCATCAAGTGCGGCAATGCCGGTCACAAAGTTGCCGAATGCACAGCAAGCGCAAAATGTGTTATATGTACAGAAGAGGGAGATGGGGCACCCACAGCCCAGATCGCAGGTAACAGCCGATGCCCAGAGTACACGTGGGCTCTTCAAGCGCTCCAAAAACGACGCTAATGAGAAAACTCCAGCTCGACCATTGTGAGGCCGCACGAGCGAAAATAATATTTCACTATGAACACTTTCCTCCGTTGCGAGAGCCATTGTCACTTCCAACCACAGAGCACAACTTTCGTTATACAACTAGCAATATGTAATACTGATGCAAGAGCACCCAAACGCAGTTCCTCGTTTCAATTATAAGTGGTAACTCGTGAACTTAAAATGGTTTCATACAATTTTCCCTTAAAATTGATTATTGTCCTGTTGTATCTACGGCACTGCAATTATGTAATTGAATGTATCCATTGTATGTTGGATGTTAAACGTAAGATGGTGCCTTGAATGGTATCGCATTGTGGGGTAACCGGCTGTTAGGCGCGTTAGTTCTCTAATGTTTGTTTTTTTTAAGATGTCTACTGATTAAATTAATATACAGTTTTATAGAAGATTAATCTTAATACTAACCGTATAGTAGAGTTTTTATGCAAGATATGTATATATAGTAGTTTAAACATAAGGATTAATTTAATGGTTATATTCGCATTAATATCTATCATCAATCAACATGAATGAGCAAGGTAACTTTTATTCCTTTCTTGTAGAATGAAGCAGAACATTAACCTGCTTTTTTATTAGAAAACATGTATTACTTTCACTAATTAATTACATTTATCTGTTAATAATGAAGATTGTAATTTTTGTTTAATATATAATTTGAGGTTAAAATTTTAATATTTATATTTTTTAGATGAAATTATTCGTGCAGAACCTAATAACAAATTAGCAAGAAAAGGCGGCTCAGAATCAGATTCGGATAGTGATATGACAATTAGTAATAATTCTCCCACTATTAAGCCCAAGAAAAAAGTTAGGTTTCAGAAAGTGGATGAGGTTGATATGCATAGGTCCAAGAAGAGAAAGTGTTTGGATGAAGAGAATGCTAAGGATAACAACAAACATAAAAAATCCAAACTTGATAATGGTCATGAACACAATCCTGAAGAAGAACAGGACCATGCTGATGAATCCCACGCAAGTAAGTGTATATTTTCATAAAGTCTATATGTTTACTGTTATTGCTCTACTACTGATTGTACCATTTAATTATTAGTCACCTTGGTAGAGAAGTGTTACCCTTTTAAGTAATAGTTGACCATTTTATGTATTGCATTCAACATTTTAACATTTCAATTGCCACTTTGAAGTGTGTCTATTGTACTTTTCACACCGGGAATTCAGCATGGCTAGCATAGGCAATGCATTTTAAATGGGAGAAACCCGGGCAGCGTTGCCGTCACTGGCATATTAGTGACAGGGTCGGCTCGCTTTTTGATTGTTCTAAATTATATTTGAATATTTGCAAGCAATATTAATAAATAAAGATACAAAAATACCTTTGATTTTTGCATAAATTGTACATAATAAAAATAAAATGCATTGTTTATTAACAAGATTATTGTTCATAAATAAAGTTAGATCCGAGCGGCACAGTTTAGCTGAGGCCACACCTGATTCCTGACAGGTCCACCCATGCTACATAAGGCAGCGGTGCGCTCCGTAAGGCTCGATACTGAATTTTCTGTGTGAAAAGTACAATAGAGACTTAACTTGCTTGTCATCAACTTACTGATTAAGAAATAAATGAAATGTTGAGTATCTAAATTATCCTCAATTATGAATGATTAATTGTAATCTCACTAATCCGGCACTATTAAAAACCGTAGGGTGCCGGATTATTGGAATGTTCGGATTACTGGATTATAGTGAAAAAGTCATAGGTAATGAATAAAATAAAGCATTTCATAGAGGGAATAAGCGAGGGAAGCGCGAAAAGCCACAGGTGGAGGGGTGCCGGATTACTGGACGTGCCGATCTATCGAAGTGCCGGATTAGTGAGATTACACTGTAATTCTATTTGCATGACCCAAGTCCTGCAAAAAATGTAACATGATTGTTTATTGAACTGTCTTGGAAAATGTAGGAAAAAAGCACAAAAACCCCATGTTTATAACTTTTTTTCTTTACATTACAAATCCATGGTGATAATTAGTTAAAAATCTAAGTTTCACAACAATCTTGTGCCATGCTTGTTAGAAATTTCGTCACATAACTATGCTATCTTCTGATTCGAAAGCATACAACTCTTGAATGAACTTATACTTTATTAACAGAACAGCCCACCTCTAGCATAATTTAACTAAAACATTTTGAAACAAAGCAGGCCCTTTCTTTTGAGGTTTAGTCGATACCACGGTATTCTTGTTATTATTATTGTACGTTTATGTCTCCTTAGTAATTATATTTTTTTTACAAAGGTTGTTAATCGTAACTTAAAACTTAACCCAAACATTTTACCTTTACATAAATTTACAATCTACAAATCCCTCTCATTTCACCCCTCTCCTAACAACCCTCTTCTTCTTTCCACTACCTCTTCCATCCACCCTAGTCCCTCTCCATCATTCCCCAGCACTTCCATCCAACTCCTTAGTTCCTCCTGAGCTCCTCACACTCCTCTAACATGCGTCCTATACTTTTCCACACATTCTACACTTCCTTCTCACATCCTCCCACCAATATTTGTTTACCGCCTCCTAATTCCCGCGCCTGTACCAGTCTTTTCTTTTTGATATTTACACCACCCCTTAGGTATCTAGGTATCCCATCCACCATAATTTCCACATATTTCTCGTTATACCTTCCCTCTAATTCTTCCCCTTCTTTCTTGTTTCTACGAATCCTTATACCTTTCTATCACTTCCTCTATCGTAATCTCCCTCAGACCTCTCTCCCTTCAGCTCTGCACCTCTCCACTAGCATATCCACCCCTTTCATAACAACTCCTCCTTTCCTCCTGTCCATACTTTATCTTTGATGGATGGATCCTCCCCTCCCCCTCTCCACTTCTTCTTCATATCTCATAGCCCCCCTCAGTGTTTTTAAAAGCCTCTTCTTGCGTACCTTTTGCTTCTTCATTTTGTACATTACTCCGAACTTCTCTTGTAATAACTGAAACAAGTAACACCTTAGTATAATATAGTCCTAACAAGCGCTTTTAGCATTTCGCTTTGTAAAAGAAAATGTAATACCATATATTGTTATTTATTGCAAATTCAAAATACAAATACACATTTTATGTTGTATTTGTCTAGAGGCGTATTCAGATTCGATTTTCAGTAAGGGCAATCAGTGTTGTAACTAAGAAAAACATAGGTTTAGGCAAGATGCTGATACCGAGTGTAGCGAGCCCAAAATTTTTCAAAATTTCAAGATCACGTGTTAAACAAGTACCTCAAAATAAACCTTAACTCTGTAATATTAAATTACACTTTTAAATCCTCTCCACTCCGCAAGTCTATACAGCGGTCAGCGGGCGAATCCAAATCGGAATTTGCGTGCGCGTACTGAATAATATAATGCTAGTTTTTTAAAACAAACAAAGCAAATACATGATGTAATATTTATGTTGTATAAATGTATATATATTAATTATTTTGTAAATATTTCTAAATATTTGAAAGTTAAGTTATTATATTCGCAGTCCTGGCAATTGCCCTCATTGCCCCTCGCTGGATCCGCCATTGTATTTGTCATTATCTCGCTTTGAAGTTACTATTTTGTTGAAAATACACTTGGAAACAATTTTTTTGTAATTATAATAGTGTAGGAACGTTTTCATATCTTGTAAAAGAAATAAATTGTCACTTTCTTATCGGTTTGAATAATCACTATCTTTCCAGATGAC
This sequence comes from Pyrocoelia pectoralis, assembly GCA_036250285.1. Classification (NCBI taxonomy): domain Eukaryota; kingdom Metazoa; phylum Arthropoda; class Insecta; order Coleoptera; family Lampyridae; genus Pyrocoelia; species Pyrocoelia pectoralis. The sequence goes on from CM070082.1 coordinate 3,627,248, forward strand.
ACCATTGATTGGCCTCAAAACGATCTTAGAACATTAGTCAAAAATATGGAACAAGCTCTTCCCGAAAAAGATATATTGGCCTTTCAAACTCGTGCCGATAAATTAAATTGGGACGATGTAATTAAGTCACTTTGTATTTATCATTTATGCAAATCTGTTTTTAGATTGCGTTTGATAAATATACTGGTGAAGATTGTAAAAAAACGTGGTGTTTAATACAAAAAAGAATAAGGAAGTTTCGACTGTTAAGTGAATTGCTTCAGGATGCTAAGGAATGGGTATCAAAGCCATGGACTCATTTCTATAGAGGAACCAAAACTGTAAGTGAAGTAGTAACTGAACCATAAGTAATATTAGTAATTATAGAATCGACATCCTGATATGCCAAAACGTCCCTTAACCGGATATATGCTTTTTTATATGCGAAATAAAGATAAATTACTCGCCGAATTTCCTGGATTAGAAATGGTAATTTAAATAGAAATTACATACATTGCAGAATTCCACAATGTAATAGCATTACTTAAGGTTTATATACTCCGTGACGTAGATCAAGTAGAATTGAGTATTTTCTAATCAAACTTGGTAAATATGTTGACCTACCATTAAGTAATAATTGATTAACTTTTAAGTTTGATTTAAAAATTCCCACTTTTTCTTGGTGTTGCAATTTCTATGCCACCGAGTATATAAAATAAATAAGATAAAATTCTGATTCTCTTATCGTTTTTAGACGGAAGTCTCAAAGAAAATGGCAATAATGTACAAGGATATCAGTGTCGAGAAACGAGAAAAATATATGCAATTGGCAGCGGCGGAAAAGAAAATTTATGAAGAGAAATTGGAGGAGTTTTAGTAAGTATACTGAGTCTATTCCATAAGGATTACACTTTCTTTTGTAGTCGTTTACATCCTGAAGTGCCACGCATATCTGAAAAGTCTAATCACAGTAAACCTGTTGATATAGGTCCAAAAAAACCGTCAACGCCGTTCATTATATTTTATAAAGAGCAGCTTAAAAATTTCCATTCAGATTCGGAAATAGATCGTAATACTTTTAAAGAACAATGCAAGGAGCAATGGAAAGCCATGTCTGATAAAAAGAAAGTTGTATGGATCGATGTTAGTTTAGAACAGGAAGAAAAGTATCAGGTAAATTGCATATTTTCAGATAAAAAGGATAACTTTAACATTTTTGGAATGCCTATTCTCCTTTGCAGTAGTAGGAAGCTCTCTTAACTATGGAAGTAAGTAATTGAAAGCCCTCTGTCTATGCATTTTGACAATTATTTATTGCTTAGTGTATTCTGTAAAAGCAACAATCCTGCTTAGCGTAAAAAGTGTTTATAGTCCATTAAAATTACGCAGGAAAAATGCCTTTATTAAACAGAATCTGTGTAACGCAAACTCAGAAATAAATGCAGTCTCCTTAAGTGAATATATGTGATTAAGTTTGATGTAATTCTTTTAATGGTTTGAACTTATTGGTTTATTGCCAGAATAATTCATAGTCAATTTTTTCAATTTTGTCGTTGTTTTGTATTTTGTATATGCTATTCTGTAATTGTTTTGTGTGGAAACTGTTACGCACGCTGACTGTTTTAAAGGGTACTCCCTCTAACATCTTCATGATTAAACAGAAATAGCCATAGAAACAAGTTGTTTCATAGACAGATGTCAGTACAAGCATATGCGCTTCCCCTTTAAGGCTCCTCTGTAGTCAACTTCGATTTCAACTCTTATTGCATTTTTTAGGCCACCAACAATACGTCTCCAGAGCGGAATAAAAAAATTTATAGCACGTATTGATTCGCAAGAAATACTTTTTTTGAAAGTATTAGCTTCATCATTTTGTTTTCTAGAAAATGCTAGTTGCGCTGCCATTTATTTTTCTATAACACTTGATCTTCTAAGAAATATGTTTACTTAAAAAAATGGTACATAATTAATAGTAGCTTTTACGAAATATAAGTTGATGTAGCGTGTACCATATGTGGTACATGCCGGCTGATGGCTATAACCGGGATGTACCACCCGTGGTACACAACGTCGCAAAAGGGGAACAATCTCTCAGAGTTCCTTTTAAATTCGTATATCCTAATTCATATGTATTACACTGTGGCCTAGCTTTTCAATAAAATTTAAATACACACATTTTCATTTTATTATGTGAAGACAAGAACATAAACATACAACCATTGACAATTAATTAGATATCAAGCTACCTAAATTGAGAAAATTTTATTGTGTGTAAGTGCTTTACTACAATTCTTGCAATTGGCCACAAATTTGTTTTATTTATACATTAGTATGTACTAAACGTATAAAAATGACAATTAGTTACATCACCTTTTTCAAAAAAGATCAATAGTTTGAAGGGATTAATAAAGTACATTATATTTTATAACATATTATGCACCTAGTAGGATATTATACAAGGTGAGTCAAAAAGGAATACATTTTAGGAGGTGATAGAGCTTTAAAAAACAATGTTTCACATTTTCATAGTTTTCCCCACAAAAAAGGTATTCTTGTTTAAAGGCGATCGCGAAATATTTTTGAATAATTGGACTTTTCAAATGAGGCTACTAAAATATTTGTATTCCTTTTGGACACACCTTGTATGCACTATGTAACTATGTACGTACGTTTTTTTTTAAAGAGAACACAATAATTTATTAAAACCTAAGGGCTTTTACTAAATGTGGAAATAGGTAATTTTACACCTTTCCTTTTTGCCTGAAGCATTTAAAGTGTCATTTGAGCTGCCTAACTTTGCATTTCTCATTTGATTTTTTTGTAATACGTGTAACTTTTTTTTAGGTAATTCTTTTATCTTAGAAGATGGAAATAAAATCTTTAAGTACCGCCTTAGAAAATAATTCCACGTTTCCATACCACTGTTTACTTTTTTTCTATTCAAATTACAACGGATGACATTTACCAAAAACGATTTTTCTATTATTGCGATTAATTAAAAAACAAAGACTGATAAAGTGATTCTTTATAAGTACAGTAGTTCTTTCCATCATTGCAAGGAATCGATAATCTGTTAGACGTCAACTGTAAAGACAGCATTTCAGAAGAAACTTTTGTTATTTTTTGAATATGAAACATTCACTACAGAGGAGCCTTAAGAAGAAAAAGAAAAACTAATTGTGAGGAAGTTGTATGAAAACATTTGCACGTATCTTCATGTGGCATGTCACCTTTCTCTATCATTTACAATTTTTCGAAACAACAGGTATAAAAATATCCATTTATCTGAGAAAAATAAAGAATTTTCATATGAAAACAGGTAGACTGTAAGAAAGTTTATTCTTAAAATAGAGTCCTATTGGTTTATTTAAAAACAATGTATGAAAGTGGTGTTTAAAATGTGAATAATGATCAGGCATTCTACTATGTTTAAGAGTGCTACAATTAGAAATAAACGTCTTCCTTCCTGTTCCAAAGATTTTTTTTTAACTGAAATTTTAATCAATCAGTTGAACGATTAATAGTTTTGTAATCTTTTGTTTTTTAGGAAGAACTGAAAAATTATTTAATACAAAATCCTACTTATGTTACTACTTCATTTAAAACTGTTGTTTCAAAGGAGGAGAAATCAATAAAAGAACGTTTAGCGGGCAAACCAATTAAACCGCCAAATTCGGCATATAGTTTATTTTCGCAGATGATGTTGAAAAGTGAAGAGATTAAAAAAATTGATCCTAAAGGTAGAATGAAAGCACTTGCTGATCACTGGAAGAATTGTTCCGAGCAAGAGAAAAAATTATATCAAGAACATTGCGAACAGGTAAATACTCCTCTCAAAATAAATGTATCTCTAATGTCATCTTTCAGTTAATGACGCAATACAAAATAGATTATGCCACATACATAGATTCCCTTCCAGAAGGTAAACGGCAAGAAGAGTTACAAAATAATGCACCTAAAAGGAAAGTAAAAAAAATGAAGAGGTAAAAAGTAAGACAGACGAAGATAAAAATAAGAATGATAAAAAAGTAAAACTGAAGAGAAAAATAAAAATGAGGAAAAAAAAGATGAAGAGAAAAAGGAGACTGATACAACTCATGAAGTGAGAACAAGCAAAATCGATAAAACACATGACACTGAATATGGAAAAGATGATGAGGCAAATAATGATATTGATAAAGGTATTGAACAACATGAGGAGCTAGACCAATCTCAGATCGAAGAAGGATATTTAGAAACAAAAATAAGAAAGAGCATAAAGTGAAGACTCCAACAAAAAAACGCAGTAAAAAAAAGAAGAAAAAGAAAACGTTACAAGATAAATCTTCTGATGCTTCATATTCAAATAACGGATATGTTTCCTTAGCGAAAATTTTTGAGGCTGAACCTTCTCAGCCACCTGTGTAAGCACTTTTTACATTATTCGTAAATAATCTGTCGTTAATGCCATATTTAATACGTATTTAGTAGTTGATAATTTCTAATTACTTAAATGTCATAGGTCTGGTTTTGCACTATTCAGTAAGCGATACCATGGTAAAGCACCAGTTGAAACTGCCTGGAAAAATTTAAATAAAGTCGATAAAAAAGAATACGAAACGGAAGTACAAATGCTAAAACAAAAGTACATTAAAGATTATGAAATTTTTTTGAAAAGTTTAAGTAAGGAACAGTTAACTGCTTTTTCTCAAATGAAAAAAGGAGATAAGAAAAAAAAAGTGGAAGTAAGTATTTTTAAGTATGTTGGTCGCAAAATTTATTTTTTGTTCATTGTAGAAGCATCACAAAGGTTCCTATAGCGAAGATAACGAAGACTCTGATTATGAGAATATAGACACATCAGAGTGAATTTATAGCGTGTACATTCTTTTTCCTTGCTTTACCATTTTCTATTTAATTTTTTGCAAGATGTAGAATCATATAATTTCTTCGTTTTTCAAAGTGATACAGAATTCCTTTTGCAAAATAAATATTGTTAACGAATCTAATGGCATTTATTTTTCAAGTATTGCTGACCATCAACGTCATCATTCCAATGGATAACCTCTTTACAATAGCCTGTTAGCATTACTGTACTAATTACTAATTACAATACTGTAAATTTTCCATAATGGTTGAAATAGCGATTCAATTTTCTTTACATTTCACGTCGTCATTTTTAAAAATGTGTAGAAAATGCAATGCCGGCAGAGCTTTTCCGATCTAAAATAAATGCTGTTGTGTTTTTACGTTCATATGTAGGAGCATGTTTTTGTAAGAAGTCACTATGATTTCTTGTGGTAATGGTTATGAGATGGTACATTTCTTGTTTCAAAGGCGAGACCGAGAGACATTCCAAACTGTTCTGTTGGTTTTTGTTACCATTATCACCACCATTCAATGTATGAACTTGCAAATGGGAATTTGGTACAGGCTAGGTATATATTGAGCGATATCGCATCCGTCATGCTCCTGATAGAAAAGCTTTCCAAAGTGTTCATTAACGTCTTCATGAAACAGGCTCATTTAATCGAACTAGAGGACCAGAAAGAGCAATGACTTTAAGAACGGTAGAACTGGAAGAAAATGTGCTGAACGTGGTGCACAACATGTGAAAAAAAAGCTTTATTGATTAGGTAGTTCTCAATTGTTTTATCGGAAGATCTTTTATTTCAATAGGTAACTTATTAAAGAAAAGTGGCGCAATGGAAATTAATGGGTGATCTTGACTTATTTATCCAATGACATCGCATAACATGCGGACACTACCTTTTAAAGATTTTAAGACAAAAATATTTTTGCTTAATTTCTTTGATATCTCTTCGACGTGGGAATTCAGCATCCAAATAAACTCCCACGAATTTTACGTTGTTTGGGTTACACTCTGACTTCTTTTTTTAATGCAAAGACAATATCAGTTTATTAGCTATAAACCATTCTTGCGTCTTTGTCCCTAACGACTGAAGTTTTGTTTTGTAATGCTTTTGAATCGAGGTCATCCCTAAACAGGGCGGTATCCTCGGCATACTGTATGAAGTCAGTGCCTCGGTCACAATTCTGCAAAAGTGTTGGCCCCAGTACTGACCCCTGGAGTACGCCGACGTCCACCGCCATTTTGGCACTGACATCAGTCCACTTTGGCATATTGCTGATATCTGTTTACCAGGTGTATGACTCAATCACCTTAACACATAAGTCATTTAAGCAAAATTTTGTGGCCCACACAGTCAAAGGCGCAAGATAGATCGTGTACGTAATACCACACCACTGTTGAATTTTGCTTCAGTTTCTTAGAATAGTTTCAATTATAGTATTAATTGCATAACAGCAGTTAGCCCAGTTCTGAAGCCAAATTGGCAATTAGAGAGGATCTTAGTTTCACCTAAAAATGCTTTTGATTGTTTAAAATTAATTCGAACAATTTATCGATTATCTGTATTATAACGATATCGAACAATAGGTGTAACTTTAGGCTGTTCACGAGATGACAACACAAAAAGCAATTTGGAAGATGTTCAAGTCAATGATTTTATTAAACTAACAGAACTGTGCATGAATCACACTTTTCAAATTAACTGCAAATTCCTTAAACAAGAATGTGCAACAACAATAGAGTATCTCTGCTTATTGCTAAACCTTTTCATTAGTAAATTTAAAACAAAATTAGTTATACTGTTTACAGATGATACTGTAAGTGGAATAGTTGGCTCTGGACCATAAAACGGTTGTTTCGAGTCCAGTCAGCCTAACCTATAGGCTATCTCTTTGCCTTTTAACCCATACGAGCTCAAGATAACTTTGCAATTGGAGAGCAGCTCTGCTGTCACTGAAAATTCTGATAGTTTTATTCTTTATGCTGTGCATGATAATTTTTCTTGCACCAAGCGTTTCCTACTAGCTCTGCCTGAAAGATAGTAGGAATTTTGCCTAGTTAAGTTGGCTGATATGGAAGTCGGTTCTTTTGAGTAAATTCCGATGCCCGTTCTTTACATTGTTATAGTTAGATGCATCCGTGAAGATGGATATCTCAGGTTGGGATGCCACTTCCACATCGAGAAATATGTGGTAGTTCCTCCCTATTATAAAGTGAGTGATGAGGGAGTACGATTCCTTTTCCAGCCACTTGATTGTCTCTCCTAGAATTCAGGAGTGGCCTGCCTTCATATCTCTGTTATTCAACAACCCCTTTGTTTTTACCCTCCACTGGGTATCTCACTTGGATGCCCAGTGGAGGCAAGCTCAGAAGGGTTTCTGTGAAGCTGTGGAGGTTGTTCGCATTGCACCTGTGAACACAAGGCATGATACTTTTTACAAATGATTGAGAAGTGATTCTAGGACACCAAATAATTGCTCCATAACAGAACAAAGGTCTAATCATAGCAGTGTATAGTCACAGGACAGCCTTTGGAAATGTACCTAAAGTCTTCCAATTTATATATAAATTATATAACTGAGGTACGATGAATATCCCAAAAATTGTAGATTTTTAAAATCAATCTGTAGGTCAAAAATACGACTATAATCAAATTAATCCAAATGTATGACTTTACTAATGAAAATACTCAACAAGTGTCCAAAATTGGACAAACTGTACAGCAGGGGTGCACAGACTTCTTCAGACCAAGGTCCACATATACTAAATATTATTGAGGGACGGGCCGCAAAAAAATTATTTATTTTAAGAAAGTCCCTAGCTAGAAGCTCCATGATCGATGAAGGAATTAGAAAAGGTCTTAATTTCAAATCAAACAAATGTTTATTTATTATATTTGTGCCAATTTTTACAAAAAAACTACTTAAATATTTTAATTTGATGGATGACATTGCATCGACTTAACAATTTCTTTAATATTTGGGTCAATTGTTGTGGCATTCCAGGAAATACATAAAGATTTTTTTACTTTGTTGTTTGGAAAAATTTTCAATGTTATTTGCATGTAGATTGGGGGGCCACCAGAAAACCAACGGCGGGCCGCGGTTTGTGCATGCCTGCTGTACAGGTTTTCAATTTACTAAGTCTCTATAACGCAACTTTTCTTCATAATTATGTGTATAATTAAAATCTGGAACTAGATTTTGGTCTAGCCCAAAGGATCCATATAGGTGGGCCATGTGCGCGTGGACTTCTCCCCACCCTCCCATTGTAATCCAGAAAGGATTTGATCAAAGAAAAGGCATTATAGTTTCACTTTTTGTTAATGTTAAACAAAACAAAATTACAGAAAATATGATAGTTTTAAAAGCTTATTGTACTTGAGTAAATTTACTTTAGCAACCCTATTAATCACATGTACAAAAGTGAACCCCTATTTTACACATTCATCGCATAAAACTTCAGCCCAATCCAGTTTTTAAGGTAATATAATTTAGACTATACGGCTGCGAGTTTGGGATGTCTAATTAAATAATGGGAGAATTTAGTTAAAAAATCACTTAATGAAAGGGAGCGAAATCATCTGATTATGTGATAAAAGGTGAAGTACCTAATACATAGTATCTCTTTTGATATATTACTGTAGGGAAGAAGTTTTATGATTATAATCTTATTGCCTAGATTAATAATTTTTAAAACGTTTTGCAATTTTACTTACAAGATATATCAAATAAAGTTACAATAATACTATAAAAAATACTATAAAATGAGTTTCAAAAGTGAATTATGAAGTACCGATACCAATAGCAATTCCTGCCGCAAATGAAATAAGAAAAACATGAATTTCTCGAAGTTTATGATTTGGTATGCCCGTTATAGAAGAATACCATCCCTTTGCTGCTTTTTTGCGATCTTTAACCAGAGATTCAACTTGATCAGCCTTTCTATCAACATAATCTTCCACCTAAAAATAAAAAAATTGTTGAAAGTCGACAAAAATACCACATACTTTATCCATCCAACTAGCACTTTGGCCAGTTATTTGTTCTTCAACTTTATCAGATACCTTGTCTATTTGTTTATTGATTTTATCCCAATTTATTTTAATATATCCTTTTTCGTTTGCTAATTCTAATAATATGACTCCACCTCCAAGAGCGAAAGCAGCTGCCCTTCCCACCTTCATCGCTAGATAACCAGTCACCCTAAAACTGATGTATGAAAACAACGAATGCGAAAATTATAATTATTACCATCCTGAGGAAGCTCCCATAATAATTTGCTTTGTAGCAGAGGTTTTACTTACATCTCCTAATATTTTATCAATGATTGATTTTGCATCTTTCTTATTGACATCCATTATGTATAGGTATTTTTGGAAAATTTAAAGTGAAACGATCAATTAATCATCAAACCTATAAATAGTTTTTAGATATTTAAATACAACAAACAAATAATATTAGCTTTTTTAAAACCTTAACCACAGATCATTCACAGAACCTTAACTAACTTCAAATACTTTACTACTAAGTATTTGCTAACTTCAAAGGTAACGATCAGTTGTAAAAAAGGTTGACTGCAAATTGCTATTATTTAAATTGCCAATAGATGGCATAAGGTGGCCTACAGGGTACAAGGTGTTTCAAAATGTATAATCAATACTATTACCCTTCCTTATATACATTATGAATACATGTAAACAAGGCTATTACTTACATCTTTTTAATAATTTTTTAAATAATGCACTGTTACTAGATCGATAACTGTCCAGTTACCGGCTTCGGAGTGTATATTATCTAGGCTCCGGCTCCCGCTCCAATTATATTTCTACAGCAATTAGCCAATTCCGTCGGGAACACTGTTAAAAAGTGGTTGGTGAGTGATATGGAATCAGTTCTTTGGAATAAAAAGGAATGTCAATCGCTGACAGTACCCAACGTATATCTGAAAAGCTGGATATCGAATATGCCTGATAAATAAAAATGTTTGTAAATACTATTTTCAACAATAGGTATATTGTTTTAAAAAAATCAAATATGTTTGAACTAACAGGAAGTATCTTTCTATATCGGAAAAAAATCCTACCGCCCACCGAAAAATCATTACCGCCCACCAGGTTGACTACCACTGGTTTAAAGTATATATAAAGAAAGATGTGGTAGTTTTCCCTATTATAAACCACATAACATAACAGAATGTTATGTGTTATAAACTAAAAAACGAGGGCGTCCATCAAAGACTTCTTTTACACGTGGAGATCATAGGTAACACATGGTGGAGATTTACTGGAGGCAGTTTATCTAGATTTGCGTTGTTCATAAGTCATAACATCTTAAGTGGTTGCAATGTCTTATGTTCTCACTTCGGTTGATGAAAGAAAAAAGAATAAGATAGATAGCATTGTTGTAATGTAGTCGACTTTAAAATTATGGCAAATTGTTGTGATTGGTAAACATCACAGTAAAATGAATCTAACGTTGAGGGCACTGACCTGTATCTTAAAGGACTGAGCATTCTAATGATCCCCTCCACTATTTTTGAAGCAAATTGAAAACCGGTGTTTTAAGGTGCCAATTAGTAATTTAGGTTTGTTGTGTTGGTGATTATTGGTAACACTGTAACTAATGTTTTTATTTACATAAACATAACCTTGTTTCATACGTAGTATAAACTACGTTTATGCATTGCAATAAAATACAATTTTTAATAATTTACGTTTTTAAATAATTATGAGCCTGTAATTATACTACTTTTCACCAGATATTAAGCATATAGATTAGAACAAGCTAAACTGTAACAGCTGATACCAGTACTACCAACACATTATAAACACCGAGCTACCATCATTATATAACTAACGCACTAGTTGGCACCTGAAGTAACTAATATTTAGGTGGGGCTTGTTTGCTAGTTTGCTTCAATGTTGTATTGAAGAATGCTCAGTCCTTTATGATACAGGTCAGTGGTTGAGGGCCGGTTGTACAAATGCAGTTTAAGCCAAGTTTAAAGTTAAGTGGAGCTTAAGCCACGAAATGTCATTGTAGAAAACTGGTTTAGCAAGTTTATTGCTCAGCTAAGCATCGGTTTTACATGAAGCTGCAGATGTACAACCGGCCCTGAGGCGAATAAAAATTGCCTCATTTTTTGTACACGTGACATCACTGTATATAAGATTTCAGTAACTTTTATTTTCCCCAAGTTTAACTTGAATTTGATTAGAATTTCTCGTCTCAATAGTTTTTTCCTGTTTACTTAAAAAAATTATTTCTCTAAAAGTAACCTTGCTTATTATTATTTATTAAGTAAAACTTCGTTAGTTACCATAATTTATTCGCATTACCTTAATTAGACGTACAGTGCTTACATTTTTAAGGTGTTAAACATGAAGGGTGAATAAATGTGGGGTTAGATAGGTATGAAAGACGCCCCGATTGTTTTAGTTTGAATAAAAAGAATTTTTCAGTTTCGAATTACCAACAAATCTTCCATATCGTGATGTCTTTATGTAAATCTACAGTGGTAAGTACTTAAAGGCAGTTTTCATTAAGTTATTTTACATTCAAATTTCTAGCATGCTTATTTACAATTTTTATTGTATCCAATTTGTTTGTAGATACGGCTATATCAAGAAGTAATTGAAGATGTGATATCTGGTGTTCGGGAAATATTCTTAGAAGATGGGGTTGATGAGCAAGTTCTACAGGAGTTAAAGCAGACTTGGGAAACGAAATTAATGGCTAGTAAAGCGGTTCAGAATCAGCTTGATGCAGAGAATAAGCAAGGTAACTTTATGGAAATTTTATCTAAATAAAAGCCATTAATTATAAACAATTATAGGTAATTGTTGATTATTTTCACAAAAAAATGTCAGAATTGTTTGATAATGTGACAAAATTAAGGTTGCCTCATGTCCTGTTTTTTCCAGGATTGTACCCCTGTTAAGCTGGCAGGATTTTGTGCTAGTTTGTGCCATTAATAGAAATGTACTTTGAAAAAATCGTGGTGGGCAGAATCTATCGGTACTTTTACATTCGAAGCGTACTAATTTGTATCTCTCAAATATTCATTGTCCTTCTCTGGGAAATCATCTCCGAGACTTATTTTGCTTAAGAGTAAAGTATTTGTTTCCAGCATTCCAAGCTACAGATAGTGGGAGAAGGCAAATACTTGGGCATAACGTTAGACCAAGGGCTGACTTTCAAACCACACCTAGAGAAAATAGCAAACAAAGGCATAATGTCCTTTTGGGCTTATAAGCAAACGTTCGGAAGCAAGTCATCTCCAAAGATGACCCACTGGGACACCAGAATAATCAGACCAGTCATTACGTATGCTTCACTAGTGTGGTGGCAAAAGTGTCCAGAAGAACAACAGAACCTTAGCAAGGTGCAGCACAGGGCTTGTCTTGGAATTACAGGGGCAATGAGCAGCTTTGGAGAGTCTCTTGAACCTGCCGCCCCTAAATCTAGTAATTGGTGCAGAGCCGCTCAGAGGGGCATACAGCTGAGTGTCAATGGTGAGGAGGGAACGTCAAGGGTGGGACATTCACTTACCTTCGACGAAAAATCGCCCATAGGATCCAAACTGTCCTGTGGAATTACATGTAACACAACCAAAAAAGGTGATTCAAGTTATACTCACGAACGAGCATTGCGGACACTGGTCGAAAATTCTAAGGCAGAGTCATTCCAAACCCCAAACGGGAACTTAGCAGCATCCGGATCTTAAAGTTAAGTAGGATGAAGATAAAACTTGCGACAGGGATGGTGCCAGGCCACTGTCGTCTGAACAAACACCTGCATAACATGGTACTGACTGATAGCCCGATATGCAGAGGTTGTGGTGAGGAAGCAGAAACACCATACCACGTCATTTGCCAATGTGAGGCTTACACAAAGGCGAGGGAACACCTACTTGGAAATGAAAAGATTACACAAGAGGAAGTAACGAAGATTCGCCCTACTAAAATCCTGGAGTTTGTTAAAGATCCCTACAGGGTAGACAATAGCAGGGAGCACGTGCAGGAACCACTCCTAGTATAAATAATAATAAATCTGTTTCCACCAGCAGAATCATTTGATTTTCGCAACCTTGAAACCTATTCGACTTAAGACAGTGTACAAGTGTGCAAAGGATGTAACATGGCAATATTTGTACATACATGTCGTGGCGTTATTTTGTGATGTACATAATATAACACATGTAGCAGTACCGATTGATTCTGCTCGTGGCCGTTTTATTTATATCATTGTTTGGCTGTTTCTTTTTTTTTGTGTTCTGCTGCCTGCTAGGTTAATATTAAGCCACGATTTCTTCCAAATGGCACATAGCACAAAATTTTTATTAATGGCACAAATTAGCACAAAATAAGCACTAAGTAATGCAATAGGTCAGAATCGATTCTGCCGATTTGGTCCTGCCAGCTTAACCGAGGTCAAGATTGTCCCATTTGGCGAGTTTTGGCTGTGGTCCGAGACGTAGTATTACCAGGATGCTTTTTGCCCCATAATTTAGTAACAAATCATTATTAGATATCTACAGTGGACCCGCGATAATCCGACAAACGTTTTGCAAGGCGATGTCGAATTATCGAATTTGTCGGACTATAGAGTACTGCCATAGATAAGATTCAATACATATACATATGTACTATAAATCATGCAATGTGGAATTTAGTAAAATAGACAGCTTAAGGTTTATTACAAAACTAATATTATTACAAAAACTAACAAAAAATAATAAAAACAATAAATAAACGTATTTATATTCTTACTTACAACCTGTTCAGACATGCATTAACAAAGATTTGCCGAAATGAAATTGTGAATTTGTATAAGTAGGTAAACAGTTTATTCGCGAGAAGCATGTCGGATTACAAGGGGGGTCGGATTACAGCGGGTCCACTGTATTGTGTTTAATAATCAAAGGTTTTTTTTTATTAAATCATAATACATGGTTGATGGGATTGCGTTTTGGTCGAGAGCTCAGTGAGTTTTGAATCACAGTTTCAGAGCAAAGCAGCATAGTAAAGCAAAGGGCGCAATTGTCTGGTTAGTTGTATGGAAAAATATCATTCAGTTGACACCACAAAGACACATTTACAAGCTATGCATCATTTGCATTTGCATTTTACTTCTCGGCTTTTGACTTAGATCTTTTAGTCTTAATATAATGTTATAAATTCAAATGGATTCTGTAGCAACAGTGGCAGTACTAGTACTATAAACTATAAAGTATAGTCTGCAAAATATTAGAATAAGACTTCTTGTAAGGTATGCAAGGTTTTTTCGATTGGCCATGGTGGAGAAAATGTCTTGAAACTGCATGCATCTTCGAAAGTTATAAAGAAAATATTATTTCAGTAAAATAATACTTTAAATAAAATCCAAGTCATTGTAGATGAAGGAACCCACCTTTACCATACCATTCGTCACATCATGTAAAATTACTCTTTGGCTGAAAAATTGCTAAAAGTATCCTACAGACAACAGCAAAAGCCGTAATCAAAGGAATTTTACCCCTTGTATCGCTGAAGTGCTTAAGCTGGAAATGTTTATAACATAGTGCACTTATAGCAGACTGCAATAAAAAATATTACATAATTTGTACGGGATTTTCAAAAAAACTGCACTGCTTATTTAACTTTAAACTGGTAGTCCAAATGATAGCGCCTCAGCGCCAGCAGTTATGCGAATGAAACATCAACTATAATTTGTTACTTAACCTGTAGTTTAAAACATATGCCCCTTTTCTTTAAATGCATACAAAAACATTATCATCTGCACCAAACAGCGAAATTTTTTTACAACCGCGTTGAAACCTAACGTGAAGTTAGCAATGAGATTCTACCAATAACTTTGCATATTTAATAAGTTTTTGTTTGGAAGCACTCTTGCGCTGATAACACAAACGTCAAATAATCAGTAAAGAAAGTCCTATCATTTGTATAAATACAAAACCAACTGCTCAGATTGTTTTGCACATCTGGCGTCCCCACCACAAACATCTAACATACATAACTAAGTTTAGACGTTTGATACCGATTAGGAAAGTTGCCTTTGATAAATATCGCAGAGTAGGTACAACTGCAATATTTTCCACCCAAAACTTCAAAGAATCTACGAAACGATTGCTAAATTAGTAAGTTTTAATAAAATCTTCCAGTTAAGGCTGTTGGTTTTAAAGTTTGCAGTCGGAAGAGTAAATTTTGACGAATTCTTGTAATTTATCAAAAGCCAAGGAAAATCAAATGCAATTTTGAGATTATATGAGACTGAAATACATATACTCCAAAGAGGAATTCTGTGCTCTATGTCGAAATGTAGTGCACTTCATGTGATTGTTTTTTTTTAGTGCAATGTACCTTTACAAAGATGTTTTTTCACAAATGAAGTACAAGTAATGAACCTCTTTGGCAGATGGATTCATTTGTATCTTTAGTAATTACAATCCATCTTTTGGTAAATTGACCAAAGATATACTGTGTCATACTGTCATACGTCAACGCTGAATTATTATTATACAATCATTTGCAATTTCTTGTTTGCAGTTATTTTAATGAGTATATTAGCTGTATATTGTTGGTGTACTCTCATACATGTATGGTTTAGTGTTCAATAACATAGTATTATTTATTTAATACAAAAAGAGAAAGTTTCAGATTAAACTTACATCTTAATATTTGCATTTCTGCATAAATGTATCTACTTATTTTCAAAATTTAATTGAATTACCTACACCAACGTATCTACTTCTACTTTTGCGTGCAACAAAAATCATAAAATGGCTATTCAAGCCCCATCTGCAACTAAAATTAATGTTAAACATTTAGTTTTAAATTATTTTTTCCTGTTATCTAGTTTCAAATGGATGTATATAGAATATTTTGAATTTTCCAAAAAATAATAGTGGACCTAAATATTTAAATGATTGTGCGATTTTCACATTGTAGGAAAAGTTGTATGTAATAATAACTCTGAAACTTCTCAGTTTATATTAATACTTTATGATCTCAATGAATAATTTTCTATGAACTCTTTCATTTTACAATTAAATTTAGGGTAAGTTATTAATGTATATTTTAGTCTTTGCTTGCACATATATTTCTTTCTTTTGCTTTTTTCGAAATATGTGATTATTTTTCTTATATTTCACTTATTTATAATATATATATTCACTTTCAAAAATGCATTGATGTATTGCATGGATTCAACTATACCTGTGTTAAGTTGGCAATTAACAATCTACTTTTCTACACATGAGCCCTTACTTAAAGCCAATAATGTTTTGTGCTGTACCCTTAAAAGAAAAGTAAAAATATCACAGGTATCGAACCTACACATTAATTAAGGGTTAAAACGTATAGATTCGATATCCCTGATAATAATTTTGAATATTTGTGTTGAAACACCCGTAATTTTAGCATAAAGGGATGTGGAATTAAGCTTAAGTAGATTCTTTAATGTCTAGATTTTAGTACGGTTTGCATATTTACTGCTGAAAAGTTATTGCTAATTTCACATTAAATATGCAAAGTTATTGCTGAAATTTTATTGTTAACTTCACGGGGTTTTCAACAATCGTATTTGCGAATTGACCCAAATAGGGAAAAAATTATATCTGGTAAAGCGGTACTTGCATCTAACAGTGAACTATTGCCTTAAGTGTGTACTATTCACCTTTAACATGTTGCTATAAATGTGTAATTTTAATAGAGTATTTCTATGATTTCTAATATGTAATTTGTCATTAGCGGCTTTAAGAAAACAAATTGATGTGGCGAATGGATCCAATGGTTTACCTAAGCAGCAGCAACATCAAATTGCGAAGCAAGTAGTGGGTCAAGTTACTCCAAATAATCATGTACAGATACCAATTATACGCGATGAAAATAAGTTAGTTCCAATTCAAA
Organism: Pyrocoelia pectoralis; assembly: GCA_036250285.1. NCBI lineage: Eukaryota > Metazoa > Arthropoda > Insecta > Coleoptera > Lampyridae > Pyrocoelia > Pyrocoelia pectoralis. The sequence goes on from CM070082.1 coordinate 3,643,990, forward strand.
TAACGTTACCAGCACAACCCGGTAGTGATAGTGGCCAACGGGTTTTAACAATTCAAGTACCGGCTTCGTCTTTACAAGGCAATCAATTACATAAGGTTTTAACTGGTCCTGTTATTACTGCAACTATGAGTCTGCCTCAAGCTTTAGCATCGTCGGTTTTACAACAACATGTAAATGCTGCCTTAAATTCTCAACAACAAACTGTTACCATAGGCTCAATTGTAAATAAATCTGTGATACAGACTGATGGAGTAATAGATTCAAGCAGTTCTGATGAGGATGATTTAAATTGTATAGACGTTTTAAATCAACCAGGTTCCAGTCGCGGTAGTGATGGTAAAGTCTTCGTTTTGAAACAAATTGATGGTGCTCGTGATACTTCCGATGATGACGATCAAGGTTCGGATGATGATGATGCTTCTGATGAAGCAGATGATGATAAAGATGACGACGAACAAGAAATGGAGGAGGGTGGACCTGAAGAAGAACCGTTAAATTCTGAAGATGATGTCACAGACGAAGATCCTACAGATGTTTTCGATACTGATAATGTGGTGGTCTGCCAATATGATAAGGTAAGAATTATTAATCGAAATTTACAACTGTATTATGTATTATTTCAGATTACGAGAAGTCGTAATAAGTGGAAATTTCACCTTAAAGATGGTATAATGAACCTTAATGGTGAAGATTTCATTTTTCAAAAGGCCACTGGCGATGCAGAGTGGTGAGTTGTGAAAAATATGTGAAATATCTGTTTGTATATAAGTTGTTTGTTGTGTTAATTATGTTTTCATATTCATTATAGTTATTTATATGTATTCATATCAACATATGTGTAAAAAAGAGTTCATTTCTGTATTTAAAGTAAATATGTCCGAGATTAGGTAATTGTAAAGATTTATTAATTTATGGAACATTGTTAGCATTCATACTTGTAATTTTGTTTAATTTTTAAGACTGATACGTTAAAATAATTATATGTACAAGAGCTAACTGTGGCTACAGAACTGAAGAAAGCAAAAACACTTCTGAGAAATCAAAGTGTTTTTGTGGCTACTGATGGTTTGTCTTTTTTTGCTTTCTTCGAAGGGATTATAATTATTTTTGTTATTAGCATTTGCATTGTATTAACGGTTGGTTGCATGTAAGCTTATTACATATGTTACCTACCTTGCAGTTGAATGTGAATTGTATTAACAGGTAAGTTAAGGCATCCAAACAGTTAAATTTCATTTGGTGTCAGTTTTTTCAGGTTATAACCTATAAAATGTTAGACGTAGTATAAATTAAATATGACTTAATTGGTGGTAAGGCAATAATTGCCTGTATGAAGAATTATAGTTGTCTCAAAATTGAATTTTTTTAAAATTAAAAATGGTTAATAAAAAGATTTTGAGACAAACTTATCCAACTGAAATCAAATATGAAGTACAATCCATTGTGTTTTGTTTGTACCGGTAAAGTGAAACAATTTCAAGGCTTCCAGGGAAATGTCTTGGGAAAATATTTTAAGGAGAAATGTAATTGACAGAATGCTTACTTTAAGATTAATTATGTTTAAAGTTAATAACATACGATCCAGCATATCCTATGCTATAAGTGCCTGTTTTCGTCTGTTTCCTTCAAACCGGTATCAAAGGGCTTGTGGTACTATCCACTAAAATCCTGGATATCATCACTCCAGACAGACCTACATAGGTTATAGGGGTCGGATCATAAGTTGTTGCTGTCGCTGTAGTGCGGGCATAAAATTAGTGGTATATAATAATAATAGAGACATCTATTATTATTCTAAGCTTTCTTTATATATATTTCTTATTAGCTGCTTTACCTGCGGTCTGGGCAAATGCGTATTTCGGGTTTACCATTGACATTTTGGAACGGGACCTACTTTGCCCGGGGTAAAGTAAAATTTAGTTTGAAAAATTTTATGTCTATTAAAGACCCTATATACAAATTTTCAGCTTTCTAGCTCAATTCCCTGTTAAAAAACCGAAATTCGGGTATTTTTCGAGTTTCCCGGTGAAATTCTGGAATGGGACCTATTCTGTGCCCTTTTCCTGATCACGTAAGGTATGTGTACCAAATTTGGTGGAGATTGATGAAATGGTGTGGATTTGTATAAAGGACAAACACACATATACACACACACACACAAACTTTCTACTTTGTATATTAGATATTCAGAGGCAGTATAATAGACGAAAATCCAATGCAAATAATAATGAATAAAAACACATTAACTCTATCACAAGTGTTAACGCATCATGTGAAGTTACTTATGTATGAGAGAAACAAGGGCGCCGCCAGAAAATTTTCCCAGGGGTGGCAAGTAGTATTGGGCGTTCGTGGCTCTGACGTTTTTTAAAGATTTCGTAAAAAATTTATTTTCATTTTAATAACTTTTACCTTTTCTTTTTCCCAGAGGGGCAATTGCCCCCCCCCTCCCCCGCGCCTGGAGGCCACCACAGTTTTTACATGCAAACATCGTATTTTGCAACGAAAAAAAATGAAAATAATTAGTAAGTTATAATATGAAATGTTAGTAAATGCCTGTTTTAAAATGTTAATTACACAAATATTGTATATTTATCCTGGTTTGCGTACAGGGTACGGGCTCTTACAGGAAACTCGGGCCTGCGGAATTTGCCCCCCCCCCCTCCCTCTTGCCGGGCCTGGTTGTAGGAGGGCACCTGTATTAAAAGTAGATCAGACAATGATTTCAGTATAAGTAATATATAACCGAAAATGTAATGTAGTTTCACACTTGTTTGAAGGGTTTAAATTATGCCATAAAAATCATGTTTACAATTAATTCGATGCCGTCTCAGTACAACCTACATAAAAAAACATGATTTTTATGGCATAATTTAAACCCTTCAAACAAGTTACAATTAATTCGATGCCGTCTCAGTACAACCTACGTAGTTTCACACATTTTTTGTTGTTTTGGTGTTTACTATATTGTCTTAGGCTCTTGTCCCACCAAAGCGGAGCAACAGCGACGCGACAACTACACGATGTCGCTAGCGTGTATCCTTCGTGTTTAACCCATGGTTTCTATACACTGTACACACACTAACGCTCCGGTAGAGAAACATCCGAGCTGCGTGTCGACTTCTTGTTGCTGTGCGACTTGACAGGTCAGTTGTGAAGCGACATTGTAGCTGTGGTTTAACGAAAAGGAAAATGAATTTCATTGCAAAACCTAATGAAAAATTAGTAGATGCTGTAGAAAAAATATAGTTGCTTAAACAGTTCTTTTCACATCCGGTAAAATAATTTAAACTTCACTTGGTGTCTATCGAGTTCTTTAGCAGCAACAAATATTCTGTTTTTTTGGTTTCTTGCAATAAAAGGATGCGGATGCCGCCATTTCCTTTTCTTAGACTTTTTAGAATGTTTTCTATTTCGTAAGTACCAGTGCATTGCAATCAGATCGTCGTCTTCACTTGATGACATTATTCACTAAACTGAATGTAGAAAACACGTTGCTTTGGTGGGACAACTCCATGTCGCCTGCTTGTGTTATGTTTATGTCGAAATCGTGTCACTGTCGTATTGCTGTTGCTCTGCTTTGGTGGGACAAGGGCCTTAGTCCTACACAGGTTGTACATAAATGATTTTATTCTTTCTCATTTAAGAGTACTAATAAATTTAATGAGTAGGTCCTCACATCATAATATAGGGTTTAATTATTTAAATCTCCAAACATTCCTGGAGTAAAGTTTTTTAACAAACCTTCATAAAAATTAAGAAATATTGAGATTCCTGCTGTATTTAATCAAAATTAAAAAGTCAATAACAGTTTTTACAGTTTCAATGAATTTGTCACCTTAAATAATTGCCAATGTCGCAATGTCACTTAACACTTTGACTGCTGCTGTTATCACCCTGACGACCCTCGTATGCTGAACAACTTTTTTTGCGCAAAATGCAAATTTATGTTTATATACAAGTATCAGTATCATATTTTTGCAATTTTTTACTTCCAAATGCCTTTTTGGAGCAAGACGCACCTGGCGCGTCGGTAGCATTGCCTAGTATTTTTGGCTGCCAATGCTAACAAAGCATGTAGCGCACCCTAGTAAAATGTAGATATATTTTGTATTTGAAGGGTAGTAAAACTCGTTTTGTGGTACAAACTTAAATTTGTATTGGTAATTAATTAAATTTAGTTTTTGTTTCGGTTTTTGCCTTTTTAGGAAAAGAGGGGCCGGCTTCGCTATCATCCATAATGATTCGTAAAAAATCCAAACCTAACGTAAACAAGCAAAACTCCTAAGCAATTCGACTCATCTAGTGCTTCAGTAGCTTGCAATAAAACACTGCCCAATTGCTTAGGCGCGCTTTTTAGAGCCCGAAGTTAAACTTCGTTAGCGTCCGTAATAACAAGAATGAAGCGAACCAGCTATGTAGAATTCAAAAACAAAGTCTTTTAAACATGCTCCAAAAATTGTACATAAATATACACAAAGCTAGGCAAGAATTCGCAGTAAGAAATCATGCGATACAAAGACGCGCCAGGTGCGTCGGCAGCATCCAATATAAAATTGTGTCGACGCACTGGGTGCGTCAGCAGCATTCAAAGTGTTAAGGGTGAGGGGAGGTTGAGAGTTTTATTAAATATTTCTTTTACTCCCTTTGAGAGTCGGAACCAATCACAATGTCTTCAGTGTCGCTTATTTGTCTCTCCTTGTGTTTATCCTATCTATTACTTGTAAAAATAATTGATAAATAAATAATATCTTAGTATACGACAATTAACGTCTTCACAACTGGAAAAATATGTTGGATCGTGTATAGAAACAAAACAATTTTTATTCATATACAAATTTTATTTAATTTACTTTATCCGAGAGAAGGAAACGGTTTACTGGAAGCCTTTCATCTAATTTCTGTATTATATACTATATTATAAAGAAGGTATACAACTGGTTGTACTTAATTACTCAAGTTCCACTAATCCCACAACATCACTTTATAGGACAGGCATATTTGAATATTGGATTTAAAGGGTATGACAAATATTTTAATAGTAATGCCTGTTACTGGTATTGCCATTATAACATGTGATACTAGGTTAATCTATTTCCTAAAACTATAGACGTTTACACTAAAATGTTAATTAGTTTGTGTATAAACCATATATAAGGAATTCTTTTACTAATGCGGAAGTTCTAAGTAGAGCATTAAGGTTGAGAGTAATGCCGTAAGTTAATTCCTGGCTGTCTATATGTTATAAACTAAAATATTTGGTTTTTAAGAAAAATATTATAATTATTCTGTAAAGATTTAAATGTAATTGTAAAAAACACATAATTCGTGAGTTATATTCGAACCAATTTCATTTCAAATATATATCTTTAATGGCAAGTAAGTATTGTTTTTGGTTGCATTCTTGGTTTCGTTGCTTAGGCACTACTGATACTCAATTTTCCTAATAGATAATTAGATCATTATTAACGTGGTAAGCAAAATTTTACATTGTATTTATTCAATCGATCTAGTTTATGAAGCCATTTCAAATCTGGTTTCTGATACACATTCATACCTTCTACAAGAAATAGGTTTCTTTTATTGATTTTTTCAGTAAATGTGTCGACAAAATCATTTTTGTTATTGCCGATAGCATTTGAAATGGCTTTGTTCATTCTCTAATTTAGTAAAGCTGTGTAAGTGCAAATTGAATATATTTTAAAAAGAGAATGGAAGGTGTAGTTTTTTTAAATAATGGCTACAGTAAAATTAATTACTTAATAAGTCGATTTAGAATTGATATAGTCTGTTTTCGGATTAATGGAACTTCATTTTAGTATGTACGGAATGATCATTTGTAATAAATTAGCATGTGATTAAGGTATAGAATTTAATGATTATTCTATTACAAAAACCACTTCCAAATGATAAGTAAATTGTGTTAACTGTAATTTAAATATTGTTTGCGATATTTTGCGTTTAGTGTAAAAAATGTGCCTGTGTTACAATGCTAATTAATAAGGCTTAGTGAAAATTACAAACTGTATATCATTTGCTTAACATCTAGCTTAAATAATTTTTTATACAGTGTACTAAGCATCCAATAAAATTGATCCTTGTAATTGTATATTTATTAAAGAGGACAAATAGAGAGATTTGGAAGACTCAATAAATATTTTAATCTTTGCCTGTCTATCCAATTTTTGTATTGTACACTCTTACACTTATCATTCTATCCCTATCATTCTCTCTTTTTCCACTTCCACCTTATCCGGTCCTACTTCTTGTAGCAACGTCCTCCATCCACCCTAAACTCCCCCTCTCCAGAATCTTCCTCCAGTTATATCTCCGTTCCCTTCTTTTTGCATTTGCGCACCTCTGTACCTTATCACTGTCTCTTCCCTCGTGGTGACCTCCAACCCAATCTCTCTTCTCCTTTGCAAGCCCCCCTCGCATATCCCCCGCCTTTCGTAATATTTCCCCCTGTTTTCTTGACTGTACTTTATTCTTCCTTTATTTATCCCCAACAGTGTTGTGCAGTTCCCCTCCTCTACCTCTCTCCAGCCCTTCTCGTACTTCAACACCATTTTTCCCCTTTCACCTCCTGCATCACTATTCACCCTTTCCAACACGGCAACACCTCCCACTCACTCCAGCCCCATATAATGTTACACTTTTTCCCAGTTTTTCAAAGAGCCATCTCCTGCTCCTGATGGTCCTTGCCGAAAAATCTCTCCCCCATATCTACCCTGGAATTTTGCTTCCTTTCTTTTCTAATTCTTTCACATGTTCCGCGTCTTTGTTATCCTACCTTAGTTGGTAGTAGACCACACTTTCAATCTCCTCGTCCCACCTCCACATCTCTCTCTTTCCTCCTCCCCTACCTTTGTAAAACACTATCATCTTTGTTTTCTCTACACTTATCTCGGGTTTCCTTCTATTCAGAAAGCCCTTCACCGTCCTCATTTTGATTAATTTTAAGCAATATGGGTGTAATTAAATTTCATTGTTGATTACCTACCTGTAGTGAAGGATAAAATTATAATTGGAAAGTTTCTTAGTAGGGAAAGTGTACCTAAATTAACATACTTTTGACTGAAAACTTTTTTAGCGAAATATTGAATACTGAACCACAGATAAAGTTATTTTATCTATGACTGAACCAAGTACTACATTATTTTGGTTGTGTTTTGTCTTAGTTGCTTGGGAACGTAACCGAAGGTTTATCGCCTGTTCTTCCAGTCCCAGTTGAACATGGTCCTCTCCGTTTGACCATATTTTAGAGTTTTTATTTTAATCACGGTGTCTTACATCACAAATTGCCTAATATCTACAACATGAAGTGACTAACTTTAAAATACCACCAATATGAGTAGAGAATTGTACCTACCTACTATATCCTACTCTCTTCGATGTGTGGTTAAAAGACTAAAGTTGTACCTCCTTATTTAGTTAAAGATTTTAATAACAAAAAAGGTTTTGGTCTGAACACAGTTATAGGTAAATTAACATTATTTGATTTAAATGTAAATCATTCATCGGCATGAGGGCATTTCGTCTTTCTACGTAGGCGGAACGGTTGGCCCTTCAAAAGTTCGTCACAGCTAGGTTGCTTATTGGCAAAAAAACGTTTGTTAAAATATTTCGGACATTATTCCACAGCTCTAGCTCTTGTCATCCCTTGTTTGAAGAATGTAAATGTTGTCTGTCTTTCTAGTAGGTACTTTATTATACCTAAGTACATCACTACACTACTTATTTAGCCGCAATATTAAAAATTGAAATACCTACGCGTTGTCGATAATTACAGAAGCGAGTTTTTGAAGGTGGTCACTCAAGGCGGACTATTGAACGGAGGTCAGCTGCATGTAGCAGGTATAGGAGATCAGGCCGATGCTTTCTGTAGTGCCATCCGAAAGCAAATATGTTAGCATTGCATTGGTGTCTTAGATGATCAGGCGGCTGATGTGGTCGTCGCACACTTCCGCATGTGGCGACGAAGAACTTAGTTTTCCGAATTGGAAGACCTGGTGCGACATGGAGATGTGCAGTTCCTTGGCCTTAAATACGAATTTTCGGTGATACCAACATTCACGTGCCGTAAAGTTAGTTCGGAATGGGCCCTACTGCCGGTTTCCATTTCTTTGCTGCACCTGGAGAGCGTTGATCTTGCCTGCCAAATCTACGGTGACTGCCAATCGTGTAAACGGGAGGAAGTAGTGGTTCCGGGCTCCGAAGCTTTCTTTGTACCTTCTGCAACAACACATTGGTTGTAGACCTCGTGGAGTTTGTCGGCCATGATTACGAGTTGCTGAAGGTTGTCGGGGATGACTGTTAAAATCGCCTGTCGCTATTGCGGGAGTCTCGATAGCCAAAGTACTTAAGAATGGTATAGGTATCGCTAAGTGTGAGCCTCTTAAAGTTACGGAGATGTAGTAAATAGTTGCGGACGGTTTTAGGTCTCCTAACTCTACTTCCATAAGTAATTTTTGCAAGCGCCGATCCTTGCTGTCCGTGAAGAAGGCCGTGAGTCTCTTCTGAAGAGTTTGGTACTTAGTCGTAGGCGGAGTGCGCAGATGACATCTGCAACTTGTGCCAAGATCTCGGTGTCGATGGCTGCAACAGCTGTGTAATGTCGCGTGGTATCGTCTGCGATACGCGTAGATATGGAATTCTGCCTCCATTTGGTGGAACCATAAATTTGGATCATTCTTCCAGAATGGTAGTGGTTTAACAGAGCTACGCGACTAACGGATGGTGTCGCATTCTGCGGGTATGCGTGCGGGAGCTCTGCTCTGTTGTGCCATCAGGTTCAGTCGCCATCTTGAGATGTGGTTTCCTGATCGTTCGCCATGCCGTAGGGTGTTCGCTGGCAACGATACGGTTCTCTCTTTTTTTATTGAGAGTGTATAGGTACTTGTCTGTAATTCGTACTAAATAGCGTTGAAAGCATTGAAGTAGGTTAGTAGCTGAAAATCGCTAAAGTGAATGATTTGGTTTCTGTAGCCAATACGATATCATCTGCTACAATTATTCATATAAGAGGCTTTGCAACACTACACTTCTCTCTGAAGTAAACTAAATTTTAAAGAAGTCCATAAGGATTAACAAAATTATATTAAAGCATTTACTGCTGAGGAACAAGGTTTTTTTTTAAAACAAAGATTTACTAGTGCTCAATGCAATAGAGTAGAAAAAATAGTAATATGTACCATTGTTTAAAAAAACAATGGTAATAAACGTCCTTAGGAAATAGCTCCAATGGTCTAACCGCTTGCTTGTGACCTTTACCGAAAAGTATCCTGTACCTATTTTAATTTTGACTCCCTGCTTCGGTCATTGGTTTGTGGTTAATCTACCTACTTACTTATACACATCACTTCCTGTAACACCTTGTATCTACTTGCTAAAAAGTATTTCTTCTCAATTTTTTTAAACAAAGCTTGATCCAAGAAAGCGAAAGCCTAACTTAAAAATAGATTTATCTTCAGTGTTTTTGATATGTCCCGCTTTCATTTTGAATTTTCAGTGCTAAAACTCATATGCTGTGATCATTATTTGTAAATATATTTTTTATGAACTAGAGATATGTTTCAAGTGAACAAAAGCCGCATATGTTAATATAAATTCATATGCAGGTACCTAAGCACTTTCAAAAATGTCAAAAAAGTAAAAACGCACATAGGTACCTCTAGAGTCTAGAGCTTGAAAATGTACAACTGAATTGAACATTTTCATTGTAAATTTTAGCGCCCGTACAATTTTTAAAAATTTGGTACTACTTCCTTAGTTCACTTCTTTTACCAAAAGCATTAGTCTTAAAAGGTTAAAAGTATTTTGGGAAACAATAATAACATATTATTAGCATTTCGTGTAAAAAGATTGAAACTGTACTTACATTTTATTTATTTACAAATTCTTTCATATTATCACATATTGTAAAAGAATACATCTGCCTTATGTCTACAGAGGAACTTATACGTTTCCTTAAACTTCCATTAATTTTATTATGCGATTGTCTCAAATAAACACCATCTGAAGTCACATATAAAATTTTAGTATTCACAGCTACACATTTCAGTTTCTTAGGTTTATGGTGTTTCTTACGTATCAGTAGGTATAAAAATGCAATTAACACTAATAGGAAACACGTTAAACATACACTTGCGACTGATATTAGAACAGTCGTGTTCCTCATCTACTTTTAAATTAATTAATTTCATATAATTGTAAAGCATTTTCATATACAACCGCTAATCTTTATGCATTTATGAAATAAATATAATAAGTAGGTAGCTCATATACAGTATATGTATAGACAATGCGAAGTTGTCATGGATACAGATTGAAATCAATGAATACCTACTATGCAATTACGCTACGAAAATTTAAACAAATAGAAAAAGGCGAATTTGAGATAAAAATCCGAATTTAGGTAAATTTTGTGTAGCTAGTGATAGCTTATCAGTTGCTGTGTTGTAATAAATTAATGAACGTAATAACTTGGTTATTACCATAATCGATCAAGAGATGTCGCCTATATAATTAATAAGCAACCTTTCTATTATCATACACACAAATACCCATTCTTATCATACGCTATGCTCAGCTGACGTTGCCTTCGTTACCACAGTAGTGGACGTAAAGTTGTTGTGTGTATTTACATGGGCGCTGCTATTTTTGTGAAAGCGTCAGTGGTAACTCGTTATTGCGGATCTAGAAATAAATATCGTCAAAGTGCCTCATACTGGCGCCAAACCGAAACCTCTTTTGAACAGCAAAAGGGCCAATACAGCTCTTTGGAAATGGTATGTGTGGTACCTACTTACTTCTTGATTTAGAGCGCGCGATTTTTTCATAAAAGCACACCGTTCTTTTTTAATTCTAATTTTCTCAATAGGTAATACACTGATACCAACCCACTTGAAATGTGCTACTTAATAATTTCAAATTCAATAAATGAAAGAATTTTAAATCGTCATAAAGTAGTGCACTATAATTACTTTGGTAAATAAGAATATCTTTGTATTGTTTATTATCAATAAACACAACAGAAAATATATCAGTTTTAACATGCACTCAATTTTATGTTGTACCTATAGGTATCGTAAATACTATTAAACATTATTGCAACAGAAAAATGTACCTGGCTCATATGCAGGGCTATCATTGCAGAAAGGAAGGTGGTAAATGATGTGTGAAAGTAATTTACTGACTTTTAATTAATAAATGAGATAAATGCGTACCTACCTACTGAAATTATAAATACTTACACAATTTTATTAGGTATAGCTTGCTTATTAGTTCTAATGGCAAGAAAAACTTACAAAGGACATAACAGTAATAACGTAGGTACGGATTCTCACGCCGATTTTTGAATTATAAATAAGGGTTTAATACCGATTTTTGGATTTAGAAATACCTACCTACAAAACAAAAGCGACAGTGTTAGATGATTATATAAATTCAAAAAGATTCCAAATTTGTCTTAACGCTACCTACTTTCTATAAGATTTTTACATTTTACTACCGCAACAAAGTAGCTACGATTTGTAAAACGGGGAATTTTAGGTCATTTTAACGTGCTACGAAAACCAACTGAACGCAATTTATTAGGAATCAAAATCATAAGAAAAGCCGCGGGCCGCGGTTATATTTGCAATGTAAAATTAAAGAAATACCTACTGAAACACCGGCAAGGCAGGGGGTTGTATTTGTATTTTTATTTCCCACCCCTACAAAAAGTTCACCAATTAGAAAATATTTTGGTTAAAAATGTTACGGCCTGGAAAGCAAGAAAACCGTTGCAAAATGCGTTCTGCGCTCATTTCTCTTTCAGGTTACACTTTGTCAAGCCCAATCTGTGTATATTCTGATTCGTTCTGTGTTATATCGGAGAATAGACGTATTTTTACGCTTATCTTATCGTGTTTATCAGAGTTCATGGAAAAGTATGAGGTACATACTATATTACTTTCAGTAGTTCTACAATCTACAATTCGCCAAAATCTCCGATCTACAGTGCTTTATTAGTGAAGCCAATATTATAGTGTTTCTTTCCATCAATTTAGAATATATTTTTACTTTGCATTTTTTTTTCACACAAATTTTCACGTTAAAGTACTTTTTAGCGTGGTTCGCCTATGTTTATTGTGCTAGATCACAAAATAATTATAAAAGGGCAGGTAAAAAGGTTTAATTGAACGTATTGAATTAATATCTAAAGATTTCTAATATGCAATTTGTTTATCAGAATACAACTTTGGGTATTTATAGTTATGTTATTACACATATTTTAATGTGTGTGCACGTATAGGTCAAATTTGTATGAAAATTATTGGTACATTTTCTTACTTTAATAAGCAATAAAGCAAGTCATTTTGAACTTTATGCTTGTATATTATTGGATGCCATTTTACTTATCGCTAGTTGGTGTAAGTCAGGGTCGTTTTTTTTTCTATTTGGGAGACGATTAATGACAGTTTATAAGACCAAATAAAGTATTTGATTCTTATAACAAATATTTATGAATGAGATCAATGTATGTTCTGTATATTATCGATGACGTTTTTGTAATCACGAACTGGAGCCGTCTGTTGATATCTGGTGTTTGTCAATGCATTTTAAACTGTACTTAGACTTAAGACAGTTTTACCCTCACTCTAGGGTCTAGTTAGATAAATACGTGTCCTTGATTTATAGTTCTTGATTAGTATAAGATTCTTATAGTAACTGCGAAAATGATCGATGATGTTCAAGTACCAGTAGTACGTACAATGAAACGAAAATCTCGAAAAGAACGCACAAAAAGGAGAGAACGTTATCTCTTACAGCACGGGTTTGTGTTTGAAATTGATGATACATCACCAATTGGATCGCCATCTTCAACTTTGCACGAAAATAATAACAGCGTGTTTCGTCAACGTTTGTTTGCTAATAATCATTCTGGGTTACCGGTAAGGACTAGAATTTAAATTTTATTACAAATTATTGACTTTTGCATAATTCTGATCAGGATGATTCATATGCGCGTGTCTACAATAATATTAATGTCATATAAGTAAAATTAGTTTTATCATACAGTAATAAGTTTGGGTTGGCTCGAGATTATTGCTTAATGTTTTGCGTTTCATTAAAATTGTTTTTCTTTTCTACCATCTCATTATTGAATTAAAGCATATTAATCGTTAAACATTTTAATCAATGAGCAGCGTCTACTAATTAGTAGGTATCCGTTTCTCTTTGTACCTATCACATTACAACAAGGTATAAGAAGCCATTGAAGTTTCTCCTCATTTTACATAAGAGAATTGTGAAACCTTACTTGTGTTTTATAGTTATAGGTGTAAACACATTTTGTTTTTTCTTTCGCGTACTAAACAGTGATTATTTGTCTCAAATAAAAAATTGGAAAGTGTCGCCCTCTAGAAATTACTTAAGTGTCTTTTACGGTGGTGTCCGCATTAAAATGTTGCAGAAATAAAACGAAAAACCGCACAAAATGAAATCAAATTGTGAACATGAAAAGGATGGTAGTGTAGATGATATTATTGATGGTGTAAGTAATGGTGAACAAATAACAATTAATGAGTCTAAACTATCCAATTTTGATAAACTAAAAAGACGTTATTCCTTCAGTGAAAAATTCAAATTTGGAAAATCTTCTTCCTCTTTTAATTTGACTGACACCGAACACTCTCCTTTTGTTAGTTGCGGGTCAAGTTCTTTCCCAAATATTCCACTAGCTAGTCCCTATGCAAATTTGAACGATACTAAATCAGAGTCGGATATTACTTTAGAGGAAGCTTCGTGGAAAACTGCCGAAAGTTCTGAAAAAGACAGTAGCGACTCAAGATCTTGTAAAAGTGTCATTAGCGTCGAAAGTACTCGATATACAGTATCGGTTGACAAATTCTCAACACCCACATTTGTGGAAAGAACAGAATCAGTAGAAGATATGCAGAAAATGCCCACTTATGGCGACTTGATATTGGATACTTCTTCCACAACGGTAACTAATTATTGTGTAATTGAGAATAATACGTTTTTAATTTCGTTGAAATCGTGAGAAATTATTGTAAACACATATAATAATGATGTAACAAAATATTGGAAATTATATATCTTTCACAAGGACTTAAGTATCTGAATAGTGACAGTATTACAAACTTAAGTAAATCAATATTTTATTAGCTGTAGATGTGTATAGAGAGATAATCGTCTACTGTAAATAATTTATAAAGATAATTTTTCGAAAGCGATTATTAATAATTGAGATAATTATTTTTTCAGTCAAACTTTAATCAAAGTGGAGTTAAACCAAAAGATCATCTTTACAAAATATTGGTTATTGGCGATTTAGGTACCGGTAAAACGTCCATCATAAAAAGATATGTACATCAATTTTTCTCTCAACACTACAGAGCAACTATTGGTGTGGATTTTGCTCTTAAAGTCTTAAATTGGGATGCAAATACTCTTATTAGACTTCAACTATGGGATATTGCTGGTATTATGTATGTAGTTAAAAAGTAGAGTGTATAATTAGATTTTTAGGACAAGAGAGATATGGAAACATGACAAGAGTTTATTATAAAGAAGCTGTAGGTGCATTTATTGTGTTCGATGTAACTAGAGTAAACACTTTTGAATCTGTTTCAAATTGGAAGGCCGATCTTGATTCTAAAGTACAATTACCTGATGGTTCACCAATACCCTGTGTCCTTTTAGCGAATAAGGTAATTTTATTCGCTCTATTAGTCAATTAACATTCCACCCACAATGTCTTTTAGTGTGATCAACAAAAGGAGGGACTGATTAATTCTAAGACTAAGATGGATGAATATTGCAAAGAAAAAGGTTTTTCGTCATGGTATGAAACATCTGCGAAGGAAAATATTAACATCGATGAAGCAGCACGTACGTTGGTTAGTCAGGTAACTTTTACCACCGTAACTTCGACAATTTGCAATTCCACAAAAATTTTAGATACTTCTCAATGATAAATTAATAAATGATTCAAATAAGGATGGTGATCAATTTTCATTAGGGACACACGCGAACGATGTAAAGAAAAAATCGTGTAATTGTTAATATCTTAAGATTATTATTTACTATAGTTACCTCCTCTAAAGCAGCTATGACGTTTTTTAAATTACTTTTTTTTAAATATTTATGAATATGTATGGTTTTAATTATGTATTGTGTAGGTAAAAATTGTTGTGCCAAAAATGTTTTAATGTTGATTCTATACTATTTTTAATAACAGGGTAAAAGATTACCTAGCAATAATATTGTTAGTGAATTGGTATATATTTCATAAGAGTATTTGTACTTAAATGTTATCTTTACACTTTTGTATACTATTCAACAAATCATTTTATTCTGTACATTTGTCAATTTTTCAAATTAAATATTCACATTTTGTTACATGAAATTTTTCAATTAGACATTTATTTCAATCAGTAAGAATAACAAGTAGGTATGCAAAGAAGAATGTCATCACTCTTACGGCAGAGTACCCCGTTGTAGCATCTAATCCGCAGGAGTAAATCTAGGTCTATTCATTCGCATTTCGAACTTTACATTATTAGTAATTGAGTACCTACTTGGATAAGCGTTTGTTTATTTAAGCCAGTCATGATTTATCACTAATAAAGGCAAGTAAAACGTCAAAGAAATTAAGGTAGGTAAATTGTACTCATTTACTGTTTTATGTAAATGATTTATAACAATAAATAGAAGTTACCTAGTTCTTAATTATTCCAATTAAAATAACATAACTGTGCTACGCCAAAGTCTAATATGCTTACTGGATTAAAAATTTTAAATGTGGTTATCGGCTGCCCACCATTGAAATAATTTTCTTTTCATAAATGTGTCAGAATTGTTGGAAAATGTGGAACAAAGATCAATATTGGCTATCGACGCAGTGCACGTTTGTCATAATGAGATGGTTTGCTGCAACTAAAAAGTATTGCACCTCAGGTAACAAGTAACAGAAATGACATTTTCTCACCATTTTTCAATTCCATACAGAGATTGAACATCACTTTGACATGGCATGTATCTACTTATCTTAAAGTATGTTACGCAAATGAAAATGATATAGCATGTGACAAGTTTCAAAATGGGACATACCATGGGAAATCACATAGGTATTTGCAGTTTGCTCCTCACCAGCTTTATCATCCACAAGAACGGTAATGATATCTATCAAAAGAGTATTATTTTCTGAGTCTGTTTATACTAAATATTTGGTATACTTACTAATTCATTCACTGCTTTTTTAATTAGGAAAAAATGAATAATTTGAGACTGTCGCGGTTCTCGAACTGTCAAGATAACTAGGTATTAGTTTTCGGCTTATACCGCGTCGTGATATTTGTTCCACATCCTGCGTTGAAAGACTTACCTTACCTTTTTTATTGTTAGCCAAAACAAGGATTTTTGGGAAAATTATCCATCCTCCTAACTCCCGAGTGGAGTCTAGATTTACCATGCTTGACTGCTGAATGTAAAACCAAAAGTTCTGACGTTCCCAAGACATTGCAACTTGCATCTTCTGAAGATGCACATTCAGCAGTTTTGCACCTGGCAAACATAGACTTACCAGCTCGCCACCATCGGGAGCTAAGAGGATGAATAATCTTCGCAAAAATTCTTGTTTTGGCTCACAAGGGAAACGGTAAGGCAAGCCTTTCAACGCAGGCTGTGGAACAAATACCTATAACGACACGGTTATAAGACGAAAACTAGTTATCTTGACAGTAGGAAAAAATAATTTTCAAAAGTTAAAAAATATGAACAGCCGTGATATGTCGAATTCGAATAAATTTTAATTAATGCAATACGGTATTTTCCTAAAAAGTTTAACCATGAATAATGATAATAATAATAGTTACTGTAACGAGGAACGAGTGTTTATTGTAAAAACGTATTACCTATAGTGCTGGCAGTTTGCGAATAGTTGAGAGTTGTAGCAGTTGTTGGCAATAGATGAAGAAAGCAGGCGTTTATTTTGTGAAGACGTTATGGAACGCGCCAATCGGGATCGCCACTTTCTTTCATCGATTTGCATTAACTACTGACGAGTGCACGTTTACAAGATATTGGGCGCAACAAAACCCGAGATTACAACTTTCGACGAGATCCCAGTCTAAATAAATACCTATTTGGACAGGCATTTTCAATAATCGTATCATTGGACGGTTTGAAATAATTGGCAATTTAAATTCAGAAAATTGTAGGGAACTATTAGTAATAAATGAAGTAGGTGCTGGATTAGACGAAGTTGCAAATAAAAATCGGGAGGTCTGGTTCCAGCAAGATGGCTGTCCAGTGTCCAGCTCATTTTGATATATAGGCGTAAGAACCTGTTTACATTAGACAACGTTTTTCCTAATCATTGGATTGGTCGACGAGGCACTATTAACTGGCCGGCCAGATCACCCGATTTAACACCTTGTGACTTCTTCAAATTATACGAGGGGGTACCAAATATTGACCGGAATAACATTGCCGTGGACAGAGCTTGTGCACTATGCATGTCTGCCGCTATAGGTGTGTATAGGGGAATTCATTGTGAGTTCAGTGTCGCCTGTGTTGTCGATCTGCCTTGTTCTGATCATCTGCAGTGACTGTTTTTGCTAGCGCTGTTTTGTTCTTGTTTCGTTTTTTATGATAGCTAAGTTTACGTGAACAACGTGCAGCTGTGAAATTTTGTTTTCTACTCGCTAAAAATGCTGCTGAAACTGTTTTAATGTTGGAAACAGCTTACAAAGATGACGCTATGGGAAAACCTCAAGTGTACGAGCGGTTTGTTCGGTTTAAAAATGGCGACATGTCGATTGATGACACACTTCGTACCTACTGGACGTCCATCAACTGCCCGAATCCACGAAAATGTTGGAAAAATGCGAGAACTTGTGCTCACAGACCGCCGACAGGCAATTGATCAACTGTAGGGATTCACGGGCTTAGCTTGAATTTTTAAAGCTTGACATAAAATCAAGGCAAGTCTACAAAAAACCAAGTCAAGCTTAAGTATTATCCAAGCCAAGCTTATTTCTGAAAAAGCTTGAGGTATCTAGCTTTCAAGCTTATACTTTCGCAATGGGCGCAACGGTAGGTACCTTGTACAAAATCTGTTGCACGTCACGCTGTAACACTAGTTTTTAATCGTAAAATGATACGGCTATTACGTGATGTCCTGCAACGGTTTTTGATTTGTAAGAAGTTAGAAATGATAAAAATTATAAATTAGAAAATGCGAATGCGTAGATATTCTGGAAAAGTGGAAAATGTACGGTCTAAATAACGGTTCTTCGGAATTTTCAGATAATTTGTTAGAACTCATAGTTAACAGTCGCTTACTTAAGCTTAAGTGAAAGATATGCTAAAATTAACCACTAACCAACAGTTGAGTAATACTGCGGCAGTCCGACGATGAGCTCTACACATATGACGTAATGCACAATGTGTTCCAACGTCACTACTCTTACGGGAAGAGCAAGAAGTTTGAAAAAGCTTGATAACCAAGCCAAGTCTGCATTCGCAAACTCAAGCCAAACCAAGCTTTTCTTCTTAAAAAGCTTGCCTTTCAAGCCAAGCTATTATATTTCAAGTCAAGGTACTTGGCTTGGTGAATCTCTGAATTCAACTGTCACAGTTTAGTGGGGTATCTTGGAGGGCGGTTCAAAGATTTGGGAATGAAAAGGGGTTGCTGCCAAGTTTGTTCGTCTGGTTTTGACTGACAACCAAAAAGAACGTGGAGTTGAAACATGTCGCGCTTTGAAACAACCGCTTAAAACTGATCCAGATTTTCTACCCTCTTGTAAATGACCATCACAGTCTATATCCATATCAATGGAATTACCCTAATGTATTTAAAACAAATTTATTAAAATAAGATGGAGAAAATCAATTCCTGGCCATACCACTTAATTTCATCTAAAGGAAAAGCATCAATTACCAACCTTCACAGTCTTCAATCGCAATAATAAATATAAGTAATTCCACTAAATGATTGTTTATTATTACAATTTACCAAGAAACAGTAAAAATTGTTTGTGGCTTCGTTAATATGATGTAATCATATTGTAATCAACGGAAATAAATTAACTACTAAAATATCTATAGGTTTTAATTTTAATTGAAATTATTCTAACACTAACCCACTGAACACAGTACATCTATGAAACGTTTCTAAATGTTGCATAAGGGTTACAAATGAAACATTCCTAAGAAACATCTAAGACACATTACTGGTACATTCCTGTCGAAAGCGAATAAATGGTAATGTCTAATAAACGTTTCAATTGATATGTTACATAAAATACAAAACATACACATTACAACACGAACGTTTTAGATATGTATCCAAAAATACATCTTTGTGATGTATTTTTTGGAATGTGATAACGTATAACATTTTAGAAACGTTACAAATGTGATGTTTCGTTTGAAACAAAATAGTCATATCTCAAAGTTAACGTTACGGAGTTGTGTTTAGTAGTGTTGTACCAGAAACCTTATCAGTTGAAACATATCGTAAGAAACACATCATACACGTTTCGGTGTGAACGTTTTAGATATGTTTCCAAAAATATATCTCTGTGATATATTTTTTGGAATGTGACTGATAACTAAAGCTAGGATGCCTTTTTTTATAAATGGACAAACATAAGGCAGACCCTATTTAAAATCCGTTTTAGATGCAAACTTTATTCTGCCTTTTTTGGTTTCTGTTAGTTTTATTGCGTTTTTTACCTTTTTTTTTTTATATTTTCGCGTAAGTATTTAGTACCTTTTCTGTAATTTTTTTTAAGTTTTTTGAAATGTAAGTAAGTATTTTTTAATTTTTAGATTTTATATAGGTATATTTTTCTGGGTAATTTCTAAGAAAGCAAATTGTTTGAAAGGGAAAGGAATTTGGTATACAAACTGAATACAAACATTGTCTATAATATTTAAGCCTCTTACAATAATAACTCAGATGAGTCATTTTCCTTACTTTGAAATATTTCCCATTGTATTATTTCTACCTGCAAGCTGCACCTACATACAGTCTTTGTTGAAATTGCATCATTTAGTCATTATAAAACGTTATTGAAAAAGAATACCAGCAGATAGCATTTATCAACTGTAATTACTTTTTCAAATAAATATTTGTTTGTCTATAGCTATACTTAAATTGAATATGTATGTGTTGATTTTATCATCTCGACAGTTTTCGCTTTTCCGTGCCATTTTTCTCCTTTTTTGTCTTTTTAGATGCTTTTTTTAAATTATTTTTTATGCCTTTTTCCTGCCTTTTTGAAACTTTCGTTTTGTCTAACTATCCCAACTTTAGTGATAACGTATAACATTTTAGAAACTTCATTAAAAATGTGATGTTTCGTTTGAAGTCATCTTTCAAAGTTAATGTTAGGTACTTGTATTTAGTAGCGTTGTACTAGAAACCTAATCACTTGAAACATATCATAAGAAACTAAAAATACACGTTTCAATGTGAGTGTTTTACATATTTATCCAAAATTACAATTCAAATTACAATAGATTTATTCATCATAAGTAGATGGGTAATATTGCACATCTAAATGGCTTATTTGCCAGCGAGTCTGTAGCTCAGGTAGTTTGCGTAGCTGTTTTCTGAATTCCTAAACAAGCGACCGATGTTCGAATCCCACTTGAAGCAAAACGATTTTTCAGCATCACCGATCTCCTTCGAGTCTACACTAAGAGAATTTTGGGGGCCCTGGAGAACAAGCCACCGGAGTACATAGGGCCCTGCAGGGCGTGCGCACTGGGAAAAGAGCCCCTCAGAGCAGTTGGGGCTCTCGGTACCATAGTTTCTACCACATCTCAATTTTTTATACTCAGGTATGTTTCAAATGAAACATATATGAGACATTTCAAATATTCACGTATGAAACATTTATAAGGACACATTTCTCCTACATTTCAATAAATTACTCTTCGATATGTTTCTTGAAACATATATAAAATGTTTCGATGTAACGTTTCTGTGTTGTTTCAAATCTAGGTTTCTGAAGGCGGACATTAAACATCTATGTTATGTGTATGATACGTTTCTGTCGCTGTACTCGCTGTTTCGGAGATGTTTCATGTTTCAGAGATACGTTTCTAAAACATTTCAGAAACGTTTTTTTGCACTGTGGGAAATTTTTGTCATAAAATGTACCTACCAAATGATTAGAAGCACGTCATTGACTGAAACCGCTCTGATGATGTTTGTAATACTAATAATAAATACCTACAAGTAATTTCACACATTTTTTATTTTAAATGAACCCGACACGTTTTGACACTATATGTCATTATTATTGATAATGACACATAAAAAATTGGTGAAATTACCTACTTGTATTTATTATTACAATTTATGGAGTTCCATAAAGTAATTTTGGAGAAAATTAATTCTGATGATGTTTCTCATTAAATGTAGTTCGCATTTTTTCGTGGCTTTTATAAATTTTATTTATTATTTTGCACAGTCGTCTCTTTACGAAGGGTGAAAGATCATTAGTGAAAACCTACCTACACCAATTTGGATATAAAACCTTTTGTATTCCAATTTTCGTTTTATGATGCTACCATACAATGTGGGATACAGAAAACAGAACATTAAATAAAATGCTTTTAATAAAACATTTAAACGCATACAACACAAACAAAATATTAAAGAGAACGAACACTAAATAGAAGTTAAACAAGAACGAACATTACACAGAAGATAAATAAAGGTCTCATCTTTATCTGAGCACCACCTTAGCGTCTATGAGACGGCCCTGGAGAAGGACTCTTCCTTGTGGAATCTGGAAGAAACCATATTCTTTATAATTTCAATCAACACCTTTCATAAACAAAACAACACAAACATTCTTACTTTTATACCAACTAAAGGGCTTAGGTATTACAATTTTGGTTGCAATCTATTGTAGCAAGTCTACTTGAAAAATCGTGTAAATTATATATAACCATGTAAATACATACAAGCAATAATTCCTGCCATACCTACCTGCAGGACGCAACTATGGATTGCACTAAAGTTGCATGGTATAACAAAAATTACAAAATAAGAAAACGATGGCAAACTATGCATACTTAAAAAAGCAACTCAAATTCGAGAACAATGGCACTATAACAATTCCAATAATTGATGTGGGAAGCAAAAGAGTCATAAAAGCACGTGTAAGCTAAATTAGCTATTTAAGTCAAATAAACTCTGTTACAGTCTTTCTACCTTATTTCCCTTCCAATTAGCAAAATTCATTTATTGAAAGGATTGAAAAGTAACACGGTTTTGAACTGTAGGTACTGATATTGCGTTCATGTATGCTTTTTGTCTCTCATGCACCTGAAATCGTTGCACTTAATAACATCAAGACATTAATTTTTCCATAAAAATCAATTATGGGTGATGTACTTGTGATAACTAAAGCCGAAAGTCCGTTATATAAAAATATGTTTAAAGTAAATCAAAAAACCTACGCTAAGCAAGTAAGTAAGCATTATTCTTCCGCGTTATCAGCCGGCCTACTGAAAACGCTGAAATCGCAGAAATATAGGTCAATGTACAGTAAAAGGAAGGTGATCCGTTTGAACTGAGGAATGAAACGCATGCTTAATTACATTACGTATTTTTATTTTTATATTTTCTTGAAATAAATTTGCGTTTTTGTAGTAAAATTTGTTCTTTTACAGGACTTTTTAAACGTTTTTACCGGATTTTTTGTCCGTTATATCCGAAGTCCGTTAAATAGAGGTCCGTTATATCGAGGTTTTACTGTAATAATAATAATAATAGCGTCGAGCTAAACAACAAAAAACGCTTACACAATAACAATAACACTTTTTCAAAACATACATATTATGTTCATTTTTTCTTTTCTATAAAAAGTCACTAAGTCACGAATAAGTGACGCCAACGGAGAAGCCTAGGAATATAGGGTCTCTTTTTGTTATTGATGCGCGACGCTGCGTTCATGTTAATGCCTTCGCGGAAAGAGGGTCGACGGGACGTGGCTTTTACAAATTGGGATCAAATACACCGAGGCTTCTCAAACAAATACATTATCTAAAATGTGATCAGCGTTGGTTTTATCAACGTCATTTAATTTAATGAACATAATATGTGTATAGTATTTAGTATGTTCACTTTTTAACAGCAACTTCAAATTTATATTGTATAGATATATGTATTAGTAGGACTAATCGTAACTTGATTTCGATCCGTGCGATTAGTTAACCAGGCTTGGCCTGAGTATCGATAACAATCGAAGTAGGTACATAATAGTAATATTTATTGGACAATAACATATTAAATATAATACAATAGAGTCCTGCTATTCCAAACTAACTGGGACCGAACACTGTTCGGTTTGGTTTAGGTGGATTTTATGAATAATATCAACATATTGACTTGTTATTTGTTGTTAAGAGTTAAGGTAAGTATAAATTAGATGCTGTAAGTAAAGAACGTAATATACTTAGGTTCTTTGCTGTAAGTAACCAGCTTTCATTCAGATTGGGTTTCAGAGGTTTTCATTACGCTTAGGCTCTATGTACGTCTCTATTTAACTTCCTTGTATAACAATAGGTAAATCTGATTTTTCACAAATATCTTCTTAATTTGTCCTGTTTTTATCGATAGGTATTATTTCTGAGCTCTGTTCGGAATAGGCGGATTTTCAGAATAAGGGGGTTTGGAATAGAGGGACTCTACTGTATATAGATATACCTACATATTTAAAAAATGTTACAAAAAGATGGGCAATAATTGATTTATGTTTACCTACTTGCGGACAGTGTTGCATACTGAAGCAAAGAAATGTGAGTACCTATAACATGGAACAGATTAGAAGAAAAAACAAGTTAGTACAGTAAATGAGATACAACTGTAGGAATGTAAAATAGTTATTTATTTATCAAGGCCGTCAATACGGCCGCGGCCTCGGTTTGCCGGGTGAGGCGAAGACGAGGCCGGCTGGCTGGTTAGGTCGTATTGACACTTGACCGGCGAGGCAAATAGGTATTACATTTTTCTGTCCATACAGACAAAACAACTATTTATTTCCTGCTTGCGTGACGTCTTTGAAGTGACGTTTGACAACTACGCCGCTTGATTAGAGATCGTTGCTAAGTTACTTTGGCGGTTGCCCTTGGCAACGGTTGTATCAGAGGTATAAAAAAAAGGGAAATAGGATGGGGTAAAAACATAAGAGAGGGGATTATAAGAAGACATAAGAAAGAAGGAGTAACATTAAGGAGGGGAAATATAACGGAACGTGCAGGGAAATAATGACGAAAGGTGTATCAGGTTGCTTAAGGAGGGAGACTTAATATAAGGAACAAAAAATAGTGGTGAGGTACAGATGCGGAAATGAAAAAAGAGGAGTAAAATGGATGGAAGAGGTAGGAGAAAGAAGAAGAAGGAATATAGGAGAGGAGAGAGAAATTGAGGGAAGCTAAAGTACTAATAGCGACAAAGGGAAATAGCTTTTAAGTTAGTTAAAGTTAAAGAATAAGTAATCGGAAAAAGCATTCTGACAAATAAACAACAACAAAGATCAAAGAAACAATGAATGTTTATTAAATCGGACACATTTTGTGACAGCTTTGTTGTCTGGATTACTGGATTACGATAGTAGGGTGGACATCGTCCACGCGTACGTAGGCCTCAAATTCAGCCCCATTGTACTATCTTCCTGACTAGTCGTCCGACGTCTGGCCATGATACACCAACATGGTATCGTCTCAGTTGGACAAGTGTGGAACACTCACAAAGTATGTGGTGTGCCGTCTCGTCGTCTATGTAATATCCTCTACATCTACAAGATGGTCATGTGCTTGTTAATAAACACAGTGTCCAGAAACTATACAAACAAGTAGCCGCAGGTTCTTTCTTGTTATCCCTGTACAAAAACGCGCTAGGCTACGAGATGGTCCTCTGGAAGGCCTCTCTTGCATGACGGCAATCTAACATCAAGTTCCACCTAATCCTGTGCTGGGCTTGGGTATCTTGAGTTATTAAGTCGTTCACAGTTGATATTTTAAGTGGAAGAGCCTGTTCTGGACCATAAAACACCTGTTTTAAGGTCAATCTCATGAGTTTACTTGTTTGGTTTTGTTGTCGAAATCTGTTCAATTGTGTGCCACAAAGGTTACAGTTCTTCCACAAATAGACGTAATAAAATGGAAGATAAGCACCATTGAATAAGCACACACACATTACATTTCTACGCTAGTAAAATTGATCAATAGAATAGAAAACAAATTTCTGTCACTTTGGAGTAGGAGACAAGAGGAGCTGCCCACTCGTCGCCTCACCACTTTCAGCTCCACTAAATAAGGGTTTCACTCCTAAAATTTAGGTAGTGTCCCAGGTGGGGTACCATGACTATTGTATTTTCAAAGCACCAGTTTACTGTTTACTGTTTTAACACATGAGTTAATACCTGCTTTCTTGAAACCAGTTTAGCTTAACAATACAAGATGAAGTGTTTACAGTTCGATGTTGGTGGATTGATTTTCCAAAGGATTGGCACAAAGATTCCTCTGCAATGGGTTGAAGCTCAAAACACTATCCATAGGTAGGTAATAATTTTGAGGAGCAATGGTACATGCCTCTAATGCAAGTGCAGAAACACCCATTGCTCCATACAGCACAAAAAATTGTATAATTTATTACTAAATAAGGGTTCTCAACATAAATATCTTCTCATAGCACCTTTTAATAGCTTGCAGCATCTTGTGAATGGAGTTTTCCGAAACATAAGTTAATCAAAAGACACTACGTCTGAAGATAGGCTATAAGTTTAGCAATTTATCTATAAAAAGAAAACCAGCAAATATTTTCATGATGTTATAGATAAATTCGATACAGTTAAAGATTGAAAAAGTGTTTTTATAAAATCAATCCAACTGCACCAGAAATATCATAAGTGATAAATCAAGCATGAATTAATAAAATTATAAATTAATACATTTCAGGGTTAATGAAATATGTACGTTAAAATTGTCTGGTCCATAAGGTCAACAAGGTACTCACATTTGCTGCACCATCACATTCAGTTTGATAAACATAACTATGGTTACTTCTTATAGGTATAAAATGCAGCTTATTAATTTAGTCAAGTAATAATGGTCGCACAAGTTGCTTGTTTTATTAAATGACTTACCTTCTTCTTCATTATCAGGAGGCATAATGTATATGCTAGCTGTAAAATTATTAATATGAGGATTGTATAACTATTTTTAAATGCTGTTTTCTCACCTGGAAACTCTAGGGGTTGGCCATCTTTGTCATCATAGCGAACCATACCTGTAAAATTTGAAAATAATATTTCCACTATTGAAAGTTATATTGTTCACCTGGTACACGTTCAGAAAATAAAGATAAAACGTGCTGTGGCATCCACTTCATATAACCCAATGGCAAAAGTATTGCATCATGTGTTCCCCAAAATAAAGCTTTTTCGGGAACATAACTGCATTTTTTCATCTCCAATGGTGGTGGTGAAGTTCCGACGCTCAATGACTTCCTCTTCATGGAATTGATCCATTTAATTTTAGCTTTGCGTTTCCCCCGCACAGACTGATCTAATAAGTATATAATGAATATGGAGTTAGAAGTTATTTGACTATTTTATATGTAATTAAAGAAGTATCTAGGTAGTTATGAAAAGTGAGTTTTATACCTACTAATAGGTACATAGGTATTTAATTCAATAAGAACATGCGTAAGCTTCTTTTACCTTCAGTACACTGTGGTTCTGCAGGTGGCTTTACAATAGTCTGGGTATTTTCTCGAGAAGTACTTGCAACTGCACAAGAATGTATGTCTATAAAGTAAATTATATGAATATGAATATGTATTGTTTCATTTACTTTCAGTCCAATTTGGTTCCGCAGGTGGCTTTACAATAGTATGGGTACTTTTTCGAGAAGTACTGGCCACTGCAGGGGAATGTACGTCCTAAAAATGAACGAAATTCTGTTAATGTGAATATTTATTCTACAATGTTGATAAAACTCACATTCGAAAACGATTCAAGACTACATTCGTCCAGATCCATTGGTGCTGATGATATACTGCTCAATGATAACTCCTTCTCCGCGATTAATGATTTGATCCATTTAGTTTTGGCCTTTCGTTTACCGTGCGCCGGTTGTTCTATGTTCTTTTCCTCAAAGGTGTAATTATGACTAAAATGTTCAAAATTAGCAAGACCTACTAATTACTATACAAGTAGGTATATGTGAAAATAAGAATTGTGGAGCATTCGACATTTCGCCATAAACCAGTGTTAAGGTATTGAAATATTATTATTATATGTATAACATCCAATTGCATCAAATTCTACTTCACTCCTTTTATTCTATTAAAAGTAAATTTTAATAACTTATAAATTTAAAATGAAAATTTCTCTTTCATTTTCAAATAAGAGGTATAGAAAGCTGTAAAAAACTACTAGCCCAGTAAAATAAGACGAAATTTAACGATTTGGATGAAATAATGGTTACAGCTTTGAAAATTTGGGAACAAGCTTGTTTTGTGCTCCCTTTGAAGTGTTCAAAAGTTCCCATCCGTATCCCCCTCCGAGAGAAATGGGGGGCGAAAAAGTGTCAAAAAAAAAGGTTTTCGTAAATAACTGGAAAAGTATCAATTTTATCAAAAACAAAAACGTTAAGAAAGTTGTAGCTGACAAAATTCCGCACATTTTCATGTTTTATTTTTGTCTCTACGACCAATAGGAGCCGAGATAGATTTTTTTAAATGTCGACTGTTTTGTGGCGAAACGGCAACACGTGCGCGCATCGCGCGTATTTCGCTTATATCTCGAGAATGGCCATGCGTATCGCACAATGCTTCAAATAAAAGTTATAGAGAATTTAATTACGAATAATTTTCTTTTTTAAACATTTCCATACCATTAATATTGACAGAGATATAATCATTTAAACCTTTTTCTAAGACACAATCGCTGCTCGTTTTGCATAAAATCAATAATAAGTCGAAAACTATTGATTCTACGTACGTAAGGTTGTGCCGGGCATACTGCCACGAAAAACATACCCGGTGGGCATGGGAAGTACCCAAATTCACCTTGTTTTTAAATTCAGTGGTGCACGAAAGTACAGAGTTTACACCAAATGAGTTGCAGTATGGGACCAATGTTCCTAGGTTATTACCGGCGAAATACATTAAATCATCGGAGGATGGACATCCTACTGATCCTCCGTTGGAAGAAAAACTAATCCTTGCGGATGCCGCGCTTCGAGGAAAGGCCGCTCGGAGAGCGGAAAGACAAAGGAGAAAACAACCCACCCGATTTAAGGTGGGGGAGTTAGTACTGCTTAAAGCAAATACCACCTCGTCGTCGATTCGAGGAGAAATGAAAAAATTCCTGTTATTATTCGAAGGTCCCTACCGTATTAAAAAACAGATCTTTGAGAACACCTATGCATTACAGGAAACTAATAGAGACACAGAAAGGGGTACGTTTCATGCTTCTCATCTAAAACCCTATTATGCAAAAGATGACAGGCAAAACCCCCCAGTGGGTGGTGGTTTTTAGGACTTTGCCCTCCTCCTCGATGTGTTGGGTGGAACTTTCAAGACGATCAATTGCAATTTAGTTCCAACAAAGTAGTAAACCCTATAATAGCGTAATGTGACCGATGCATAGTAACCCAGGTACGGGTTAAAATGCAAATGTGGGGAGGTTGGCGCAATAGTTTAAATAAATCGAATAAGGATTAGTTAGATAAGGGGTTAACGGGTCAGGTACGATAATGGATAGGTATTTATACACATAATTATTTGTAAGTTACGATTTAACGAACTAAAAGCTGTTTGTATTACACTTAGCTTAATTAGGCAAGGATTAATTATAAAGCAGTCGTTATTTAGGTAAGAATTAGGCTATTTTGTTGAGGTACTAAAGGGTATGTTATTTAGTAACCAAATAAAAAAGGAACTATCCAAATTGGTATTTCTTTAGTGCATATAGGTAATGAAAGTTGTAGAGAATTAAATTTTGAATCTATATGTATACACGAAATATCATTTTGGTAATCTTTATAAGGCGATGGAGAAAGAAATAATGAAAAATTCTCATTTTCAAGCGTTTCTTAATTTCTTTGCAAATAACTGTTTTCATTTCACTATCTACTTGTAGACAGTAAATTGTCTTATAGTAATGTTTAATTTTTACAGAAATTGTAGCTACTTTAGAATGTACCACAAAATGTGATCCTATGATGAATTTACTCAGAAATTATCAGAGAATAACTTCTGATACTTGGAAAAGTCAAAACAATTTTTGATATGTAGGTAGGTACTACCTTTTCTTCGTCTCAAAAGTAGCTATAATTTCTGTAAAAATTAAACATTACCTGCATCTTCAATCGTCAGTTTCTCGTCGCTATTTACAGAAAAACATACGCGACAAAGTGTTTTTTATAGAACATTTTGTAAGCTTTCAATTAGTTTATATAAAAGTTTGTCGTAAAATGAAAAATTGAATACAAATATACATTTTAGTTAAATTCTGTCAAAATATATAGTTTTCAAAGATGTATTTTTACAATAAAGTGCAACTTGCGAACGATTTATTGTATTGTATTACCTTTGTATATATATATAAAGTACTGAAAATAGGATAAAACCAATTTTTAACAAAAATTTAACGGCCATTTTTTAGCGAAAATCGGGATTCTTAATAAAATGTCAATTTTTGAGTATACCTTTAAACAGCTGTAACTAGCGAACTATTTGTTGTACGAACTTCTGCCGACGCTCATTTTACAGGTACATTAATTATCTTTAAAAAACTATAAGACAATTTACTGTCTACAAGTAGTGAAAACATAAGTAGTTATTTGCAAAGAAACGCTTGAAAATGAGAATTTTTCATTATTTCTTCCTCCATCGCCTTATAAAGATTACCAAAATGATATTTCGTGTAGAGATTTAAAATTTAATTCTCTACAACTTTCATTATATGCACTAAGTACGTAGAATCAATAGTTTTCGACTTATTGATTTTATTATGCAATACGAGCAGCGATTGTGTCTTAGAAAAAGGTTTAAATGATTATACCTCTGTCAATATTAATCGTATGGAAATGTTTAAAAAAGAAAATTATTCGTAATTAAATTTCTCTATAACTTTTATTTGAAGCATTTTGCGATACGCATGGCCATTCTCGAGATATAAGCGAAATACGCGCGATGCGCGCACGTGTTACCGTTTCGCCACAAAACAGTCGACATTTTGGTCGTAGAGACAAAAATAAAACATGGAAATGTGCGGAATTTTGTCAGCTACAACTTTCTTAACGTTTTTGTTTTTGATAAAATTGATACTTTTTCGGTTAGTTATGAAAACCTGTTTTTTTGACACTTTTTCGCCCCCCCATTTCTCTCGGAGGGGGAGTACGGATGGGGACTTTTGAACACTTCAAAGGAAGCACAAAACAAGCCTGTTCTCAAATTTTCAAAGCTGTAACCATTATTTCATCCAAATTTTCCCATTTTACTGGGCTATACAATGAAAGTAGATACCTAATCTCTTACATTGACATTACCCATATAATTTGAAAGAATTACAACTGTTTGCAGCTTAACAACAAATTAAGTGTGAAATATAACACTAAATTTGTTAACTTACTACTTTTTTTTGAAATTAAAGAAAGCTTCCGTAAAATATTGCGAGGGAGCAGGTTTTTGCCACTTAGTTTCTATTCTACCACTGTCTTTCTTAATTGTCAAATTCAATGGTGCGACATTAGCGTATTGTGACGAAGATTTTGTTGGTTGCGCAAATTCTACCTTGGTATTTACTCCTAATGATTTAGCGCGTAAAAAATCTTGTGTGGTGATCTGTACTTCTTCTTGCAAATGTTCTTCATCTCTGGAATTATATGAGAAGATTGATGAAATAATTGTAAAAGCGAAGTGAAAGTAAGTGCCTACCTAAAATGACGATCAGAATACACCACAACCACCTCGGACTGATAGTCACCAATTAAGTAAGATCGCAAGTGCATCTTAGATGCCAATAAACGTATAAGTCTATTTATAATGGGGTCCAACTTATGAGGAAATATTAAAACACTGAAAAAACACACAAAAATGCAACGTTAACTTTTACGCAGCAATTGTTCGTGCCTCCGAGCACATCAGTGTACCTTCTCTATCATATTAGGAAAGGTGTAGAAAAAATAGGTAGGTAATATAAAATTATCAAATATTTACTTACGGTTTACTACTCTCAACGTCGGGAGAGCCAGCCAGTGCATTTTTAAATGCAATCAATTCGAATTCTATTAAGTCTAATGGAGAATTGGTTGGTATATACACCATTTTGCTGAAATAAGAGACTGAACAATAAATAATTTCCATAAGAAAATCCATAAAAGATCGATGCTCGAATTTTTTTGAATTTTTGTTGAAGTGATTACAAATACAATATGTGCAAAAAATAATTTCGCGCGAAATTTAAAATACGACTTTCAAGATGACAGTTTAATACAACATTGCAAAAATTTTATGAGATTTATAGATATAAAATGATCAGTTAATGTTTACTGCAAGGAAGCCGTTAAAATAAGAGTTAGTCACAGCGTAGGTAATACATAGGTATAATGCAGAAACACTTACCTATCCCCCAAGAAAGTTAGAAAGTTGCACAATTTTTTTAATATGTATGTATAAGCAAACTTCTTCAAAGATGGTGGTCGATTGCATATACGGATTGGCGCGTAGTGGAAGATAACTAATGGGAGACTAACGCCACATCGCAAAGTTTTAGAAAATGTCACTTGCAATATAGATCAAAATTAGAGAACAATTTATACCAAATATAGGTACATATATACTTAATTATCAACCAAAATAAATGTACCAAGGTAAAGTAAAAATTGCAATGTGATGTTTTGAAGAACCTCTACATATTGTTCATTAATGTACAAATTTCATTTATAATGACAACCACAGACATTGTATGAGACATTAATCTAAAGCATTACCTACATGAACAATTGTAATTAAAATGGAAATTATTACAAAAGGGAAATTGAACTACAAATACTCACCTTTACAGCAAAGAAAAACTGTTCGCGGTTTTCAAGTTTGCAACGCCACCACTCTACCAATGGACTCAAGATACTGCCAACCTAAGAACATAATTTTACCGACTTGAAATGCAAAATTTTAAATCTACAATGCAAAATCAGCAAAATATTGCGAGGGGGGAAGAGTGTAATTAGTAGTTGTATACAATGTATTTGATAATAAATTCCAAATACATAGGGATTGAAATATTTTCCAAAAACCATCTCAGATTAATCTCAAGTGTACCGACTTCTTTATTTCTAATGAGAGGAAAGATGCTAATACAGGAGATAGAGAGGTATTACGAATATGTGTAGGTATCTACCGCCTAATGGAGGACCTCAATTATGATTACAATATATCCACATAAAATGAATTCAAAATTGATGTACAGTATCGATACATGTTTGCTGTGGAGACTATTGCAGACTTAGGTAGTCACTGTAAATTACCAAAGAAAACTTGTCGAACCTTTATAGAAAGAAAGTGATCTAAAGGTACAAATAATATTACAAATTTAAATCAGCTTCAGTTCTTTCAACTAAGCATTGAAGTACAAGAGTGATCAAACTTAGAACAAACCTCAATTGACGAGGTGTTTACGATTTGGTATTTACAATAGGTATGTTTAACTTCATTTTTACTTTTTACCTATTCTAATAAGTCATTTAGTACAGTAGGAAGATACAATTGCGTTTAATATTGGTATGGATTATAAGAGCGAGACCTGTCGACGACTTAGTATAGGCACCTAAGTATAGAAAAGAAATATTTAAGTGCCTAGGTACTTATTTATTAGTGATTTAATACTTACAAATTTTATGTATGTTCCTGAAATAATAATTTGCTTCTGCAGCATGTATTGATGTAGTAGTTTTAAAAAATGATTCATTTATTGTTCTCTGTTATACATAGGTAGGTATCTAATACAAATGTTATCTACGAAATTGGACTAATAGAAACATAGTTAGGTTTAAATAGTTTTAGGAGGAACAAAATTTATCTAACAAATAAGTAGGTCATGTGAGGTAGTGGAACTATGCAATCTTTAGGATAGTTATTAATACGAAACAATATCATTCCTTAACCAAAAAGATGTAAATTTACTTTTTCATTACTACTGTGATGACTATTATCATTGACTTTCTAGTCAACGCTATTATGCATATACGTACACGGAATAGGGATCGAAACATAACAAGTCAAGATAAGTAATGAACCTCATACTAAAAAGAGTATGAGGTAAAATTAACTTATTTCTATTAGTTTTTTTGAGGATACCTTCACTTGAATTTGCTTATCTAAACTGAACAACAAAGTCAATTATTTAATATTAATATACTCAAAAGCCTGAGCAAAATCTCACCTACAACTTGCTGTTCTTTTTTCACAAAAGGTCATCCTGCATAGTTCTGTGAATATAAGGGATTACACCAGAATAAGAAATAAGACCAAAGCGCAGAACCTTTGTGTTTTTCATTTTGCATTCCATCCCGCATCCACTGATATTTGGTCTCTTCAATGTCTCATATTTAGATTGTCGTACAGACCAAGCAAACATTTCATGCAACTGTAAGCATAGGTATACCTATGTGTTGTCATTCATATGATCCCCTATCTTTCGTTTCAAAGACCTACACATTTCTCAAAGGATAATTTGAAATTCGGTTTTCTCTTATCGTTCTGGTTGCTATTATTTTCAAGACTGGAGCATTTTCTAAAAATTTTACATTTAATAACAGGAACAGTGGCTGACTTTGAAAATTGAGAAGGAAATAAGCTTATCGTTAGTCAAAACCAACACAAGAGCAAGATTGTTTCTTACTTATTGGAAGTCAAATTATCATATATAAATCCAGGCAAATAGAAAAGAAATGAAACTCTTTTCCAAAAACAATACCCAACCATCTAGGTGAATGTAGGTAGGTATACTTTTGAGTTCTTGGAAGTACTAGAGGAAGTAATCGGTGGGCCATAAATTTTTGCACTTTTGTAAAAGCCCTAGTGGAAGGGTGCGGGGTCACACATACGCGCGGCTCTTCGCTTCTCGGAAATTTAGTCAAAATTGATCGCTTCACGGGACAACAAAACAACGCGCGGTCTGTATAAACATTTTTACAAAAACAATGATTCGTACGTAGTTGTTCGATGTTTACTTCGATCGCATTACAAATTACACGCTAAAAAATTCGAAACAATCAGTGTGATCATAAATCATAAACAAACCGGACAATCACTGAGCAGAAGAAGAGAACATCGCGCAAGTAAACGTGTCAAGACGATCCGAGTTTGTCAACGTGCAAACGTTCAGATGCTGTGAGGATACCCCGAACGTCTTTGCGCCGGAATATGAAATTAGATTTAAAACTGCATCCATATAAATTACAGAATAAAAAGACAGCGGTTTTATTTTAAAAAAATATTCGTTGAAATAATGTTCGAATGGTTCACCATCACCAACTTCAATAATGTGCCAAGTTAGGCAACCCCCTATTCACTCGTGCCATGCTGGGGATTCGTGATCCGTGTCTATGCGAAACTAAAGCAATTACATGCTTACTCGTTTGCTCTGATAAAAGCTAGGGAAATTGCTTCTCAGGCTGAGATAGATTCAATTTTTAAGTTAGTCCGATCCCTGAAGAAAGAAGAGACTATTTGAATACGAGGCCGTCAATGAGACACTAACAGATCCTGAAGAATTGTTTAAAATTAACGTCTTTTACCCTATGATCGATACAATTGAGAATGCTTTGGTCACTCGATTTACGCAACTACCCAAATTTAATGATCCTTTTTATACCTACAATATCAAAAGAATTCCTGAAAAGTCCAAATTGGAAAAAACCTGTGCAGATTTAGAAATAAGTTTAACCGATGGAGAAAAATGTGACATATCTAGTTGTAAATTTGTTGAGGAACTTATACACCTGAATCCATTGTTGAAGAGCTTGGACTTGAATTATTCTGAATTAATAAAAAAATTTGCAAGCGCAAAAGCGAGGAAAGTGGCAATCTAGACTTTTTAGTTAATTCTTTTTTATGTGAGCGTTATATGCGCATAGTAGTTTAAATACACTTTTCAAACAAATATTGTTTCTTCTTGCTGTTATCGTTTCGCAGCCAAACTACTACTATACCAATCTTTAAAAGGTTTGATTTATTAATAATGTAAAAAAAAAGGATGTTATCTCTATGTACAGTTTAGTCCCTACATGCGAGGGGGGCGCCAAAATGGGTCTATATCACAACGGCCACTGATCATAACGGCCACCCCGGTTTTTGCTATTTCATAACGGCCACCTTGATCACAACGGCCACTAATATTATTTGATCATAACGTGAACAAGGTGGCCGTTATGATCAAATAGTATTAGGGGCCGTTGTGATCAAAGTGGCTGTTATGAAATAACAATAACCTAGGTGGCCGTTGTGATCAGGTCCCGCCAAAATGCTATCTCGCACCACGTGAAAATCTTGCTAGGGCCGCCCCTGAGACCAAACTCGGCGTGTCGTAAGTTTTAACGTACAGGAGTGCATATTTAAATGTATGTCATACTCATACAGGCTTTTGGTAGATTAAAAAAATCCACATCCGTACAATTTGTTTTTTTTTTTTAATTTTACTTAGTGTAGCATGAAGAAAAATTGGAAATTAAAAGTGATACTGTATATCTTCAGGTTTTCCTGTCCCAACTCTGAACAAAGTACATATACTAAAGGGTGTTTATCTACTATTCATATATTATATTAAAGTTCAACATTACGACATTCAATGGTATTACCGCCAAAGCATCATCGTCGGTAGATGCCATTGCTCTACGAGTCACGAACTGACGTTAAACTTCAGTCCAGAGATCAGCAGTCCGTGTATGGGCACAGACGGCACAGTATAAAGACAGCATTAAACTGTGGTATGGGTCACCCTCTTTTAAACGAAATCCTCAAGGGTTAGACTGCGCAGTTTTGCCTTGAGGGAAAAAAAACTGCATATGTGGCTACTGCGTACATAACAGACATCTTCCGCAATATACGCTGAATAGGAATTTATAAATGGAACTTCGTGACGTGTAAAAAAAGACTAAATAACAGATGGGGATTCGGGTTTTAACGTCAGCCAATCAAAAAAGGGAGGATATGCACCTTTTAGAAGTCTTGTTGCTTTGAAATCTGCTACAGTGTAAACCGTACTGACACGTTCCAAATTGACCAAATTGTATCAGCGTGAAACCGGCTATTTATAAAACATTATGGTAAGTTAACACGTTTTTACTAACAAATACAGTTGTATATTTATATAATTATGGCACATTTAAAGAATACATAAGATTGAAACTATATTGAACGCAATACAGTGCGATTGTCTTTCATCGTTTTGTAAATTTCTACGTAGTTCCGATTTTATTTACATTTTGAAGGTTTGTTTATTGTTAATTCCAAGATTAGAATTAATATTAAAGAATTTATATCGTAACATGCGATTATATTTATCAATTCCTGCGAATTATTCATGGTGTGATAAAATTACACTAATGTAGCATAAAAATTTTTTGTTAAGTATATCACAAAGAGATTCTAAAAATAATCTATTTAGCAATTCCAATTAACACAAAATTAAATTTTGAGTTTACTGCACTCAGTTATGCATTTTCCTTTTCTCCAGCTAGGTAAATATTTATTATAATTAACATTTGAATAAGATAAGGAGCTTTTCTTTTTAATAATGTTATTGCATGGAGGCCAGATATGTTTAATTAATAACAAATAATGAAATCTACCAACTTGATAGCTCATTGATTAAGTATAAGAGAAACATACATCTAGACATACTACATAGTGCGTTAATATTTTATTAATTAAATTAAATAGTAGGTACTTCACAGGAAATTTTAAAGTGTTATCCGACAATAGATTATTTAAAAAGCAAAAGTAGTGACACCAATGCAAAATATATGTAAGTGTGCAATAATAACATTTCCGACACCATATCCTACCATAGCACCCCCATAACTTTCAACTGTCAACCTGTAACGGGCATGCTTATGATATTTTCTACATTTTAGTTCATCTTACAACATTAGGAAGGAATTGTAACACTTTTATGAACTGCATTGATTCCCTTGTAGGGATTAAAAACAATAGGTACCGAATCTTTGCAATTTTGTTCACGTTATAAACAAACGATGAAACAAGTATTAGTCTAGTCAACAAATCTCCAAAAGGGAGGAAAGTCAATAGGCGGAGAGACCAACTGGTACGATATTTGAGGTTCTTAGTAGTATAACATACCAAAAGTCCTTCACAGTAGGGGGCATGGGGCAGAAGAGGGGGGGTAAAAGTCCCTTTTTGGTTTCTCGCCTATGTCTCATTAGGGGTTGTTTCTACAAAAATATATCTGTACTTACGTATACAAAATTTAAGCTGACAAAATTCTTTACATTTTTCGTTCCTACAGTTTTTTTGCTATCTGCACCCGTTAATGAGATGTACCTAGTGCTCTCTAAATTTGGTAATTTTCGAAAAAACCTTTTGCAACACATTTTTCGCCAAATTTCCGTCTGCAACGCCTCAGATCTTCATCCGATCATCCCACATAAAATTCGTAAAAAAGAAAGTTGTAGAAAATTAAATTTCCTTTAAAATTAGGATTACCTACCAACATGGCAACATGGTTGAATGGGAGAACCGGAGAAAATACTTATACAACATATGTATATAGTACAAAATAAAAATAGAACAAGCATTGTTATTAGAAAACGAAGAACGACAAAAATCACAACTACAGCACGCGCAGAGATGAATTGAAGGTCAAATACGCATTCGTCTATTTTCAAACACTCCACACGCTGTAATTCCAGAATTTCATTAGTGGTATGGTAGCCATTAAATGGCTTCTTCAGATACAAAGTTATATAAAATATTTGGATTAACATTTTCATAAAATTAAAATTTTACATTTTACAAGCCCGGAGAATGTTATTGAAATACTGGAGCCCGGAGATTTAGTTGAAAACCGGGTGAAAATAACCATGTTGGCAACCCTACTTAAAATGGGTTTTTGGTTCATCATTTTACATGAATTTAATCGAACGTTAGGCGGTTTTTAAGATTTTTACTGGAATGAGCGATTCCGTTAGGAACCAGCACTTAGTAAAAAATGTTTTTCTGTACACCTTCAACTCGTACATAATGTACAAAAAAACTATCGAATTTTGTATTGCCGAATATTTTTTGGACCAACTCGTACTGTGATATAGGTGAAGAACCAAAAAAGAGCTATAACCTTCCTTCTCCCACCCCTACGGTCATGGACTTTTGGTATGTTATAGTACTAGACATACCCCAAACAACGTAACATAGTTGGTCTACCCGCTTATTGACTTTCCTAATAAAATCATTCATTGACTGGGATATAGGTATGGAGAGCGTCAAATATCAAAATGTACAAACTTTGCACACATTTTCATTTACTTTCGTTGAAATGAGATGGTAGTGTGACGATTAGACCGACTCATTTTATTTTATTTATCGCTGGAGTAATAATAAGCGGCGAAACTGTTTACCTGGATATATTTCAGATATGCCCGCGCTTAATTGTCTCTAAATACACTTAACCTATATATTGACCCCCCATAAGATGTTTAAAAAAAACGGGATATTATTATTACATTGAAATAAGTGAAAAAAATGGCGCGTAACATTTTCGATTGTAATATTATTTGGCCTGATACGACAGTTTGACATAGAACATTCCATAAATTTCAAATAATCCCATAATTGACATTAACAAAATGAAGAATTCTTGTCAGTGCCAGCTCTACTTAATATTATCACTGAAATGTTAATCACATTAAAAATCAAACTCAACCCCTATGAAAGATCAATAAATAATAATCTCTTGCCCCTTCTTGCATAGAAAACCTTTTCTTTGGAATAAAGAGAGTTTTCGACAATGATACAAAAATGGGAGAAATTCATTAGGTATAGGTATGATAAAACACTATGCAAACAGTGTTAGGAACAAAATTAGTGTCCCTATAAACAACATATTAATTTTTAATGAGAATGTTAATTACCCATTGTTAATGTTTTGTTAACTATGGTGTTTCTTTTTTGTCATTTATAGGCTAACACTTAGTCATAATTAATGTCGATAAAAACAATATACTTATTCAAGTTTCATAAAGCTACCTATTACTTTAGCATTAAGAAAGCGACATTTTTAATGACATTGTAACATTATTGAGATTCAAGGTTTCAAACCAAGTCAGGTAAGAATATTTTAAAGGTTGTTTATATTATTATCTCTAGAAAGGCTCGAACACTGTATTACATTAAATTTCATAAAAAGTAAGTATTCTCGAATATGCGAATTAGTCTGAAATTTACATGAAGTAATTACTTTCCAAAAAATTATATAAAATGCTTGAGTGCTTTGTACATGTACTGTGTAAAGTTCATGGTCAATCAGACAGAATAACAATGATTTTTTTTGTAAAATAAGAGCAATAAGTACATTTATTTTTCGTTCCATTTCAGTACAATCCATAATAAGTAAAATGTGGGCAACATTAGAACCCGGAAGTTCTCCAATTGATTGGTGTGAAGGCAACTATAAATTTTCACCACTAATCGCAGAGTTTGTTAATACGGCAAGTTTTACATATATTTAAGTATCAAGAGTTTCTTTTCTATTTGTTCGATATAGGTTACCAATATCATATTCGTCATATTACCACCACTTTTAATACATCTCTTTCGTGGCTACGGACAATTTGTTAATCGCGGAATTCACATTATATGGATATTGCTTATTTTTGTTGGTCTAAGTTCGGCTTATTTCCATGCCACTTTAAGCTTAATCGGACAATTGTTAGACGAAGTGGCAATATTATGGGTGTTTTTCGTTGCATTTTCCATGTTTTACCCAAGAAGACTATTCCCCGTGTTCATTAGAAATGACCGGTGAGCAATATAAACATTCCAATACTATATAATCTATAATCAATCACTTGCAGGAAGAGGTTTGTCGTGGCCACAGTATTTTTAGGTGCAATTGCAACTGTATTAGCAATTATACATCCTGCAATAAATGCCTTTGTATTGATGTGTCTTGGAATTCCCTCAGTAACATTGCTTATTTATGAAATTAAAAGGTGAAAGATAATTCGTGATTATTATAACTTAGTTTTCTGTTACAGGGTTACCAATATGAGAGTGTACCGCTTAGGTGTTCGTTGTGCGTCAATGTGGTTGATTGCTGTATTTTGCTGGGTTAATGATCGACTCCTATGTGAAGCGTGGTCTTCAATCAATTTTCCTTATTTACATGGCTTATGGCATGTATTTATATTTATCTCTTCCTATACGGCGTGCGTTTTGTTCGCATATTTCTCTGTAAAAGAAGAAAAGCCTGACAAAAAGGCGACATTAAAATATTGGCCAAAAAATGATTTTGAGCTAGGTATACCGTACGTTTCCATTAAAGCTCATAACAAGGATTTAAATGAAATTTAATAAGACTGTGATTGCAATTAGGATAAATTTTATGCCAAAATTAGATAGTAAAATATTTTCTTACAAAACATTTAGGGAAAATCAAAATATTTTTCTCAATTTTATTGCAGTTACAATGATCTCAATTTTTTATTTACTTTATTAAATAGCCTCTTTTATTATAAATGTGTCACATTCTCCAAAGTAATTTTTAGATTACTTTTGTATTTGGGAGAGACGTAAAATCAGTTGGTTTGAAGTAGGTATAAAGTGAAGAATAATATTTCATTGTTTATTCACTAATTTATATTGTATGTTATACTTATGCCAGAAAAATATGTTGCAAACTTAATTATGCAGTACAGTGTGCCTCGACTTCATTTAATGATCAAATCATGTGGTGATAAGAAGTATAGCATTTCAATGGGCGAGAAAAACGTGTCCATCATTGTCTTTTAATTTTAGCAATAATTTCTGCTTAAAATTAAGTTGCATTTATGTTAATACAAATGTACTACCTACCTACTCCCCAAATAAAATTGCTCTAAAACCAAGTTTTTTAATAAATTTGTTTACTTGACAAATGTTGTAGTGTTGTTATAATGTAGATACGACTATTTGCGTGGACCTACTGTTTAAAAGGAAAGGTATAAAACCTGCAAAATTATTACCATGACGACAATTTTGTGGATACTCTGTTTTCATATTCAACCAACTTGTCGTTACTGCATTTTGATTAGTATATACAGTGATAGGGCAGGAATTTTATTGCTTATCTGTTTTTTATATTTTTGATAAACCATGCAAACAACTGCGATGGTTGGAAGTAACTTTCAAGAAGCTGTTTGGTATTTTACTTTAGTTTTTCCTACGATCTATTGCCAGAATGATCGAAATTGATTAATTAATAGTGTACCTACCAGTAGCTTTTTCATGTGTTTTTTTGAGGTTGGGTACATTATTTGTAAGCACCCCCGCTTAATTTATAGTGGCAGAATTGTGGGATTCCCTGCCATCTATAGAGATGTATCCACTAAAATCCTTTCTGCCGAGAGGCGTTACTTTCGACCACGTTTCGCAAGAAGACAGGTCCTAGGTGTGGTTTACCTTTCGCCTCGTTAGGGCTGCTCTTACTTCCTATTGTCCCTTTCCCTGATGGCAACGTTTCTAATCATAATCACTACAATGTCTACCACAGGTAATTTGCAGCCGCGCATCAAAAACGCCTATACTTCCTATCATGTCCAGGTAGACCTTGAAACTGGGTCCTGTCAGAAACCATGTTAACTCGTATCCCATATTTCCACATGGTCTTTTGTATCTTTTCATCAGATCTTTTATTAACCTTCTGCTTCACATGTTCTCCCCTCTCTAGTCGCATTTGTTCGCCCCATTCGTTCAAAATATTGCCTCTAATCACACTTACCACCTCGGCTTCGTCCGTCTCGCTCAAATGTTTGGCATCTCTTTCACCAGTAAGTCTATCACTATTAATATAATATTAGACCGCTGACAATACATGTTGCTTCCTTGACACAGTTCTATACGCTATACGCACGCAATTTCCACTGCACTCTCCCCATCATCAGTGTATACCTTACGCCTCGATTGCATTCCCAGACACTAGTGACGCACTACTGGCCCCAGTAACTTTCTCTGTTTGTTCTTATGTGTTCCCTGTAGGTTCTTATCAAAGGTATTTTACATCTCCCTATAAAAATATTCCTAACCATCACTTTTTTCGGTTAATTGAAAAGATTTTCGCTTCTCTATTAGCCTGAATTTACATGAAAATTTGACACTGCATTGATAATCACAAGTTGAATAAAGATTAACGATTTTTTGTCAAAGTCAAGCAAACATTTCAGGTATTAAATACAAACCAAAAAGAACGAGAAAGGAGCATAATATGTGCTTGCATTGGCTTGAATGCGTGACCTGTACAGAGACCAAAATATCAATCTCTATACGTGGAGAAGGATTTTATTTTCCGTTAGTAAGCTTAATTTATAAAAAAAGGTGTCAGAGTTACATGTGTTAAAACTTAATTTTTTATATCCTGCAAATTCAGTTTATTTATAGATAAAATTACATACATCAATTATTGATGGCTATGATTCTATATGTATAAATTAAGATATATTTCAGTTAGGCCAACAGTACGGTGGAGTTGAGAATGTTGAGATACATATACAATTCATGTGTGCAGGTATAATGAGTAATATTTGGTCCCGTCAAAAGTTGAATAGGTGTTCGCTCGTACATTTAAGAGAGTTCTTTCGTTTGTATGGTCTACTCTTACATTTACCTACTCTGTCCTCTGTGTCTAGGTGTTGTCGTGAAAATTTGGACTTGCTGTTAAAAATGTCAAGGGGTAACTTTACGTTACAACAGTGGAATTGAAATACTTTATTAAAATTATCTTTGTTCATGTCGATGCAGAAAAATGAGGTTCCTTCTGGTTTAGTCTTATTACTTATTATCTTCCGACACATTCCAAACACAAGAAAAATCTACCAGCAAAAACACGCATCCATATGTAATTAAAAATGTTGGGGGAAGGTAATGGTAATTTGTTTTATTTATAACGGTTTATTTTGATGACCTTTTTACTTTTTAGTGTGTAGCTCACTATCCTGACATGTTACGCTTCTGTCCCAGAAGTAAAATGAGCAAGTAAGTCCTATACATCTTTTCAACAAGGAATTACATTTTTCATTTAATGCTAGCTATCAAAACTTCAAAAATGTTGAAATTGAATAATTCCATTTCTTCATATGAAATTGTTATACTGATAGATAAATTTGGTTCTTTTCAAAACTAAACTTAACTCAAACAGGGTTCCTATAACATTTTTAATTATTTGTTAAAAGTAATATCCATACTGCCACAAGCGAATCCTTGACACACGTTATATACAGTAAGTAAATTTTTAAGATATTATAAGACATACATATTTTTGAAAATTAAATGTAACGGTCTTTACACATTAAGATATATTAAGATTTTTTTTTAGGTACCTATATAGGTATAACAGTATAAAATATATATTAAATGATGTTATAGGTATCTATAAAAGTAAGCACTTCCTTTCTATACTGATTGTGAGTTGTTGCCAGGTTTTGATCGATTAATGATGGATTGATCAGTGGAAAATACCAATCTCGGGTGTGAATGTTTAAAATATATACAAACTACTTACAAGAATACCAGTGGCGGCTCGTGAGTTAACAATTTGGTGAGGCAACTTTTTTGGAAGATATTTTAACATAATCATAGAACTAATTTAACGACTCATAATTATCTT
Source organism: Pyrocoelia pectoralis (assembly GCA_036250285.1). Lineage (NCBI taxonomy): Eukaryota > Metazoa > Arthropoda > Insecta > Coleoptera > Lampyridae > Pyrocoelia > Pyrocoelia pectoralis. The sequence continues at coordinate 3,687,918 of CM070082.1, forward strand.
TCAAATGTACCTACTACTAACTTAACATTTATGATTTGGAGATTAAATTTGTGTATTACTTTGGGATTTTCTACTTTTTCAAGTCATGTAATAGGAACTAAAAACCTTTCTCCTTATGATCATAATAATAATAAATATCTATAAATTTACTTATCAACATGAAAATTTTGAACGGTGCACGTTAAAGTCTATATTAAAAGTTTTACTATTTTTAAGTTTTTTCCCAAAGGTTCATGACCGCATAATATTTTTATTAATTAATCGCGATAAATTTTTTGTCTGAATATCCCGTTTTATACCACACTGCTTCAGTCAGCACTAGCACTACTGACCGAAAAAAGGACACAGGGCCAACAAAACAACACACACTGGCAGTTCTGCTACCACAAATTAGCAAATGCTCTTCTATTTGGTTTTCCTAAATTAATCCGCCAAGTTTCTAGGAGTCTGGATGGACAGCATGCTGAGTTGGAAAGAGCACATTGAATTTGTGAGGGGTAGATTATGCGGGGCTATCTTTGCAATTAAGATTATAAGAAATAAAGTAAATTTTGAGACAGCCAGGGTGGTCTACCACTCATACTTTCAGTGCCATATCAACTATGGAATTGAACTGTGGGGTAACTCAGGTCAAGCAAATAGTGTCTTCATATTACAAAAAAGGGCTATTCGAGCACTTTTTAAATTACATCCTCGGCAATCGTGCAGAGAATATTTCAAAAATTACAACCTTTTCACTATAACAAATCTCTACATTTCAAAAGTCGCTAAATTAACATATAAAAACAAAATTAATCTCTTATCGTTAAATGACATACATGATTACAACACCAGGAAAAAGCACAAACTGGTACTTCCAAATTATAAACTTGATTACACTCGAAACGGACCATTATATACTGGAATAAAAATTTTTAACCATCTACCACAAAATATAAAAACATCAACTAATGATCATACATTCAATAAATCCCTAAAAAAATTTCTAATAGAAAATTCTTTCTACTCCTTAACAGAATTTTTTAATGAGAACTGGTAACCGTGCACTCACTATTCAACTATTTATTGAATTAAATTTAATTTTTCCCCACGCCTCCACGGAGGTAATGTGCAAGTCTCCTTGCATATTTTTGTTGTGTATATTGTATATTTCTAATTATATTTTTATTGGGAAATTGGGAAATAAATTGAAATTGAATTGAATTGAATCAGAGATTTACTAAAATCAGGGCGAGTTTTTCCCACATTTTTTGTGTAAATTTTGTCTTCATATGTTAACGAACCAAAATGATTTTCAATAATAAAATTTACCACGTCTTCGCTATTTTTAATATCGCCTTCGTTAGCCATTTTAAAATTTACTCGTAAAATGATCAAAATAAAATAGGTACACAGAATGACAGAAAAGGTGAGCGCGGAATAAAAGACGTAACTTTCCGAGAGTAGATATACCTTGAAAGTTGAAAGTTTTACTAAACTAAATTAAAAGGACTGTTTGGAAGTTGAATTGAAATCCAAAATTGCAAACTGCAATCTCAACACATTCTTTAAAAAATCATCTAAACAGAAAGACTCAATGTAATACAATATTACTATACGGTATCGTAAAGGTCAAGTATCGCTGGATAGTTTTAGCTAAAAGCACGTAGAGAGGCAAGATGACGATTTGCCTCTTCTGGCATGAATAAAGCAAAGCGAACTACGTTAAGTCGCTAAGGAATAAATATTTTGATTAAATACGTAACTGTTTCATGATTTTGATTTTGTTTTATACTAATATAATCTGTAATCTCAACATAATTAAAAAAAAAACTAATTAACGATTACCGAATGAGAAGAAACGGTCATATTACTTCAGCGAGCTATGCCTCTAATCTAACAACGCATGTATAAATTAGCCAAGTCCCATATAGACAGCTTCCGAGTGCGTCTGCCTGTTACGTATAAGTGCTCAGAGGCAGCAGCTCCAGTCTATGCCTCACTTGGCATTGCCAATAAAAGTCGAGCAGAAATGCAATATTTTGAAACATGAGAACGGTGACGAATAAATGATTTTATTTATATGTATAAGTAGGTATGGTCATGGTGCTTATGCTTGGGAATTTTATACATTACTTTAAAATGAAATGAATTTCATTCGGAAATTTAATTTTATTTATCCGTTTAATTGTCAGATTCAGCTCTTTCTCTTTCTTTTTTCATGGTGAGGCACTGCCTCACCAGAGAAGCCGCCCCTGAAGAATACAGAATTAGGTAAGTATATACCTATATTACAGAGTTGTTTTTTATACATTAACGGCTACATGGTTGTATGGTTGCATATACTAACAGTTAATCCATACAAAAATTAAATAAATCTGTATCCGTGTATTTTGTTTTGTTTTAATCAAAATAAAAATATTCACCTGGTAAACTCAAATAAAGTTTTTACAAAATCATTTAACGAACTCCAACTGATTGAGAAGACATGCACAAGAAATACAGACATACATAAAAAAATTTATTTAGACACATTACTAATATCAGAAACTCACTTCACAAACATATCACCCAGATAACACTGCCCATGGAGGGACAGCAATAATTATTATTAAACATTATAAACACACTCACTACAGGCTGGAGAACAAACGAGCTACCACAGTAGTGACTGTAGTAGACAAAATAAATCCAACGATTTTAACAACTTCTTTCAAACATTAGGAAACCGATTTCTGGTTGAAGGAGACTTTAATGCAAAAAATTCAAAATGTGGATCCAGGATTACAACAACTAAAGAGCGAGAACTACTAAAAACCATTACAACCAATGGCTTAAACTACATATCTAACAACAGGACAACTTACATACTGGCCAACTGACCATCCGATCTCCTTGACTCTTGCATTATAAAAGGACGCAATACGGAAAAAATTTTAACTGAATTCTGTCTGGAGCTTACCTCACATCACACACCAGTAATTGTGACGCTGTACACATATACTTGGAAAACCAAAACAAACGACCCTTTATAGCAGCAAAACGTACTGGGACCTCCTTAGAGAAAAACTATATGAACACTCAACATGCCATTAAAAACTGCATATGATATTGGAGTTGCCATTGAAACCGCTAAAAAAACTATACAGACTGCAGCACATCATAAAATACCTAAAATCGTTAAGTTGGACAATGGTAGTAAGCAATTTAGAGTAGGCATTTGCCACAAAATATAATTTTTAATGGATTTGCAGTAGCCCAAAGACCCATATTTGGGACTTTTAAGAAACGGGAACACAATAAGCTGAAGAGCACTACCGAGTACAGAAAAATCTACCCACAGAAGTATGTATGTTTATTAGTAACATTAATTGAATTATTGTATGTCTTTGCGTACAGGTACTTGAATTTATTGATAATGACTAGATGAAAGTTGGTCGCAACAAATGTTGGATCATTAAAGCAAGTTATGAAGTGAATTTTTAAGATACCTATTACAACAACATATTTTTGCAAATTAAACAAAGACCATAAAATATATACCTATATTGAATTACGTACAATTAATAAATAGGTAGGAACTTAAATAAAAAATAATACTCTTCTATAGTACCTATGTTGTTAGACAGGTCTCAGTCGATTAATCCATACAAAAATTAAATAAAACTATATTCCCAATATGACTTAATTCAGCAATTTAAGAATAGGTAAGATGCTAAAACGAAGTAAAAGTTATTGTAAATACCAAATCGTAAACACTTAATGATGACTTTACAATTAACGTGAACATGCTTCGCTCCACGCTGGATCGTTCTTGTAATGCAACGATTTAGTTGAAGGAACTGAAACTTTAATAAATTTTTAAATGATTGTACCTTTAGACCATTCTCTATAAACCTTTGACAAGTTTTAATTTCGGTAAATAGGCGATGGACAAGTACACAATCGTCGAACACCTAACAAACCGATAGATACTGTAATCACAATATATCATGCCCTCCATTATTCGTAATACCTCTCTACCTCCTCCATTATACAGTAAAAGCTCTTTTATCCGATACCCTCGGGGTCTGGATGTTGCCGGTTATCGAAAATTTCCAGATAATACAACGCACATACCTAAGTTGAATCACGAATACGTTTAAGAAAAATTTAAATAACAAAAATTTAATGCCAAAAAACTTTTTTCGTTCACATAACGTTACATGCAACAGTACACTTATCTATTAATATTAATACAAAGACTAATGATTTTTGTATAATGTTTTAATGCTTTTTAAAATAATCACGGATGTCTGACTGCCTGATATGCGATGACCGTTTTTCAACAAATTTTGAATTTAAAAATGTGCCGGTTAATACAACGTTCTGGATGACAGAATGCCGGATAAAAGAGCTTTTACTGTACCATCTTGTCTCTTATTCCCTCTAAGATATAACAAGGTCCGTAGGTACATGTGAGATAATCTGAAACGTACCAGTCAATTTCGTAGCCAATTAAGTATTAATTTCCCTTGTCAAAATTGTGAAAAGTCCAAAATTCCACTTCCATAGCTAAGGCGGTTTTTGGAAAATAATTTAGGACCTAAATCAAACTTTGGACTTTTCATTTTTAAATTAATTATCGTATCAAGCAACTGAAATATTTGCCATTTTATATTTTAAATTTTTGCAATTGCAATTGGTAAAACAGTGTTCTTCTTAGGTTGGCAGTTAACAGTCCACTTGTTTGCTGATGTTAAGGTGAGCATTTATAATTAAATTTTTCTTATGTATGTAGGTAAGAATTTCCATTTTAATTAGGTAGGAACATTATTCATGTATTGCTTTAGATTAATCCTTCATTCAATAAAACATTAATCTAAACCATCATTATACAACGAAATTTGTACATTATTGAAAATGTATATTCAGCAAACATCACATTGCAATTTTTACTTTGTGCTTTTAGTATGGTGAATGAATTTTGATAGTTTCCAGAAAATGTACCATTTAGGTGTATAAATTATTTCCATACTTTGATTTTTGTTGTAAGTGACATTTTCTGCAATTTCAACGATACGGGGTTAATCCGCCATTTAGTTAAATTTCGCTAAGCGTCAGTCTGTATATATAGGTACAAGCGACCACCATCTTAAGATAAAGATCTTTTTAAGGCATTTTGGGGGATTAGCGTCTTTGCGTGTATAATTTACGCTATTTTGATGCCTACGAATTATAATTTATAATTATCATAAAGTTTTTACAATGTCGCATTATACGGATATCATCCTGAAAGTCATGTTTTAAATTCCGCGCCTAATTTTCAGTGCAAAAAGTATATTTTATAACGTCAATTCATTCGCAATCACAAAACTTCAAGAAAGTTCGAGCGTCGATCATTTATCGATTTTTTTCATTGAGATTTATTTTTCAGTTTTAGACAGATATACCGCTAGGCGCCTACATAAAAATAAAAAATGGTGAATATCCCAAAAGATTCCCCAATCCCCCTTATCGAGTTTGAATTGACGGCGTTTAAAAATGCGCTGGCCCTCCAATCGAGCAGTTCAAATAGTAAACGGTAAGTAAATTTGTTGTAATTATTATTACCTACCACTAACAACTAGCTTTCTCTTTTTTACACCTTTACTAATATACCTATGCTGGCTAGGCAAAGTACCTACACTGTCCTCAGAGGCTCTAATAATTGCGTCAAGTTACCCACTGTTGTATTTACCTTACTTGTGTTTTTTCAGAGTGTTAATGTTTCCGTATAATTTGGACCCTATTATAAATAGGCTCATTCGTGTTTTGGCATCCAGATTGCAATTGAAATCAACTTTAGTTGGTAACTACCCCTGGGAGGTGGTTTTAATTTATGGTGGAAACGATAATAGGTAGGAATGCTCCTTCCCTTGATTTTTGCCATTATTCAATCAATCTCCTCATATAATTACAGAGGCGAACAAGATCAAATCACGTTGGAAGATGTTATTGTTGCAAAATCGTTAGGAGTAAGTGGTTCACAACAGACTAGAGAGATTGAAGCTCAACCGTCAACATCCTCCGTACCATCTTCGATTTTGGCCGCATTGGATTTACCAACTAAAAAAGGCGATGGCGGGGTGGAATCACACTTGAAACCGTCAACCTCCTCCACAAAATCGTTTGAATCCGGAGAACAGCCGTAAGTTAATAAATTTAGTTTCAAAGTTTGCCAGTGTAAAATATATACCTACAATGTTGCGTTGGTGAATACAAACCAACATCAGAAAAAATATCGTAGGTAAAGACAAAGGTGAAGGTTCGGTTGATCGTGCACTTAATCCCATAGAGATGTGAAACGAAAGGAAAACTAAGTTTTGTTTCATTTTAATTGGTAGGTTTTTGCAATTCACGCTTAATATTAGAAAAGGAATAGATAAAGTAGAATTTGACACCATTTTTATTATCTAATAATAATTTCAATAACACTGGGTTATGGCAAAATATGTAATGTTACATAATTTTTATTTTCACATATATCGTATAAATAATGAATTGCTTATAAGAAAAGTAAATAATATCTTAGAGACTTTAGAACAATACTTCTCATCCAACGATCTTCTATTAAATAGGTATTACAAAATCTCAAATTATATCCTTTAACATACAGATCATAAAGCAATTCATATTGAATTCAATCATAAAAACATTGTATGTGTTCTGTGTTCTATTCTTAGGTACCTACACACATTGATAAAAGACTAGATTGGAAGACACATATAGATTATGTTGCGACTAACATACCTATCTAGATGCTGCTATGCATTACGTATAATTTCCGAAAATGTAGGTAAATAGATGGCACTCTCATGTCATGCATTACATACTGTCTCGGATTAGGTATGGTGTGATCTTCTGGGGAAATTCCTGTGACATAGAGAATTCTGAGGATACAGAAAAGGGTGATTCAGAGCATATTTAACATAAAGAAGTTAGATAGCTGTAGAAATTTGTTCATTGAAAATAACATTCTAACAGTGGTGTGTTTATATATGTATATACAGGGTAAATGAGACCACCCGTATCAGTCTTTTATTTAAAGAACGGTGAGTCGTAGAGAGGTGGGGTAAAAAAAGTGATTATAAAAGCCATAATAAAGAATCGAATGGTGATATCATTATTTCTCGGAAAAGTCAGCATTCCTCCAGAAGGCCTCCAACTCCAAAATTTTAAATGACACCATAAGTCGAAAAAGGTATTGTTTAAAAGATTGTTAAAAAAGAAGAAAGTTTTATAGGAAAAATTATTTTATTACTACCACCCCTTTTAAGTAATATTCGACTAAAGTTGTTAAATTTTGAAATTCACTGTTAACAAAAAAAATTGGAAAGCCGACTTTTAAAATCTAGTTACCAATGTTACATGTGTTCAAAATATCTTCCATTTACTGCTAAGCACTGTCGAGCTCTTCTAGGTACACTATCAATGGCTTTAATAAGTACTTCTTGAAAGGGAAGAACACATGTAACATTGGTAACTAGATTTTAAAAGCCGACTTTCAATGTTTCTTGTTAACAGTGAATTTCAAATTTAATAACTTTAGTCGAATATTACTGAAAAGGGGTGGCAGTAATAAAATAATTTTTCCTATAAAACTTTCTTCTTTTTTAACAATCTTTTAAACAATACCTTTTTCGACTTATGGTGCCATTTAAAATTTTGGAGTTGGAGGCCTTCTGGAGGAATGCTGACTTCTCCGAGAAATAATGATATCACCATTCGATTCTTTATTATGGCTTTTATAATCACATTTTTTACCCCACCTCTCTACGACTCACCGTTCCTTAAATAAAAAACTGATACGGGTGGTCTCATTCACCCTGTATACCGGGTGTCAACGAATCTATTAGAGCCATAACTTCTAGAATAATAGGTGTATTAAAATGAGATTTGGTGTAGGTGAATGGCATGTAAAGAGGAAAATTTTCGCATATTTTTCACCGTCTGGTCACTTCCGGTTTCGCCGGAAATGGCTCCGGTTTTAAATTTTTAAATGGAACACCCTGTATATTGTTACATTTTTGGATTTCTGAGACAATTCTGAATCAGAATATGAATCTTAAAATTTTTTTTACGCCTACTTCATTTTTTTAGGGTCATTTTTAATGTTGCATCTAGGTGGCCATGATTGGACGTAAACTAATCTGAGGATCTCAGGTGATGTCAGAAAATTACAATCGCACAATTTCAGTGACTAGTATGATAGATAGGCATAAGACAAGTTGGAAAAATTACATTTTCGTGTCTAACTATTATTTTTCAAATGGCGACCGTTTTTAGACAAGCACTTTCCGAAAAGAGGATTTTTTGACGAATCTAACAATACTAATTTATTTGCGATTGGATTAAAAATAAGAACATAAATAACTAAATAAGGAAAATATTGGATAAAAATTTATTTACTTTTGTCAAGTGTGCCTTAAGAAACTTTTACTGTGATAAAGTGAGTGTTTTGTTCTCCAAAGAAGACTTGATAAAAATAACTAAGTACAAAATATTATGCATCACGGCTATCCATGGCAATCACAATACCAGCAACGGAATAACTCGAAATTCGAAATGCGCAATAACTTTCTCTACTTCTACCACTGACAGTACTAGAAATACTTTCTTGACGTGATTGGATAAAAGTTTCACCGCCCCCCAGTTTTTAAATTTAGTTGGCATATTTTCCGGGGGATCAATTTGCTTCTGAGCGCTGTATTATGTTAACTTCAAACTGTCTTTTTAATAGTAATTTTCAGTGTTTTTATGACATTGTTCTACATTTTATTGGCATTATGGAATAAATAAAGATTATTATTATTATAGAAATTTAGATATTAGGTGTTGCTAATTTAGAATGTTTTAGTCCCGATTCCAACGTAGAACAGTCAGCGCACGGTAAACAAAAGGGCGAAATCAAATTGATGGAGTCAACATCACTAATAAATCTGGAAGAGTATACATTGCCATCACTTTCGGCTGTAAGTTGTATCAACATTGTAGAATAAATATTAACATTAACAATATTTTTTTCATTTTTAGTACTCATCTTTCTCTGATTCAATGATGGCGGAGAAGTTATCAATGAGCAAGACTGGCATATCATCGCCACCAATGAATCTGGACGAGACTACATTTCAATCGTTTTCGGATGTAAGTTGTATCAACATTGTAGAATACAAATTCATATTAACAATATTTCTTTCATTTTGAGGACCCATCTCCCCCTGATTCAATGATGAAGGAGAAGTTATCAATGAGCAAGAGTGGCAAATCATCGCCAGCAATGAATCTGGAAAAGACTACATTTGCATCGCTTTCAGATGTAAGTTGTATCAATATTGTAGAATAAATATTCACATTAACAATATTTCTTTCATTTTAAGGACCCAGCTTCCCCCAAAGTTACCAGTACTCCTCAAGAAAGAACCTACACTATTGAAAAGCCACCTAAGGAATCAAGTTGGACAGAAGGTACATGAAACAATAGCTACATATTCATATTCATATAATTTACTTTATAGATTGGGGGTCACATGAAGTGATACTCTTACCCTCCGGCTATATGAGCAATATAGCACCCGAATTGCTATCGGTACTCACAGACCGTGTCCCTGGTGAGAAAGATAATATCAGTTTTAATATTCAAAACGTTATTATTTATCAATTTTACAGGTACTGTGTGCTACTGTGACAAACGGGCCAACAACTCGAGTTTCCAGGTGAGAAAACATGAATTTGAAAATTGTTATATAACATTAAATTAATAATTTTACAGTTGTAATTTATATGATGCCCCCCGATGATGATGAAAAAGGTCCCCCCGATGATGATAAAGAAGGTAAGTCATTTAATAAAACAAATAACTTGGATATAACCATACACCTAACCATTGTTTAACTCAACTAAATTTAATTTTTGGTCATGTAAAAAGTGACTGTAATTTTTATCATGAAGAAGTACTAATTTCATGAAACTAAATGTGATGGTGTGGTAAAAGTATTGTTGAACTTATTGACAGTTTTCCAGGTAGTGAATTTTGAAATTTTCGTTTTTATTCAAATCAATGCCCGTTACTTAAAAATTTTGAGCACCAAAATTCTTTCTTTGATTAAAAATACATGCACCTACCTACAGCTTTCTAATGCTTTAAACTTATATTTAATAATATCTAATAATAATCATTTATTGTTACTATCTGGATCTGAAGAGAAGAAGAGAAATATATATTCATAGCAAAGATAATAGCCAATAACAAAAGGTTTGCCGTCAGTTTTGCTGCAATTCAGTAAACAATATTAGCAAACACATTTAGTAGATCCACTTGAATTACCATTTCGAAAACTGAACTTAAATTAGAACAAGCACCAGAAAAAAATGACAGTTTGGGTACCCTTAGAGCGGCCATACACGAGCCGCATTTTGCAGTCGGACCGACCACACAATTGCGGTCGCGTTCCGGCGAACTGCAGTCCCCCATAAGAAATACTGCACCATACGTACACGGGCGTTCACTGCAGTCGAAACGCGCATCTGTAGTTTCTTATGGGGCGACCGCAATTGTGTGGTCGGTCCGACTGCAAAATGCGGCTCGTGTACGGCCGCTCTTACACTTCTAATGGTTCAACAGCAAAATATTGTGTTTTTAAATTGATTGCAACATTTTAATATGATAAATAACGACTTCTACTTTAATTGTTCTGAACAATTGCATGAGGAGTGTATGCTTTCAATAAATCAATTTTGCCAATTAATTATTACCTGCCTTAATTTTGAGGGTTTATCATTAAAGTGGTTTATTTAAGATAAACATGCTTTTTATGACTTTGCTTCCCACACCAATTTGAATTGTTCCAGTGCCATTTGTTCCAAAATTTGAGTTGCTGCTTTAAGTGTCTATAAATTATTATTCATTTTTCTTATTTTTAAGGTTTTATTATACATTTAATTTGTCGTGCAATTCGAATTGGACCATCTAGGTATTACTAAAACCACAGATGTACATATACTATGTATATATACATATACTATGTACATCTGTGCTAAAATATTAGGTGGTGCAATAATTACTACATATATAATACATAGATATGCATTTTACTTGGTTGTGTATAACTTACACAATGTTTTAAATTAAACACACTTGCTACAATAGATTGCATCAAAAATTCTAATATGGCCTTTAGTTGATGTGAAAGCAGCAATTTTTTTGTTTTTTTATTTATAAAGGATGTTGATTCTTCTTTCAGATAGGGGAAAGCACAGTCCCACACCAGGTCCGTCAAATAGACCCTAAACTGTTGCTCAGATAGATAAATAAATGGGTTGAATTCTAAAATATTTATGTAATTTTTCATTTCGTTTCATTATTTCGTTTTGTGTTTTATATGTTCACATGTTTCAAACAATTTTTTTGTACCTATATTAAACTGTAAAAACGACAAGACCCTTTTCTATGGTAAGAAGACGGATAAATTTACTACCTTTTTCTTTTTAAAATTTTCACTCCTTTGGTTCATTAACTAAATGAAATTCTCATTCACTAAATAAAATGGCAGGCATTTTATCACACGGAGATATTAACGGTGATGATACAAGTTAAATTTTAGAAAAACCTCCATATTTTTCCAATAAAAGTAGGTACCTACCATGTAAAAAAGATCCGTTTTGTTGCTATGGGAATATTAGGTATTAGAAAATATCAGCGAAAGTGACATCCAAAATCTGTTGCTTTACTATTATTTAAGTTATAATATAGGTACATATAAGTGATGTACAAAATCGTTAAATAGTTAAACAAAAACGTGATATAGCTTAAAGCTTAAACAAATATCTTTGTATTAAAAGTTTATTTAGAGTTTAAATGTACAGCAACAAATTTGTGCCTTGAGGTATTTGTTAGATGTATTTTCAACAGTCTTAGTCTTAGTTTGTCTTGAAAAAGCAGTGTCGTAAAACACCCAGAAGACATAAAAGTAAACTTGTAAGGGCAGATGTTTTGACCATCACTGGTTGAGATTATGCGCATCTGCCAAGAGATTAAGACTAGGTACTGTAAGCATATTTTTTGATGTATGTACCTATAGGATTCGTTCATATGTTTTTCTGAATATGTATTATTGTTATAATAAATTATTACAAAAACAGCTAACTATCTACTTCCAAACAAAATATTCAAAAACTCACTGGTAATTTAATGGTTTTCACATTTTTCTAGTACAGCCGAATTCCTTCCATCATGCTAAAGTGGTCGTTTTCCATTTATAATTGAAGTAGATCAGCTCCATCTACAAGTATTAAAGGCAATGTGACGCAAATATAAATCCCAATTGAATTACATACAATTACCTGTTTGTTACTAAGTATATATAAGTTTGAACTACCAACAGAATGCAGCAAATCATTTTAAAGATGCTCTTAGACCATTTTAATTTATCTACTGAAGCCCTCCGTACAATTTCGTAAAAAAAGTTTTGTTTTGTTTTACAAATCTTAACCACCACTCATTGTTATGATTTGGGAATTTGCTACAGTGACTTAAAATGTTCTAAGGAAGTCCAACATGTTCGGAATTTGGACGAGATGGCAGGATACCACAAAATAGGTATCTTCTTCCAAGAAAGTCTCCATGTAAGGTACGTATAATCGATGATGCTGTATGAATTATGTACTTTGGTAGAAATTCTTTGCCCATCTAGACAATAATGGCCCTAAGTGAATAGGTAGTTGAGTATTTTCCCAAAAGAATTGGTCTTCAAATTAGCACATATAGGTAGGTACTTAAATACAGGGTAGACCATTTTAAATGATACACGCGAATATCTCGAAAACGAGAAGATTTTTCAAAAAATGTTTCAGACAAAAGTTTTATGGCTTTGAGGGGAAAGATGAAAATGGAAGTGGATTTTTTTCCAAATGAGAGTTGTAGCTGGCAATAAGACGAATACAACGGTTTTTTTTTCATCGGAACATTTTTCACTTTATTGTTTACAATAATACCCAGCCTACTACTCCTAAGAAAAAGACATACAGCTGACTATGAACACGTTATCTATTGGTTACGTGAAAAATACTATACTTAGCTATAGGGAACCCTAATATCGTTCGAAAGAGAATATTTTACTGTATCGGATAGGGTAAAAAATACAGGATGTTCTATTTAAAATAAGCAAGTTATTTAAGTTAGCAGAAGTCAATGATATTTCGCACGTTCTGGAACACCCTGTACATTTCTACATAATAATAAATATTGCGAATAGTTGCCAAAAGGCTTCAAATCAACTAATCCAAAGCAATTTCTTTTACGCCTACCCATTTTGCCGTTATTCTTTCTTTTGTGACTTACTGTATTTCGAGAAAAACCGAAATATCTGGACGTACCTATGGCACCCCACTTTGGGGGATTTTGCAACTCGTTTTATTAAACTGTAGATACTTATACACAGTATCCTATTATTGATATTACTGTTGAGAATGATCGTAGCGTCATTTCTTTACATGACATGTTATATATAGTTTAAGTTTATAGAATTCTTGGTATTCCTATGTACCTACCCTTCTCAGTGATGGTCCTTGGGATGCACGATTGCTATTGGCTCTTATTGGTTAATTTTTATTTATCTTACGTTACTTTGATGTCTTAACGCTTTCATATTTTGTAGGTATTTCTTGTGTTTAGTTCAGTTATTTATTATATAATTTTAGCGGCCTGATAATAATAATAATACTAATAATATTCAATTTATTATCCAACAGACAATGTTGTGCACATTAGGATACATATATAGCAATAACAGTTAAGTACAGATGGTACAATACATAATATGATATTAAAGTATACAAGAATAAAGTTTAACAAACATTACTGTAATTTAGCGTAAGTAAGTTTGGTTTTAGCGCAGTTTATGTAATCTGTATTGTGGTCGTTAAAAACATCAATGTTGAGTATGTTACATATCCTACACATTACAAACAGTGGAGAATTTTGATGTTGATTAGTAGTAGGGGTAACAATATTAAAACAGAGAGTATTACGAGATGATTGACGAGGTATATTGATATTTACTTGATTCAGAAATTCAATATTATCTACTAAACCATGAGCTATTTTGTATAGGTGCGAAACTAAAGATAACTCTCGTCGTAATCGTAGGGAGTCAACATTGAATTCATGAAGCAAATTTCTATGCAAATAATTTCTTGGAGGGTAATATTTATGCTTCATGAAATAGATGTATTTCAGGAACTTCCGTTGTACCCTCTCTATGACATCAATATGTGTATTATAATACGGGTTCCAAACATCAGAACCATACTCCAACCTACATCTAACTAAGACATAGTATAGCTTCCTAAGAACATCGACATTTGACATGATGACACGCAGATTGTGTGGAAACTAGCAGCCATTTATATCTAACATTTATGTTTATAAATAAATTTTATGGGAAAGGTTTGGAGTTATTTTCGATATTATTCTCTATAGAACAAGTTCTTACATATGTTGTAATTATAGTCTAAAAAACGGACTGATTGTACAAATTATGGGAATAAAAAAAATTCCTCCTCATTTCAACCTATATTGTGATAATTGATAATATTCCAGTAAGTAGACTTGTGTGGAAAACCTTACCTACTTTAGTAAAAATAACACTACATTGCATGTTGGGATAATCTTTTAATATTATTGTACATGAGTAGGTATCATATACGAAAACCATAACTGTTGGAGTTACTCTTGCAATAAATTCCACCTAAATAACCAACAGTGTAAGAAATTGTAAGTAAAAAGTAATTCGGTGGCTTAATCAATAAAGTACCTACTCCTTATAAAAGGTAGCTCCACACTATTCTTTTCTTACCCTAGTTCCCCTTTTTATTTTAAATTGAAATAAATACTTCATTGAATTTCATAACGAAAAATAGGTGAAAGCAAGAATGGTGAAAGGATGTAGGAAGGTGGGAAATCTAAGACTGTTAATAAATGTCCAGGAAAAATATGCACAACAATGATAAGGGTCGCCACAACACAAATATGTGAAACCTCTGTACTAAATAATGTTGAAGACAATCAAATTGAGGGATTAAAAAGGAAGGAGGAGAAAACAATGTGTTTCTGCTTTTATGTTATGAAGATCGAATAGTAATCCCACCTCTTTCGTGAAGAAAACACCTCTGTGAAAATGCTGGAGAATGGACATTTGAGAATCAACAGGTGTGGCATGAGAGAAAAGGAAACTCTATGGTGCCAAGAAATTAAACACATATTGAAGGGGTACGTATAGAACTATGTACATCTACAAAATGAAACTCCAGCCACTGAACCAATAATTCCTTCAGAGTAGGTACTAAATAAACAGTGCATAGACCTGTATCAGAGTGGTATGTAGGTAAAATACAATAATAGTAGGTGCCTATCATAAAATACCTACCTAAAATTGTTAAGTTGGTCAGTAGGTATTTGCCACAAAATATAGGTAATTTTTAATGGATTTGTAATAGTCCGAAGACCCGTATTTGGGAATTTTAGCAAACCGGACCACAATAAGCTGCAGAGCACTACCAAGCACAGAAAAATCTACCACAGAAGTATGTATGTTTATTAGTAACATTAATTGAATTATTGTATGTCTTTGCGTATGGTACTTAAACTTATTGATATTGACTAGATGAAGGTTGGTCGCATCATTAAAGCAATTTATGAAGTGAATTTTTAAGATATTACAACAACATATTTTTGAAAATTAAACAAAGAGCATAAAATATATATATTGAATTACGTACAATTAATAAATAGGTAGGAACTTAAATAAAAAATAATACTCTTCTAGTACCTATGTTGTTAGACAGGTCTACGTCGATTAATCATTACAAAAATGAAATAAAACTATATTCCAAATATTACGCTAAATAACTTAATTGAGCAATTTAAGAATAGGTAAGATGCTAAAACGAAGTAAAAGTTATTGTAAATACCAAATCGTAAACACTTAATGATGACTTTACAATTAACGTAAACATGCTTCGCTCCACGCTGGATCGTTCTTGTAATGCAACGATTTAGTTAAAGAAACTGAGATTCAATTAAATTTTTAAATGATTGTACCTTTACACCATTCTCAATAAACCTTTGACGAGTTTTAATTTTAGTAATTACGATGGATAAGTACACAATCGTCGAACACATAACAAAACGATATATACTGTAATCACAATATCATGCCCTCCATTATTCCTAATACCTCTCTACCTCCTCCATTATACCATCTTGCCTCTTATTCCCTCTAAGAAATAACAAGGTCCGTAGGTACAGGTGAGATAATCTGAAACGTACCGGTCAATTTCGTAGCCAATTAAGTATTAGATTCCCTTGTTAAAATTGTGAAAAGACCAAAATTGCACTTATATATATGTAGTTATGTATAGCTAAGACAGTTTTTGGAAAATAATTTAGTACCTAAATCCAACTTTCGACTTTTCATTTTTAAATTAATTATTGTATCAAGCAACTGAAATATTTTCCATTTAATATTTAAAAATTTTGCAATTGCAATCGGTAAAACAGTGTTCTTAGGTTGGCAATTAATCAAGTCTATTGGTAGGGTGATTATCTGAAAGGAAACAGTCCACTTGTTTGCTGATGTTAAGGTGAGCATTTATAATTAAATTTGTCTTATGTATGTAAGAATTCCCATTTTAGTTAGGTACATTGTTCATGTATTGCTTTAGATTAATCTTAATCCTTTATTCAATAAAGCATTAATCTATTCTAAACCATCATTATACAACGAAATTTGTACATTATTGAAAATGTATATTCAGGAAACATCACATTGCAATTTTTACTTTGTGCTTTTAGTATGGTGAATGAATTTTGATAGTTTCCAGAAAATGTATCATTTAGGTGTACCTATAAATTATTTCCATAGTTTGATTTTTATTGTGACATTTTCTGCAATTTCAACGATGCGGCGTTAATCCGCCATTTAGTTAAATTTCGCTAAGCGTCAGTCTGTATATATAGGTACAAGCGACCACCATCTTAAGATAAAGATCTTTTTAGGGCATTTTGGGGGATTAGCGCCTTAGCGTTTATAGTTTATGCTATTTTGATGCCTACAAATTATAATTTATAATTATCATAAAGTTTTTACAATGTCGCATTATACGGATATCATCCTGAAAGTCATATTTTAAATTCCGCGCCTAATTTTCAGTGCAAAAAGTATATTTTATAACGTCAATTCATTCGCAATCACAAAACTTCAAGAAAGTTCGAGCTTCGATCATTTATCGATTTTTTTCATTGAGATTTATTTTTCAGTTTTAGACAGATATACCACTAGGTGTCTACATAAAAATAAAAAATGGTGAATATACCAACAGATTCCCCAATCCCCCTTATCGAGTTTGAATTGATGGCGTTTAAAAATGCGCTGGCCCTCCAATCGAGCAGTTCAAATAGTAAACCGTAAGTAAATTTGTTGTAATTTTTTATTACCTAGCTCTAACAACTAGCTTTCTCTTTTTTACACCTTTTCTAATACCTATGCTGGCTATAGTCGTAGCGGTACATCTAAATGTCTGTCAAATTGTGCGGGAAGTGTGAAATTAGGTACACTTATTAATTAATTAGATCAAAATAAACGATTTGACCCGCAGCACCCCTATTTTCAACCCTTAGTTTTCAAAAGTGCCCCGTATTTAGTTTTTTCCATCCCCTAACGATAACTCCTTTGTTTACAACTTTTCGAAAAAAATATATTAATAAAAGTTTTAGGAATTCTTATAAGGAACATTTTATATAAGGATAAAATTTTCACAAATATCAACCCTTATCGAGATATGTGGGAAAAACTGATTTTTGCAGTTTCATTACAAAATCGGTCATAGTTTTCTTGTTTATCGTTTCTCAGAAAAATTATTCAAATAAAAGATGTAGATATTAATATGGTCAATATTTTAGGTATATATAATATTTTCACAGAAAGCAACCCTTAACAAGTTATTTCGATATTTCTGAAAGTAAGCAACCCTTAAGTATGAAATCGCTCATACCTTTTTTATTTGTAACTTATGAGGAAAAACATGTGAATAAATATTACAGAAAATTATCTTTTGGGCATTTTATGTAGGTATGAAAATTTCTCAAAAGTCAACCCTTAACGAGATATATCGAAAAAACCAGAAACTGTCAATTTTCACATAAAATCGAGCATAACTTTTCTATATTTCACTGCAGTGACATTATTGTTATATAATTCGGTAGGTATATGGATGTAGAAAATATAAGTAAGGGGTAATTTTTTTACAAAAACTCACCCTTAGCGAGATATTTTGACAAAAACAAACTTTCGGCACTTTTTAGAAAAGTTTTCGTAACTTTTTCAATTACGATGGTTAATATTATTTCTTCGCGGTTAATAATAGCCAATTACAGTGCGTTTCATGAAATCATAGTGATTTTGCACCATATCACACTGGTGCGGGAATTTTCAACGTACAAAGTGTAGGGTTTATTCGCGGTAATATAATTAAAAAGAAACAATCTAATTGTACCCAAAATGCAAACATAGGTCGATTTTTATATCAAGGAAGACATATTTTGATGTTATTTTCTTGGGGGTGGTTCTCACCTCCAGCGCTTCACAGGGGGTGATATTGAAATTTCAAATCGGAAGGCGGGTCATGTGATACATCATTGGAAAGCTAATTCCTTGGCCTTTTTTTTTTCACTTTATATCTATCAGTAGCTAAGTAAAATACTGAAATATTTATTTAAACACATTTGGCTTAGGTGCGCGAGCTCGTTACTTAGCGGGCGTCGCGGCGTATGGTTTCGCTCGGGTGTCGCATCTCCTTTAGACATTTTACATGCGAAATAAAAGGTAAGTACTTCAACAGCAAGTTAGTATTATCTCACCGACTCGTATTTTAGTGAGAACAACCAAATAGAAGACTAAAGAGGAGATGCGACACCCGAGCGAAACCATACGCGGCGACGAAATTTCAATGTCACCCCCTGTGAAGCGCTGGAGGTGAGAACCACCCCCAAGAAAATAACATCAAAATATGTCTTCCTTGATATAAAAATCGACCTATGTTTGCATTTTGGGTACAATTAGATTGTTTCTTTTTAATTATATTACCGCGAATAAACCCTACACTTTGTACGTTGAAAATTCCCGCACCAGTGTGATATGGTGCAAAATCACTATGATTTCATGAAACGCACTGTAATTGGCTATTATTAACCGCGAAGAAATAATATTAACCATCGTAATTGAAAAAGTTACGAAAACTTTTCTAAAAAGTGCCGAAAGTTTGTTTTTGTCAAAATATCTCGCTAAGGGTGAGTTTTTGTAAAAAAAATTACCCCTTACTTATATTTTCTACATCCATATACCTACCGAATTATATAACAATAATGTCACTGTAGTGAAATATAGAAAAGTTATGCTCGATTTTATGTGAAAATTGACAGTTTCTGGTTTTTTCGATATATCTCGTTAAGGGTTGACTTTTGAGAAATTTTCATACCTACATAAAATGCCCAAAAGATAATTTTCTATAATATTTATTCACATGTTTTTCCTCATAAGTTACAAATAAAAAAGGTATGAGCGATTTCATACTTAAGGGTTGCTTACTTTCAGAAATATCGAAATAACTTGTTAAGGGTTGCTTTCTGTGAAAATATTATATATACCTAAAATATTGACCATATTAATATCTACATCTTTTATTTGAATAATTTTTCTGAGAAACGATAAATAAGAAAACTATGACCGATTTTGTAATGAAACTGCAAAAATCAGTTTTTCCCACATATCTCGATAAGGGTTGATATTTGTGAAAATGTTATCTTATAAAATGTTTCCTTCTTAAAAAAGGGGAAAAAATTCCTAAAACTTTTATTAATTATATTTTTTTCGAAAGTTGTAAAGAAGCGTTATCGTAGGGATGGAAAAAATAAATACGGGCACTTTTGCAAACTACGGGTTTGAAAATAGGGGTGCTGCGGGTCCAATCGTTATTTTGATCTAATTATAAGTGTACCTATTTACACTTCCCGCACAATTGACAGAATTTGCGATTTTCTCGATGTACCGCTACGACTACTAGGCAAAGTACAAGTACCTACACTGTCCTCAGAGGCTCTAATAATTAATTGCGTCAAAGTTACCTACTGTTGTATTTACCTTATCTACTTGTGTTTTTTCAGAGTGTTAATTTTTCCTAATAATTTGGACCCTATTATAAATAGGCTGATTCGTATTTTGGCATCCAGATTGCAATTGCAATCAACTTTAGTTGGTGACTACGAATCGGAGGTGGTTTTAATTTATGCTGGAAACTATAATAGGTAGGAATGCTCCTTCCCTTGATTTTTGCCATTATTCAATCAATCTTCTCATATAATTACAGAGGCGAACAAGATCAAATCACGTTGGAAGATGTTATTGTTGCAAAATCATTAGGAGTAAGTGGTTCACAACAGACTAGAGAGATTGAAGCTCAACCGTCAACATCCTCCGTACCATCTTCGATTTCGGCCGCATTGGATTTACCAACTAAAAAAGGCGATGGCGGGGTGGAATCACACTTGAAACCGTCAACCTCCTCCACAAAATCGTTTGAATACGGAGAACAGCCGTAAGTTAATAAATTTAGTTTCAAAGTTTGCCAGTGTAAAATATACCTACAATGTTGCGTTGGTGAATACAAACCAACATCAGAAAAAATATCGTAGGTATTATAAAAATACGTAGGTAAATACAAAGGTGAAGGTTCGGTTGATCGTGCACTTAATCCCATAGAGATGTGAAACGAAAGGAAAACTAAGTTTTGTTTCATTTTAATTGGTAGGTTTTTGCAATTCACGCTTTATATTAGAAAAGGAATAGATAAAGTAGAATTTGACACCATCTTTATTATCTAATAATAATTTCAATAACACTGGGTTATGGCAAAATATGTAATGTTACATAATTTTTATTTTCACATATAGTCCTATAGTAATTTAGATATGTATTAGGTGTTACTAATTTAGAATGTTTTAGTGCCCATTTGGATGTAGAACAGCCGGCGCACGGTAAACGAAAGGCCAAAACTAAATGGATCGATTCAATGCCACCAATGAATCTGGAAGAGTCTAAATTTCAATCGTTTTCGGATGTAAGTTGTATCAACATTGTGGAATAAATATTCACATTAACAATATTTCTTTCATTTTTAGGACCCATCTCCCACTACGCATACCAGTAATCCTCAAAAAATGACAGACACTAGTGCAAAGTCACCTGAGGAACTAAGTTGGACAGAAGGTACATGAAACAATAGGTACACATTCATATAATTTACTTTATAGATTGGGGGTCACATGAACTGATACTCTTACCGTCCGGTTATCTGAACAATGTAGCACCCGAATTGCTATTCGTATTCACAGAACGTGTCCCGGGTAAGAAAGATAATACCAGTTCTAATATTAGAAATCTTATTATTTACCATTTTACAGGTACTGTGTGCTACTGTGACAAACATGGTCAGCAACTCGAGGTTCCAGGTGAGAAAATATAAATTTGAAAATTGTTATATAACTCTTAAATTAATAATTTTACAGCTGTAATTTATATAATGCCTCCCGATAATGATGAAGAAGGTCCCTCCGATGATGATGAAGAAGGTGAGTCATTTAATAAAACAAATAACTTGGATAACCATTGTTTAACTCAACGAAATTAATAACCCACATTTAATTTTTGGTCATGTAAACTAAAAAGTAATTTTTATCATAAAGAAGTAAGTACTATAATGTTATGAAACTAAATGTGATGGTATGGTAAAAGTGACTATCCTGTTGAACTTAGTTTTCCAGGCAGCGAATTTTTAAATTTTCGTTTTCTATTCAAATCAAAGCCCGTTACTTAACATTTTTGAGCACCAAAATTCTTTCTTTAGGTGGTGCAATAATTACTACATATACAATACGTAGATATGTATTTTACTTGGTTGTGTATAATTTACACAATGTTTTAAATTAAACACACTTGCTACAATAGATTGCATCAAAAATTCTAATATTGCCTTTAGAGTTTAGTTGATATGAAAGCAGAAATTTTTTTTTTATTTATAAAGGATGTTGATTCTTCTTTCAGATAGGGGAAAGCACAGTCCCACACCAGGTCCGTCAAATAGACCCTAAACTGTAGCTCAGATAGATCAATAAATGGGTTGAATTCTAAAATATTTATGTAATTTTTCATTTTGTTTCATTATTTCGTTTTGTGTTTTATATGTTCACATGTTTCAAACAATTTTTTTGTAGGTATATTAAACTGTAAAAATGACAAGACCCTTTTCTATGGTAAGAAGACGGATGAATTTACTACCTTTTATTTTTAAAATTTTCACTCCTTTGGTTCATTAACTAAATGAAATTTCACTAAATAAAATGACGGGCATTTTTATCACACGGAGATGTTGACGGTGATGATACAAGTTAAATTTTAAAAATATTTTAACCTCCATATTTTTCCAATAAAAGTACCTACCATGTAAAAAAGATCCGTTTTGTTGCTATGGGAATATTAGGTATTAGAAAATATCAGCGAAAGTGACATCCAAAATCTGTTGCTTTACGACTATTATTTAGGTAAGTTATAATATACATAATTATGTGATGTACAAAATCGTTAAATAGTTAAACAAAAACATCTTTGTATTAAAAGTTTATTTAGAGTTGAAATGTACAGCAACAAATTTGTGCCTTGAGGTATTTGTTAAGATATATTTTCCACCGTCTTAGTCTTAGTTTGTTTTGAAAAAGCAGTGTCGTAAAACACTACTAAAGGAGGAAAGTACAAGAGCTTTAACAGAATTGTAAAGATTAGCCTTGTATACGATATTTCTCACGTCAGTAAAGTGTTGAAATTAAACCTTTCCCTTTGTAAGGTTGAATTAGGCGACATTTAAATTTAATATTAGTTTCTATACAACAGAACATGGGAGGTTTCACCCAGAAGACATAAAAGTAAACTTGTAAGGGCAGATGTTTTGACCATCACTGGTTGAGATTATGCGCATCTGCCAAGAGATTAAGACTACTGTAAGCATATTTTTTGATGTTTGTACCTATAGGATTCGCTCATATGTTTTTCTGAATATGTATTATTGTTATAATAAATTATTAAAAAAACAGCTAACTATCTACTTCCAAACAAAATATTCAAAAACTTACTGGTACTTTAATGGTTTTCACATTTTTCGAGTACAGCCGAATTCCCTCCATCATGCTAAAGTTGTCGTTTTCCATTTATAATTGAGGTAGATCAGCTGCATCTGCAAGTATTAGGGGCAATGTGACGCAAATATTTCCCAATTGAATCACTCTTACCTACCTGTTTGTTACTAAGTACATATAAGTTTGAAGTAGCAACATAATGCAGCAAATTATTTTAAAGATGCTGTTAGACCATTTTAATTTAGTATACTGAAGCCCTCTGTAAGTTTTCGTACACTCATTCTGCTTCTACCTACTTAGTGTCTTCTTAATAAATCCACTCCATCTTTTGCGTACAATTTCGGCCATATTAAACCGTAAAAATAGTGTTCTGTGGGAAAAATACAAAAAAATTGTCATTAAGTCATTACAATAATTACTTAAATCTATTAATGCAAAGTTCATTTCAAAATACCTACCAGACAATGAACATTACTTCTTAATTTTGATAAGAGCCAATATTAAAATGAAACCTACACAACCAAAGTCCAATAAGGAGACCGGCTACAAAAAACTAATTGGTAAATCCTAAAAAAATTTGAAAATGCTGTCTTAGTTTTTCAGGTGAAAGTGTTTTTTGTCTACGAAGGAAGCCCCTTTTGCATATAGCAACTTTTACACATTGCGTCTTGTACACATTTGCATATATTGCCATTAGGTACCTATGTGATGTTGCAGACGACACCGTAATTATGGCTACGCACACGGACGCAAAGCTCTCATCACGCAATCTACAAGAAAACCTGAATGATATTCAAAAATGGTTTAAGACATGGAGAATCAAGGCGAACAAGACTAAATCGGTCCATCGTCCATGGGACATTCACGATGCGGAGAGGCAATTGTACCCCCGTAACAGTAAATGGTAAGGAATTACCACAGTCAAAAGTGCTAAAGTATCTTGGTATCCACTTGAACAGACGTCTAACATACAAAGAGCATATTTGGGCAAAACAGAAGCAACTCGGCCTCAAATACAGAGAAACGTTGTGGTTTCAGGGTCACAAATCAAAACTTTCGCTCGAGAACAAACTCCTCCTTTATAGAGCCCATGCTTACATACGGGATCTAATTGTGGGGAAGCGCCAGTAACTCCAATCTCGAGATATTCCAAAGCTACAGTCGAAAACGCTCCTTGGTACATACCAAGTGTTGTCATACATAAAGATCTCAACAGACACGACCTTCATTCCAACAAATTAGCAGTCAATCTCCTTGAGGACTCAACGGCACCTCGCAGACTGAAGAAATACCACCCCCTAGATCTCGTTGGTAGATTCTATAGAAAAATGAAGCTAAGTGACCGATAGGGAAGTCAGGTCGTAGCCCTGAACTTTTACGACATACATAAACAAAAATATAAAAAAGGTAAAACAAAACGACCATTACACCCAAGAAGAAACGACGAAGAACAAGTTGAGCAACAGAAATAGCCAATACAAAGGTGGCAAAGGCAAACGTTCACTTTTAGGCAATGATTGAAGCCATTGAAGATTTTGTAATTAAATCGATTCTTTTGTTTCGCATTTGAAATATGAACATATTAATGAAATTTCCCATTTTAGGAGAATGATGTACTTTTCTAGAAACTCTGTCGCCATCTAAACAATAATGACCCTAAGTGGATAGGTGGTTAAGTGTTTTCCCAAAAGAATTGATAGGTATTCAAATTGGCACATACCTACCTACCTATAGGTAAATATAATATGATCTTTAAAATGACGAGATTCTGTTTATAGGTAGTACATATTTGATATTCTCTCCGACTCAAAAGTGGAAATACTTGCGTAAGGATTATTCACGCAAAAACTAAGCACGTATAAGTAGTGGAGTGGGTGATGATTAATATTGATTATTAAAATTTCTTTACACCAACAAAGTGAAAGAAGTAGGTACTAGGTAGTAGCAGATGTTAGTGTGTCCAGTTTTAAAGGAATTATTTGACAAACCTACATTTAATACCTTATTACCTGACTATCACACAATTAAGTACGTACGTAGTGAAATGTGTCTACCGATTCTTTATTTAGGTTCACGGAATGCGAATGAATTCATTTCAAAGCTAAACGTATAATATAAAAAAATGAGTTTTAATACAAATACGAGTAGGGAGTAGGTACCTAACCATTAGTTATAAATGTTCAATTGATGCATTTCTTAAACCAAAATATTAACATTACCTACCTATTAACGGTCCTTTACCTAATCTCTTGTGTGTGGCGAGTAACACGGACACATTTAATATGAAATACTAGGTATGCAAAAATATTGAAAAAGTAACATCAAGCCCAAACTAGTCTAACTAACGTTGACCAACTGACGTCCACCGAATTATTTCAAAAAATATGCAAAAAAGGGCAAAGTTAATATCTTTTTGCAATACATAAATAAATATAAGAAAAATGTGTTCAAATTGCAGGAGATAAATTACTTACCTACCTCTTTTGATGCCAATACACAAAACAACCCCTCACGTACGGTTAAAATTAAAACGAACGAATTTAAGATAATGACTTTGTCTATATCCAACGTTAATTATGATTTTTAAATTGCCGTAAATATTGAGACGTAAGTACCTACACGTAACGATAGTTGCAATACAACTGACTTACTGACCCTCCAACAGCGTGATACAGGAAAGTACTCCAACAGGTTTCTTATTTCTTACCTATATAGGAGCAAGGTCAAGGTACCTACCTATTATAATTTTGAAGACGATTATAAACACATTTTACCTTGAATAACTTACTTACTACAAATGCATACAAAAAAGAATGTACTTTTATGACGCTATAACTTCGCTAAGCAGCTACTTGTATTTCACTACAAGTTTGCTAAAAATGTATAGATAACAAAGCTGTCGGGTATGAAATATAAATTGCTATATGTATTTCTAAAAATATTAAAATACCTAAATCTTCTTTGTTTATTAGAAAAGTTTTGAGTGTAAAGCAAGAACCTACCTACTCTTCCCTGTGGGAAATAAAATAAAATGCACTTGCATCTGCATGCCACACTAATATTATTTTATGAGGTTTGACGGGTCATCAGTGCCGGATTTAGGGTACTTGCGGCCCTAGGCCAAATTAATCCGAGCGGCCCCCGCCCCGGCCGCCCCTTGGGTGGAAAATTGAAATGTACCTTATTTCAATCTCACGTTAAAATAAGTGAGCAGTTGGGTTAAGCATAAAGCACATTTCATATTATAGGTTTAATACGTAACGTTTATTTTAATTTTACTTTTTAAAATTGGTAAATGTTTTTTTACAAAACGCTGCGGCCCCCTTTTGCTTGCGGCCCTAGGCCGCGGCCTAGTCGGCCTAGTGGTAAATCCGGCACTGCGGGTCATAAGTTATGGTCTGTCAAACAAGTCAAACCTTTTCCTTGCAGTGCAAGGAGTAAAATTTTTCGTTCGTGTCCGTGAAATTATCACCTCAAATTTCGAATTTTCAAGCCTACTAACTACTATCATTGACTTTCTACACTATGTCAATGCTACTATGTACCTATTTATAAGTTATTTCTACCTAAATGTTTAATTTATTTTTAAAAAAATTGGTTTTTTGGATTAAACTGGATAGCTTTACCACCTTGAAATATCAAGATTTTGGTGACGTTTATAATATAATCAGTGGGTATGTTATTTGTAGAATTAATAACGAAAAACAGTTAAGTATAAGTACTTCAAAGTATCTATTTAAAAAAAACGATAGCGGAAGCATTTATAGTACCTAAGCCTAAACTAAATATAATCGTGTATGTCACTTGCTACCAAAAAAGCATTCTGCGATCCAACCTCCAATGAGTCTCAACACACATAAAAGGGTTCCCCGTAGGTACAATAGACATAGGTACACTACTTATGTATTGATTTAATCCGG
Source organism: Pyrocoelia pectoralis (assembly GCA_036250285.1). Lineage (NCBI taxonomy): Eukaryota > Metazoa > Arthropoda > Insecta > Coleoptera > Lampyridae > Pyrocoelia > Pyrocoelia pectoralis. The sequence continues at coordinate 3,715,074 of CM070082.1, forward strand.
GTCATCTTGCGTTTGAACATGAAACCAATTTTTGCAACAAACATCTTCCATTTGCTAGGACAACTTCGTAGGTACCCAAGACAATGTGATTGTGGAATCACAATAATAAACAACTCGGCTAAATATTCGTGATGATCTGATGATTTGTCAAGTCCGTTAATAGTATACTGCAGCACATAGCTCTAATCTAGGTATGTAAGTACTAAACTCAGCGTTTTTAATTGGAACCATACGAGATTTAGCGCAGAGTAATTTATGTCGTACCTTACGATCCAATAGAATTTGTCAAGCCCCGTATGTCGTTTTGTTTGCGTCCGAAAACTCACGTACCTAAAATTCTAAACGAGATTTTGGATTTAAGTATAGATGTCGCAGGAATGTTGTAATATCCGTAATCTTACAAGTTTCCTAGGAAAAGCTTAAGGTTAAGGTTAATTTTGAGATCCAGGCGCTCAAGTTTCCTAGGAAACTTGTAAGTTTACGAATATTACAACATTCCTGCGACATAGATACTGTATAACACAACGAGTAATGTTTAAAATACCACTTTCGAGTAAATGCGGTGAAAATTGAAAATTAACCGGTTTGAAGGATCTCCACATCCCAACCAATACGTAGCTCCCATAGCTCTTGCATAATTATTTTTTCTAATATGGTAACTTGACGAAAAAGGCCCAATGGATCAAAAATCCGAGCTACATTTGCTAGTACCTATAACACGCTTTGTTATAATGAAACCCTTTGAATGCAGATGTGAATTATATTGAATCAAGTCCTGCGAGGGAATCCAACAAATTTCTAACGTTTTTAAATGCTCAGGGCACCAAATTCTTAACGTTTTTAGCCGAGCGAAGTCCGTCGAAGAGGTTGAATCCCATCCCGCTTGCATTAATACATTATTCACCCCTTCACGTATGAAATATCTAGTTTGAAAATTATGCAATCCAAAATGCAGACATTTAACCGCAGAACCGCACACATTATCATTACACCCTACGAGTAAATTACTCGTAGATTATACCTGAGTCTGAGACTGACTGAAAGGTCGTAAATATTGTATAGGGATTATGTTCATAAACATTTAGCTATTTACTTACTTCACGGGTGTATTTTTAAATACTATATACTATAAACTATTATATAAATTCTATTTAAATTTTGTTTAGGTAGGTACATTACATCAGAGTCAAAGTCAAAAGAGTTTTTCCTAGACATTTGAATAAAGCAGTTAATAACTGTAAAGAATACAATCAAATGTATGATGTATTCCAATAGCTTCAACAAAAAACGATTTCCTAATTCCTTGCAGTATGGGATAGATAAGGAAGAAACGGTCAAATTAAAATTTATGGAAGTAACTCAATTAGATGTTGCTTCAGATTGGATACCTATCAGGTACGGTCCTTACGTTGAGCATCCTATAGTCACCACAGGGATGCCATCCATTGTCTTTTTTCGATACCAGGTCTAGTGGTGATGGCCAGCAGGGTGAATCTAAAGGCCTAACCGTTCCACTCTTAAGCATCTCAGCGAACTCGTCTTTTGCGATTTTTAATTTGTCAGGCGCTAGACGACGAGGTGTATTGGACATGGGTGTTCCTGGAGTGGTTTTAATGTAATGCACGGTATTGTGCTTTGTCACTCTGGGAACACTAGAGGGACGTGTGATTTAAGTATCGGATAATATCATGATAACTAGAACCGCCAGTAACCACTTCCACCGAAGGAATATTGTTTGATGATTTTGCAAAGTGAAGCTGGGGATTTGAGGCTAGTTATATTGTCAATGAGATACTGATTTCGACAATCGACTAATAAATTACAGTGGGACAAAAAATCTACGCCTATGATGGTTTAGTTACGTCCGCAACAATGAATTGCCAACCAACATAGCGGCGGCGCAAGCCCAAGTTAATTGTATCTACATACCCATCATGTGAAAATGACGCTACGATTCGCCACGCACAACTGATATGATGTTTATTGTCGATGTTGTCGGAGTGCTGATCGTGGGAAGAAACAGACGTCGCTGCCAGTGCCGAGGTCTTCGAGGAACAATCGGTGACCAAACAGGCGACCGCAACCTGGGCAATGGGTGGTCGCCATTACTGATTGCCTATCGCGTTCCGGAAGTTACCACAAAAAACTGAACTTCCATATCAGTCATACACTAGGCAAAATTCCAACTGTCTTTCAGGAAGAACTAGTACCTACGAATAACGCTTAGTGCAAGAAAAATTCTGGTGCACAGCATAAAGAATAAAATTATCAGAATTTCGAGTAACAACATAACCGCTCTGCAGACACTCGGTCACTGCAAAATCACCTCTAGGCTGGTTTCCGAATGTCATCAAGTACTAGAGCAAGTGACAAACAGCCATATCCCCTCGATCTCGTATGGGTTACAGGGCATACGTAAGTTACCCCAACTGGCCTCAAAACAACCGTTTTATGGGCCAGAGCCGGCTCTTGCACTTACAATATCACCTGAAACAACTTAATACTTAAGACACACAAGGCTAGTTGGGACTTGATCTTAGATTATCGTCATTCGAAAGAGACCCTCAGGGGACCGTCTCGCAGCCTGGCGCATTTCTGCACAGGTCTATCAAAAAAGAACCTACGACTACTTGTGGGTATACTTTCTGGGCACTGTAATTGAAACAAGCACATGCACCAGCATCCTCAGGTTTACCTCATGTGTGGGATTGCTTGAGTGACATTGCGGTGTTGGACAACTCTAATCAGGGAGGTAGCACAAAGGGCCCGAATAGGTGGCCTATCTGACAACGCTCTCATCGTAATCCAGAATCCACATTTAAAGTGTAACTAGTCATTCTGAAACCAAAAGTCCTGTTTGCCGAATATAAGCTTACGGGTTATTCCACAAAAGCGCTCTGTTAAAAGTTGGATTATGGTGCACTAATTTATTCCTCTGCCAGAATATCAATGCACTAAAAGCAAGCCTTGAAACATATAGAACAAGCCTCATGGAGACTGTGTGTGAATCAATAGGTATTACGCCTCTAAAATACCTATTCGATGTGAAATCAATTACGTATTACAATCGAGTAAGATCCAACCCAGGTAAGCCCTTGTCAAATGCAATTTTGAGAATCTATAGATACCTACAGAAACCTTTCAGCAACGACCAACTACTTATTATGTGTTGCGATCGATATTTAATCTACATGTAAATTACACCGGAAAGAAGGTATTGCACACCCCGCATCCTTACCCACACATATGCAAGTGTATTTGCATTTATGGTAGAATTAATGATAATAAAACATGTACAGCTGTGCAACAAAAGCAAAATACATTATATGTATGAATTCCCTATAAGCTCGATAGACTTGTACCGTTGAGTGAAACGCTCAACGCTTGTACATTTAAGAACTTTTATGGTAACATAACAACGATATTGTAGAAAAAATTTGATTACTGCGGAATGATAACTACTGCTTCCAAGTCTTTGAGTACCTATCAAGGACAACAAGGAAGTAGACATCTTAGCTACATTTGCCTTGAATTGTATTATGTATACAGAAATTCACATTCACACTAAGAAAAATAAACCAAATGAAGTATCTATTTAATTTTATTTCAATAGTAACAATTAGGATTTGTATATTAGCAAATGAATAAATTGTTTAAAAATTCAATAAATAAATAATAGGAGAATGTCAAAACTTGGCGGATTGTGCATAGGTGGCGATCATAAAAAGGATGAATATTTACAAGGCAATACAATTTTGATTTTAAATTAAACCCACCTAAGCAATCTAAACCATAATTATTTGCTTTAATTTTCTTAAACAATATACCTAAAGATATTAAGTAAGTAAATTTGGTCAACATAACCGTCCTCAAATTCAAATTTAAGTTAGGCGCCACTGTTCATGTGGCTATAATGCTATAATTTATAAGTTATTATTTTATATTTTACATATCTGATTAAAAATTTGTCTCTAGAAAAATAAAATTACCTTCCTTTCTTAAATTAGATTTCAAATTTTCCACCTAAAACAAAACCATGAGTACCAAATTAATAAAATATACTTGTAGTAAAAAAATTGCCCTCCAGTTTAAATATTTTGTGCAAAATATCAATTAAATCAATACTGATCATGCTGAATATGCGTTTAGCTACTGTTGATGATGCCCATGGTATATTCTTGTGCCATATGCAGAATTTTAATGATTATGTTCCGATCTCCTCGTTTGAATTTCATATCACAAACTTTCAAAATTTTCAATATGTAATGGAAGATGAAAAGAAAGAAATTGTGGGTTTTATTGTAGGAAAAAGAAGCAATAATAACTGTGGTAAAATCGTTTTCTTGGCGGTGAATGAAGAGTATAGAAAAATGGGATACGGTCAAAAGTTATTAAACTGTGTGTTACATAAAATGGCAGAGTCTCATTTTAAATCAGTTACCCTTTACGTGCGAGATAATAACACTGCTGCTTTAAAATTATATAGAAAAGCAAATTTTGCCATTGACAATGTCCATCATTTACCAAATGGAGAAGAACATGCTTTCACCATGAGATGTGATTTAACAAATATAATTACGCCACTAGAGCAAGTGGAAGATGCTAAAAAACAATGTTTATTTAGTGCCACTAGATAAAATAAATCTGTAATTTTCCTGCGAAAAAAAATCAAAGGTACCAATTGATTTTTTCCACTTGCAGTAACTCTCAAATTCAAATACATTTGCAACTCAGTTTAAAAAATTATTTGATGATGTTGACTTTTCGTTTAGCTAAAATTGAAGATGCTGAAGGAATACAACAGTGTCATGGGCAAAACTTTAATTCCATTCCACCAATTTCAAAATTCCAGTATCAAATTGAGCATTTTGAAAAATTGACATATGTAGTAGAAGACAGCGATCATAAAATTGTGGCATATGCTATAGGAAGAGTTAATACAAATCGGGAGGGTGAAGTATGTCTGTTAGCTGTCAATGAAAAACATAGAAGAACAGGTTTAGGACAGAAATTATTAAATTCCTTATTAAGTGCAATGTCGGAAAATTATGATACAAAAATTGTTACACTGTATATGAGAGCTAATAACGTTGCCGCCCGAAAGTTATATGAAAAATTCAATTTTGTAGTTGAACAACTTGTGCCTTTATACTATGATAACAACGATGATGCCTTAATAATGCGATGCTATTTAGGAAATAGTAAAGTGCCAGGTGGAAGAAATGCGGAATGCTGAACAGTGATACCTAAAATAATTGGTTATTAATGTGAATGATTTGTTTAAATTATTTATTATTGTTCGTAAGTAGATATAAAATTTCATTTAAGATTTCATCAGATCTTATTATAAAATTCCAAATGTTCTTCGAAAAAATTATTTCAAGTGTTAATTTAGATTTTATTGTGTAGAAGCTGATATTTATGGATTAATTTAAGGATAAGATACCTATGTCTTTTTGATAGTGATTCAAACGCTCTCTTAAATAAAATCGAATGTTTTTCACTCGTTATGTAAGACTAATATGTGATACCTAAATATATAAAACAGTTTATGATGTTAAAAAATTATTAGAAAATGTTCCCTAGCGAACAGAAATTGCTGATTATATCTACAAATGGCATGTGCGCATGTGCCTACTTGCTGTAGAAAAATTTAACTCAAAACCAATTTACTTTCCCAGTCACTATTTTATTTACAAACCTACCGCATGTGTGCGAAAATTTAATTAAGTAACAGCACGTGCGCAGTTGTCATTGAATATTTACTATGGAATTACAGACATTGACTTTTTTAATAGGCGTAAACGTCTTTATAGAATCCACGTATATTTCGACCAACAATAACACAAAGAGTCAAAGAATCCCAAAAAAGTTGCTATTAACCCAAGGGGGTGGGGAAAGGAGGTATACAAAAGAAGAAATGGTTAGAACCAGTAATAGAAGATTTAAAAGAGGCGGGAGTAGAAAGATAGAAACGCAAAGCCCAAAATAGCAAAGCATGGAAGAAGGTAGTGCTGCATATAGAACAAGCCTCTAGGGCAAAGAAGCCATGACCCTAGAGGGCCTGAAGCGCTACCACCTAAATATATTTAGGTAGGTAATTATTACAAAATATTTTTGGCTCTTTATTTTACTCAAGACCAATTATTATTACTACAGCTAATTTAAACTTGAATTTAATAACAGAAAAGTCACACAGTTTCACATCTAATTGTTATTGCAGAATTTGCAAAGTGGAAAAAAGGCATAGCAACACTTAAACTTAAGAGAACAGAAGTTACTTAAGAAACAAAAGAGTTAAAGAATAACTGTGTTTTAAACAATACAAAAAAAAATTTGAGTCGATCATTGTGGTAATGCAATCTGCTGATAACACTAGTATAACGATATGAGCCACCGAAATAATCTATTTATTTATTCTCGCAATACAACATACACATTTCACTGTCTTCTTACAACTAAACTATATTTCTATAATACTTCATATATTAATCATCATCGTCTTCCGTCCGCTGATTCACCTGAATCAGATTAAACGGTTCATCATATGAAATGACTAAGCGATAGATTTTAGGAATATTATCAAATCTGCAACTGCCACTAAACATATTTCAGGATAAGTTAAAACCAAAATATCACTGATTTTTACACTCTTCAACCATTATAAAAAATGTAGATTCTATGATTATTAGGGGTCGAGACATTTCATAAAACCAGTAAAAGTAATGTGTGTGTTGTTACTTCACGAGTGGACGTAATGTATACAATAACAGTATAAATACATAATAATATTCAACGAATGGTAATGTAAGTAATTTTTTTCTGAAAAGAGTAACTAATATTTGTAGTAATATAGTTTATAAAAATATAAACTGAATACTTTACACAAAAAGCAAACCAATCAATAAACCACATGTAATAATAAACAATTCGACAAAATCGTTTAAATCTCATTCATAAATTTCTCTTGCGAGAGCATATTTAGGGCAATTTATACAACACTTTCAGTTTCAAGATATCAAGTACAACAAAATTAGGAAAACTTACTTACCTATCGTTTTTTCAATGAACTGTGATACTTCAAAAATGTCCCTTGGTTGTACGTACAGTCTAGGATTGGATCTGTTATTCTTTGTATGTTTACATACTCTACAACCAAATTACATTTCCTGTAGATGTAAAAACTCAAAATTACTTGGTTGTTATTATTATTAACAATTATATTATTTTTGAGATTATCAAAATTGCCAATTGCAAACAGTATAGTTAGCAAAACTTAAAAATTATGATTCTGTTACCTACTTAAATGTTGGTAGTAAAAGATATAAAGGCAGTTCAAGCCATCTTACCTATGTATGATCAACAGTTGTGCCTTCTACGTTTGCAACTATTGTGAATGCTTTGGTGGATAATAGTAGATATATGTACCTTGTAAATTATTGATACGTTTCCTGTGGATGTAAAAATTCAAAATTATTTAACCTTAATGATAGTGAATTTTCATTATTAGAAAGTAGTAAAATCGTGAAATAATTCAAACTATAAGTAAATTTAAGTTGGTGCAGCAGACGTGAACGGAAAACCCTGTCACGGAATGTCCATATAATCCAAGATAATCAAATGACACATTCTGTAAACAAAATGGTGTACTGCAATTGCTATTGCGCAATGTGTTCTCTCTTCGTGATCTCCACTAAGCAGAGTATAAAGGTTTGCAATTTTTCCTTCTAATGTGTGTTTACAATACTCAATCTGACAGTATTTCCTTACAAACTGTTGATAGATTAGTTATGCAGCTGGTTTAAAAGTGGGGAGTAATGCCATTTTGGATGGAGGAATCAGAAATCACTTGTCACTTGCTATTACAATTCATTGAAAAAGATCAATATGTGGCTGTAGTTATTCATAAATAAGGTGAAGCAAGATATCATTATAATTCCGTAAAAGCAACCTCTGGCATTCTCGTATGTATCTTAGAATCTAAAGCACTGCTGCTTACATCGGAATTCGTCTCATGTTACATAACTTACAATCCTATAGTTAATGAATGCCATTTGTTTTTTTCATTTGTTATTCTATATGTTAGCAATTAAATCACTTTGTATAAGGTGTGAATTTTCATTTTCATGTTATATGGATTTGAATACCTTTGATAAAAATTCAGATTAATCATGATGTCTAAATCAATCTTTTGACCAAGAAAACAACCATCTATTAATTTTTGCAGTATTTCTAGATTTTTTGCAAACTTCTTGATTATGTTGCCTCATCATGCACCATGATTATTAATTGTATACGTATATAATATAATATTTAATTCTAGCGTTTCAAAAAATGTTCTTAAAATCGTAAACAAAATCTAAACTGAAAAATATGTATTAATAGGTTTCCGTAAATTATTTCTATCCAAAGATCTGTTTTGTTCCATTAATTTTTTTTGTTGCATAAAAGAATGCAAAGCGAAATAAAATAAATACTGAGTAAAATAACTTCCTAAGATATTGTTCCAATACCCTATCGAAATCCGTGAACATTTTTGCAAGAGAGCTGGTGAAATATTTTAAGATTTTTCAGTTTTTTTTTTCAATTATATAGATAGATATGTATTGAACATCGTTCCATTGTACAATGCGAGTTATAAAAAACACGAAAAACATGCAGTTAAAATATATTTACAATCATTGTTATAAAGTTAAAAGAAAATATATTATTCGTTTTAATTTCTCTCACTTTCGATAACCAAAATTTGAGAAGCTGTACTTATAAGGCTTACAAAAATGATTGACAAAAATAAAGAGGAAAATTTTATTAGCGTACAATTATTTATTAGGCAGTTGATTAATACAAATTTGTCATTACAAAAACAGAGTATTCAACCCACATTTGGGTCATATTATATGGGAACTTACTAGTATATCCACATATGTTACATGTATTGTATTTATAGCTTACAAAAACATTTTCACAATTTATGGATCCCGATAATTAAAGCATGGTGCACATCCAACTGTATATACACAACCAGGATCCACAAGCCGTCAAGCAAGAAATGCTTACAAACTATTATATTCAGTCTGACCGAAATGTTCACAGTCAGATCCATTATGACAGATCAATTCCTAATGTAGATAAATATTTTGGTTTTCAAAAAATTGCACAAATTTATTTATAGTGTATAACAACACATACTTCTGTTTTACATATCAATGTTCAATAAATTACTAAATAAAAAATATCACTTCTGAAATGTTAATTGAAATAAATCGTTTTACTCGTAGGGCGATGTAGGCTATTGCTAGCCAGACTAGAGCCCTTAACACAGCAATGAGTTGTGCATCACAATAGCAGACTTATTACTATAAAACATTGACTTTGTGCCAGACACTGCTTATGACGATTTTTGCAAATTAACTTTTGCAAAGATCTAACACTATTAAATCATATAGCTATGATCTGGTTCTATTACTACCACGAATTATCATTGGAAATAGTACAAACCAGCAAAAAAATAAATACATCTTCTTAAAATCTTTTACATATTATAAAAGAACAATAGTTTATATGGACTCGGTAGTAAATACCATTTTTATCGTTGATAATGGGAGGGAGACAGTTTATGAACGGATCTGACAATGTTACTTTAATAAGTTTAAGAGAAAAAACAGTAACAAATAAAAGAGATTAACATTTAACATAAATTTGTTTAATAAAAAGCTCCTTACAACACTTTCATACTTTAATAGCAGACATCCTTTAGTATCAAATGATGTAAAACTTACATCCTACTCTAAAATCCATGTAAAAATACTGTCATTACTTAGGTCACAATATTCACCTCAGAGCGAAACTTAATAAAATTGTTATGATAACTTTATTACGTAAGTAGGTTACAACCAAATTCGTGGCTATACCTTATTGTAAACTTTTACAAATAATTATCGAAGGCCTCCCCAAAATTTATATTAATTTTATTAAGTCATGGAATGCTACATATCGAGGCTATAAGTTGTGCGTTTCAAAACGTCGTTAGTTCAAACCATAACAAATGCTTCCTTCCCACAGAATAAAAATGGATATTGATCGATCATAGTTTGCACAATGTCTTCCAAATACGGACGCATTTGTTCAAATCGACCCATATCGCTAAACTCAATTGGTAACAATGTTGGCCACCAACAAATTGCTAAATTCTTACTGTCCATACTATTTAACTTGGAATTTTCAGAAATTCTAAATAACAAAAAAATATTAACAGTTATGTACACAAGAGCTGTATACTTTTTACCACTCAACTGAGAACGAACTTTTTACAAAGTGAGCAATTATGAAGATGTTAATTGCGATCATGTTTTTAATAAAAAGGTCACATAAAATCTATAACTTTTCCATTTACTTTGCTGTTATTGGAGAGTAAAAAGAATACAGCTAATCGCAAACAAATATACATATAAGTACAGTAGAGTCCCGCTATTCTAAAGTAATTAGGACCGAACACTGTTCGGTTTGGCGGGAATTCGGAATAGGCGAATTTCATGAATAATGTCAATATATTGATGGCGCATTGGCAGAACATTGCATCCTCATGTTGATTCAATGCTCTTCGTCAGAAAAAAATGACTGACTTTACTTTTTAAATGCGTGTAAATTAGTTATAACATAATATGTAAATGTATGTTTTTTCAAGAAAGTCTTTTTATTTTCTCTTGTTTTTAAGTTAAAAAAATCGGTATTTTCTCTGAGGTCTGTTCGGAATAGGCGGATTTTCGGAATAATGGGACTCTACTGTATTTATAATAATTAATAACACTTGATGTGTGTTTTTACTTTTACATAAAGGCAAACCAGTGAAATCGTAGCAAAAAGATCTTCATTGCAGAGCGTATAAGAGACAATGCATCATGTACAATATGATTTTATACAGTATACCAAGATTTCTGATTCAAAAGGTTATTAATTATATTAATGTACATATTTATAACTAATGCAGTTGCCACCTGTACAGATTTTTCCATTTGTCTGTGGTTTATATTTAATGAACTATATAACACGTTAAGTAATTTAAGCCTATTTATACAAAATGTGTAAAATTGAATAAAGCCGACATGAAAATCTATGTATCAGTTTCCCTGGTTTATTTGTATATGTGTTAATATTCCGTTCTAAAATGCTTATTAATATATTACACACCTGTCGAAATGTTGGAAAATAAATTTCAACACTTCAAAATTGACGGGAGAAAGTTTATCTAACATGCTACGTAGTGCAAGAAGTCGACAGCTACGATCTGCCTTCACTTCCATATTTCCAGTGGTTGTTGCCATGGGTTTAATTCTAGTGCCTAATGCCCCAAAAACTTTAATTTCACTCAAAAATATTTAAATACTTTAACAATATTTCGATCGTACCTGCTATTTCTTCTAGTTCTGTTATAATATCTTCCTCGAACAGTGGAGGTAACCTTTTTGACACAAAGTCCTTTAAAGCTGTAGCAACTGCATTTACTGGTATATCCAATTCACTAATTTGCACATTCGGATCTGAAAAATATTATTTTTGAAAATTATATTTTATGACGCTTTATATTCACCTTCCTCAAATTTTTGGAATAAAAGATCAACATGTGCTCGATTACCAGGTACTCTATATATACCCTCAGAATCTAAACCTTCCGCTTCTATGAATTTGACGCATTTTTCCATAAATAAAGGAATGAAGTTCTTTTCAGACTTAAAGAAATAAAAATTTGTTTTAAATTTCATTTCCAAAATTCCCAAAACAAATCAGAAATACCAAAAGGAAAAATAATGCATTTCTAAGCACAACAATCGCATGCAAGCAACACATTTATCTGTATGTTTATCCTTGTATTCTAATTTTGATTACACTTTGAGTGCGCATAGTTGCACTCAGATGTACTCATCATTTTCACTAGTCCCTACTATTTAGACTATGGACACGCTGGATATTTTATCATACTTAGAATTAATTTCGGTCTTGTTTATTATATTAATTACGCACGTGCTGCAACTACACACATCATATATGTATATCACAGAACTTGTCACTGTTCACACCACGCTACACTTAAACGGGATAAATGTGAATAAAGTAAAAACAAATAGTTATCGTTACTCAAAACTGTACTTCCTGGCACACGCGGAAAATTGTGTACGGGAAAAAATGATGTGTATAAATGTTAGTGGATCCTACTAAAGCAAAACTCATGCACAAACAGAGCTATTTGCAAATGATAGTAGGAGAAAATTAAAATTTTTTTTAAGAATCTCACTCACCTGTATAAAATCAGATATTTTTGGTGGCCCACCACTGGATGATTTTTGTTTAAGCTTTTGTTGTTTCTTTTTCTCTCTCTCCTTTTCTTTATCCGCCACTTTACGCAATTTTTCTTCTTTCAAGCGACGCTTTTCTAACTTCGAATCATCTTTAGCCTTTTGTTTTTCACGTTTCCTCGATAATTTATCTTGCTCTATATCCTTCAATTGTTTTGGCAAAACACCAAACTACAAAGTTGAGTTGAGAAATAATGATTATAATTGCAGTTATTTATACCATTGGTGAATTATTATCACGAGGAGAGGAAACATCTAAACTAGATTCGTCATCGTGAATGTTACCATACGAATTAGGTTTAGCTGAGAATAAGTCTGGCGAATTAAGATGCAAATTGTGAGTGTTATGTATTTCGGGAGGAATAGGTACAACTGCAGGAACCCCTCTCTTTTTCAAGCTGAATGAACGTTTTTGGGAGAGACGAGTACGGCTGTCTCCAGTTCCAGTATAATGCTCAACATCACTAGCTTCTGACGATTCTGAATTTGATCCACTTCCGACTATAAAATGTGAATAATTAAAACAATTTCCCAAAAAACAAGAAATGTATACCATTTGCCTTGTCAGTATCAAGTTCGGTTGTAGGAGCGGAATGAACCGGAGGTAAAGGATATCCTCCCAGTTGGGGAACACGAGGTGGTTGAACAGGTATGGCGATTCTTTTCTTACGCAGTCTTTTATGGGTTGCAGGTTTCCGATTAACTTTTGAATAGACTTCGCTTGCACGTTGTCTTCGTTCCAAGCTACTCCATTCACTGTCAGTATCTGAATATGCTAAAGAAAGTAATTCCAAAGTAAGATTACACTTTCATCACATGGATGAGTTGTACTTACATGGTTGCCCTTTCTCTCGTCTTTGTCTTAATTTTGATTTTCCACTAATTGCATCCTGAACTAAAGTATATGTATACTCGGCATCATGAGAAAAAGGATGAACCACATCTTTAACCTGTGCATATTCGGAGCCCAAATCAACAATTTCAGGTGTTGCTAGTGGTGCATTTCCAAAATTCGCATTGCAGCCATCTTTGTTACATATATTCATTCTAGTTATAGCTTCAGTAACAACAGAAAAGTTCTTCAAGTTCAACTTTCCGGGTTGCTAAATAAAAAAAATTAATACTAAACAAGTAATTATTGTTACAGTACCTACCTTCAGTGTTTGGGAAATGCCCTTTGGCCTACCCTTCGTTGTGGAGATGTGCCTGCGACCGGTAGTGAACGCATGTTGTCCATAATTATTCCAAGTGGCTGTGATTGGCATTGGTGGTTCTCCGTCAGCATCTAAAAACCACAAAGTCAAATAAAATTAATCTGTAATAACCCCCACGTACCAAATCTAACAATAAATCGACATCACAAGCAACAAAACAACAGATTCACCTGAATCATGAGTTGCAAGAGATTCCCGTGATCCACTTATGTCAGCTGTACGCACATTAAAAGAAATACATATTAAAGTTAATCTTGAATTGTCTCAAATATTTTTCTGAAACATTGTATATACACTCACATGTAATTTCATCTAGGCTTGTTTGTGAAGTAGAAAGAATGGGTCCTCGTTTAGACTGACGAGATTGAGGATGATCAGGTGGCGCTGGTTCTGGTGGAGTGGTTGGTGGTGGATACACTTGAAAACCTGTAAGAATTAAGTATATAACCGGTGATCTAATGAAATACAAATTTATTACCATGATGAATATGCCTTTTTTTAGAAGATAATATTTCACCATTTTCGCTTCCATACATATAAATTTGAGAATACTTATCACTGTGATCACTCAAACTTAAACGTTCATCAGGTCCGTTCAGCTCGCCTAAGTGTTCATAATTTTCACTGCCACTACTAAAAAAATCGTGTTAAAAATAGTTATAAGTTATGACCCATTAACACACCCGTCGTTAATCTTCAAATGATAACTTTCATGACGAGGTGGTGGAAGAGGATGTCCATGTCTCTGTGATCTAGGATGTTCCAGTGTTCCCTCACCACTATCATCAAGCCCTGACGGTTCTTCCATGTGAAAAGCTTGCTCAATTTCTGGTTTTTTTTCCCACACTTCTTTGAAGAATGGGGTATAAAATGCCGCTACAATGAAATCATGGATAAAGACATTAAATCGGAATAATAGGCTCACTTTTTTGTTGACAGGAGGAGTTAGTGGTCATGAAATGTGCGTGAAGTCTGTCTGCAGTTGCATTGCCATCGGTAATCAAATGGTGACTAAGATCGTTACTGAAAAATGCATTCGCTCCTCCCGAATCTGTTACAGCTAATATTTGTATAGGTAAATTTGGAATGTTCAATGAAAAGGCACTAAAAAGATTGTTCATTCATAAGTGACACAAGATTACACAGTAACTCACTTTAACGTTGTTAAAGAAGCCTTCCTTTTTGTGGAATACACCAAAATAAATCCATGTACAAGTTCATCTCGGAATGCATTGGCTCCATGGAATGAAGATATAATAACTTCTACTTTACGTTTGGAATCACCTAAGAATGTTTCTAAAATAATACTACGTTCACCAGACAAAAAGCAGCACTGATGAGACAATAATGGAGATAACACATTTTCTACTGAATATGGGTCACCACAAAACATGCACATTATTATTCTAAAAAATAAAAGATCAATTTTTAAAATGTACATTTAAAATAAGTGTACCTAATGTCAGGTTCTACACATTCAATAACAGATTGATAAATATTCAAAAATCCAGCACGATGATGTATACTTTGGACCAATTGATGTAAGGCATCCATGACTAATTGTTCGTTAGTTATTTGATCCACACATACATCCATATAAGGACATTGTAAACTACAAAACATAATTTCTATGTTAAAACTGAACAATTTTCTGATTTTGTAATTAGTAGAAATCATTCCAAAACTAAAGAGTGCCGAGGTGCGCATAGAATAAATTTGGAATTTGACGATGATGCAAAATAAATTCTAACTAGAAACATCAGCAAACAGTGTGTGAACTTAATGTAAGGGTTTATCTTTAATTTTACTAAAAAATGAATGCATTACAAAACAACGAATACATTATTATTGCCGATTAATTCTAGTTATGTGTAAAGCAATGGTATAGACGGATCATTCACATTTAGGGCTATGTTTATTATACCATTATGCCAACAAATTATAAGAACTTGTGGAATAAATATGGACACCTCAAATGCCATATGAAAAATGCAAACGTTTTTCAGTTAGGTAGTGTATCGACATATTCGAAACAAAATTAGTTTCTGCACAACTATTTTTTAGTCTTGAAACGATCTCTAACTGATTATAACAGACACACAAAATTAAAACTATTAACTTAAATATGTAAAATTATATAACTAAGAAAGGTTAGAATAAACGGTGATCAGATAATTAATTTGTGGATACTAACCTATCAGCTAAACTTTGCCCTTCTTCACGTAATTTGAGAACTTCTTTCTCATCAATAAAAGAATCTTGCAAAAACATTAATACAATCGGTAAACCTTGAAATGGTAATTTATCTTCTTGTTCTAAATTGGACAACAACGTTTTTTCTAAACTTTCACGAATATACTCAAATGATTCTGCATTCGAATACACACAAAAAGCACCATGAGGGAGAAAATCGCTTGTTCGAAATGAATTATGAGGTAAGCTAACATCGCCCGATATTATTCGATAATCCAAGCTATAATAATGACAATCTATTTCGTATTCATCATCGTCACACTGCGCCTAAAATATTCAAATAAAGGCTATCCATTCTTTTAAAAAGGGATAATGCTATTACTCTAATTTTTGCCGCCAAATCCTCGGATAAATTATTTATACCAAGAATAACGATGTTGAGCTGATTATTGTCTGAATTAAACAACCATTGTGTACTGCGATTCCATGAGGAAGGTCTGAAACATCAATTTTGATTTATAATTGGAATTGAAAGAGATTATGGTTTTTGAGTTGTCACAAAGTTTGTTTTAAACATAGGTAAATTTAACGCACCTATGCACTTTGGAAGAAAGTATTCTGGTAATAAGAGCGTCCATACAATTTGGAAATGCAGGGCAATGCTCTCTTATGGGACAATGTACAAAACCTAAATGTTGAAAAAGCATTAATTTTCTATCTTGGTCCAACCTATCTAACAATTTATATCTACAAAAATCACTTTAATGATTCATACTTAAACTTTTTATAAGGATACCTAAAATCATCTTGTAAAACATCAGTAATCTCCTTCACATCTTCTTGCGTAATTGTACCTGTTGGCGTAATACTTTTGAAATGATAAAATAAGTCTGCATGCTCAAGTAGCAACTCCTAATAAGAAAAGAACGAATAAACATAGTCACTTCAACACACCTTTACCTGAAAGTTATGTTTAGCATTTTCTATAAGTTCTCGTTGGTGGTTATCGTAAATCTGTTGGCATTCATGTTCTGATAAAGCCTCAAAACATTCACGACCCATAAATAGCACTCTCACTTCGGACAAGTGTTTGCCTGGTGTTACATAACCGGTGTCTTCTAAAAGTTGCTTAAATTGCTTTTTCAATCTAAAAGTAAAAAAGATTTTTCCTAGGTCCAGAATTCCCGAGTAAATATTCAGCAAGGGGGTTGGACATAATTATAGAAAAAGTTATGGTTAGATTATAAGGTTGTTGCTATAAAATGATCAATGTTACATACCTCTTTGGCATTCTGAATGCATCAAGGAAATGTGATATATAAGTAACAAATGCAGAAAATAGTGAATTGTATACAGGCTGTTAATTTGATCCTCCACAAATAAGAAAGTAATTAAAGGAGCACGATTTGCAAAATACATTTTAATTGTGAATATATTCCAAAGGTAGCTATAGCTAGGCCAACATTGGACATTCACGTTCTCAATGTAAAAAGAGGAATAGCGGCAGATTGTTATTGGCAAAAAGAATCAAATTAACACTACTACATTTTCAAAATGAGGTATCATTTACAAATTATTAATTTCTTACTCACTCTAATCTTTTTTGTTCCTGCTGAAGAACATTAACATGATTTTTATATACTGTCTCCGCATCACTAGTATCTAATACATCATAGGGAATTCGTGTATCATCAACATCAGATCCTAATTCACATTCCGCCCAAGACATGTCTTCTGGACATTCATAAAAATATTGAGAAAAATCTGGATGTGTCTTCAGGTACTGTTGAATTGATGGCCAATCACTAAAAAAGTAAACTTTTAGTTCCGATACTAGAACAGAATTTTGTAGATGCACCTTTCCGTAAGGGTACTTATATCTGGGACTAGTTCATGTAATATATCTGGTAACATTTCCATGTAATGAGCGATTCGTTTACTTAACTGCTCATCTTTTAATTTTTTTATATGCCTTCTAAATAATCGTTGTGTACCGTCTAATCCTATAAAAAGTACCAATAATTTTATGCATATCAATTTGGAGTAGTACATACCAAAAAGCTGAACAAAATAGATCCACTCTTTGTGAGAGTTAAGCTTTTTCACAGTTTGTGACCAAAGTGCTCTACAGTCAGTAACATGTAACCTTATCAGCCTTAAAAATGCTTCACTAGCTGCATCCATCATCTCTTTTTGAGCTCTAGCAGCCTCTACATAGGACACAATTTTTGCTCTCACTTTACTGCGATCTATCATTTGTGCAAGCAAAATAAATGCGAGATCAACATTAACATTATCATGAGCCGAAGTTTCAATGATGGGAACAGTTCCTTTATACTCCTTCCTTTGTAATAATTTTTCAGCTTCTTTAACGTACACTTCATTAGCATCGTCATTCTTTGTTGTGACAAAAACAATGGGTTTCTTGGTTTTAACTAAATTATTTAATATGACTGCTACGAAATCTACTTGCTTGTCTAAAGATCTGCTTGGCACAATGCTTACATCAAAAACACATATAAAACCGTCTATATTTAATTTCCCATCGGGTAACACCTTCTGCTCATATTCTTTTTCTATACCTAATTGATTTTTGCAAATGTACATTAATTTTTCGGCGGATGTTATTTTTGTAGCTGCACACCTTTTTACATATGGCTCCATTTTTCCACCTGCAAAAATACGATATTTCTTATTTATTGTAGTAAAGAGAATAGTAATAACAATACTATTTCCTTCATTACTGATAATTATTGATACAAAAAATAAAGCAGGTAACTAGTACATGTCATGAATATTATTGATCCAATTTTTCAATTAAAATACAGTCGTAGTCATATAAGAAGGCGAGCACCGGCGCAACCCGATTCATGACTCCGAAAGCCGAGTACTGTAAAAATACAAGTCAGTTGCGTATCATAATAAATGCATTCACACAAGTGCATTTTTTTCAATAACTTATTCGAATTTGATTATATATCACTAAAGTATGTAATTACCCTGTAATTATAATTCAATAAATAACATTAATGTTCATATTTAGTGATGAATAAACATATCTACAACAACAACGTGAAACGACACTGACTTATTTATACGCGAAATTTTACAAGCAGCGTAAATTCGTCGTTTGCGCATTGCCGCGGTCGCCTTCTTACGTGACTACGCCTGTAATCATCTACCAAATCAGGTTATAAACTACACAACATGTATGAGAGTGTTCCCTTAACCATGTTTTTTAGATGTAGATGTTATAGGCTTGGTCGATGCATAAACATATCAAATTTATTATCAAATCACTAGATGGAGCGAAAGTATATAAACATGAAAAGTTTACATGCACCTATTACAGAAATATTGAAGTGATATTCTGACTGCTCAACTCTATTGGTTAGAGTACTATGTAATAATAATAAATATAAGATTGTGAAGATCACACACTGCAAAATATTAGAAATTAACTTAATATGAGTGTCAGCATACCATATACATATAAAGAATATACTGCTAACATCCTATCCAATACATGTGCAAAAAATCTGGTCAACATTACGATGCAGACATATATATTCTCGCTCTATAGATGGAAAAATGCTCCATACTAACATTATAGCAAGGACATCACAATACGTAAACCTTCGTCCCGATTGGTTCTCAACACGACCCATCTACAGAGAGAGTAATATCTTCTGTCTTCTAATGTTTGCCAGATAAATTGGTACAATGATAGCAGTATATTCTTTATATGTATATGTAGCATACACAGTCATGATTTTGGCAGTTCTAGTCTAGCTCCATGTGGAAAATAAAAATGGAATTCTGATATAAGAACTGACAATCATAATTTAAGTTGATTACTTATGCGTTCCAATCAAGGAATGATCAACCGTTAAATAAGGTGTCCCAATGAATCATATGAAAATAGACTGTCCAAAAGAAGGACTGAAGAGCTCACAGCGATGAGCAGAATTCAATTAAAGATTAAAGTGGAATTACTTATAAATCACCTGTCTGTGAGACAGCAACTGTATAAAATGAATCTGGAGGATTCTGACTGCAGACTATGCTGTGATGACACAGAAACGGTGGAAGCTATCGTATGCCATTGCCAGGAACTAAGCCACTGAGAATATAAACTATTTAAGTTTAATAAAATGGAAACAAAGAACTTTAACCTCCACCTAACTAAACCCTGAGTCGTCTCATTGGCGACAAAGGGGTGGTTGAATGGAACTGAATTAACGGAAGTAAGCACAATCAGCCAAGCATCTCAATTATATGATCAATCCAATAAAATGTCTTAAAGGGTAAAGGATGGCCATCATTGAGCATGAAACTTATGATGCACAATGTCCGGGACTGCAATAAACTTAGGTTCTGACGGTGATGCCAAATTGTTGAACATGTGATTCATAGCCCCTCAGTTATTATTGAACGCTCATAATTGTAAAAGCTAAAGGTTTGCATTCTCAAAAAATAATAAACAAATTGACATAAAACAATTTGGCAGTTAATTAATTCCGCTTTAAATAAGAACTTTTCTTCAATAAAGTGTAAGAAATAACATACAGGATGATTCAATATTCACTCCCCACCCCTTGGATATGTATTCTACAACTAAAAATAAGATAAAAATAAAGAATAGTAAAATCCCGAAAGCGTAATCGTTTTCTAAACGTTCGGCAGCACAGGCGTTATCATTAAAAGCGCCTAAAACTTTTATCATATCGACTATTCTCTGTTAGTATACCTTTCCATTATTAATTTAAAAGATTTTCCAGCTTTCAATACTTTATAATATTAAGTCAAATAAACGTCAAAGTAAAACAAAATATTTAACGACAAGTAAATGCATTGCAATTTGATTTAAAATTTTGAATTGTTTTATTCTTTATTTCAATTTTAGCAGAAAACGGTTAGGCTTTCGGGATTTTACTATTCTTTATTTTTATCTTATTTTTAGTTGTAGAATACATATCCGAGGGCTGGGGAGTGAATATTGAATCACCCTGTAGATACCAAAGAAATATCTGGGATACCTGATTAAGAAAGAAAGGGAATAAGATATTGGGACAGATATGGGGGATGGGGAGAGAATCTTCGGTAAGGACGTTAGGAGGAGGGGATGGCTATTCGAAAAGTTAGTATAGAGTGTAATGATGTATAGGGGAATTATAGGAATGGAGGGAGTGGGAGATGCTGGAAAGGGTACAGGAGAGGTATTGGGATTAGAAAGAGAGACTCCGGGGTACATTGTATTGGAGGAGGTGAAAGGAGAAAAGAGGAGAGTACACACTAGGAAAATTGCGATGAAGTATGAATCTGGCGAATCTAGAGAGAGCGAGGAGGGGGTCTGCTGCAATGCTACTGAGATGAGGTGAAGAGAAAACATAAAATATGATCAGGAAGACAGGGGGAAATACTGCGAAAGGAGCGGATATGCAAGAAGAGTGGTACAGAGAAGAAAGAGCGGGAGGAGATAGAGAGAGGAACAGAGGTGCGATGATGCAAGAAAGACCGGAAAATATAAGGTATGGTAGAGGTCGTATACTAGCGGTTGGCGAGAATACCTGACTGTTGGGACCCTAAATACTTATTCTTGACGAATATTATAATGACAGTGATTAACGTGACAACAGTAAATGTTCATTAGTTAATGTCAATTATCCTAAGAAGCTTAAGAATGAGTATTTGGGATCCCAACAGCCAGGTAGTCTCGCCAACCGCTAGTAGACGACCTCCGGGTATAAATGGAAATATAGGGAAATAATGACAGAAAGAGTCCCGAGGTAAAAATGGAAAAAGAATGTGTAGACTATGTGGTGGAGGTAAGGAGAATATGCGGCATTATGTTAGAAGAGTGCGAGGAACTGTGAGAGGAACGAATATGTTTTTTATTAAATTCAGATTTACACATTTACAATACTCGTAGAAAGGATGAACTGTTTAGAAATTTAGAAAAATAATACGAAAAAATGTTCGTATTTATAATTGGGCGTAAGATTTTACAATGCTCTCCCAATTGGCATAAAATCAGAAAATGTATATGCAACATTTAAAAAAAAACAAATAAACTTCTTCATTCAATGTTACTATACTCGATAGAAGATTTTTTTGCAATTATGACTTTACTCGGATATGGTGTTTAATGAATGTGCAACAATTCGTTATTATGTGTTCGTGATATAATTGACCTGTAATAAGTTAGTCATCATATAATTAGTGATTTATTTATTCGCGATGTTATTGCCTAACTGTTTAACGTTTGTATTGCACTTATGTTGATATTCCCTTACACCAAATCTGGTTTTAAATAAAGGATTCTTTCTTCTCTCTAAAAAAATACCTTTCGCCTGCCCCTTAAGTAAGCTTGGAGTCTTATTATGATATAAAGTAAAAATTAGTAATGTTAAAGAAATAACTTGTTCAGTTACACCCCGTTTTACGCCAATAATTATAAAGTGGTACGTATTAGTTAATTATCTAGAGGTTCAGATTTTGAATAAGTTATCGATTAATAATGTAACAATCAACATCAACATGCACCGAGACACAAAACTTGCCTTTAAATGGTTGAAAAGATGCATCATCTATAAATTCAGTCTGTTCAATAACACTAAATTGATAATCCACTCCTTCTTCTGACGTTTTAATAACTTCACCCCAATACAAAAAATGATCATTATTAACAACACGTCCACTAAAGTCAGTCTAAAACAATTTGAATTTTTAATAAACTTATAACTTATAAGGATAAGAGAAGCACTTACTTGACTTAATACAGAAATATGATCGACATTATAATCATCAGCTAAAGATCTCATGAAACGATTGCATAAGCATGATTTACCAACACCCGCATGTCCCTTATCCTTTTCCATTCCAGACAAGCCAACAATGGATATGTTAATAGCACGTACAGTTTCTGTTTTTCGTGCCATGGTAAGCATAATCGGTACGAATTAAAATCTATGTACCATTGGCTGAATAAACAAGCATCATGATAAATACCTGAAAAAATTCAATTACTTTGCAACATGAATTCCAGATACCTGACAGAATTTATGTAGGTAGATAAATTAAAGGGCAAATATGACAGAATAATGCTACAACAACCTTATATTTATTAATAAAACGTACCTTTATACTAAACATTTTCCCATTCCATAGTTCATGATCGTCAATTCGAGTTTCCAGTGAACTTTAAAAAAATAACAAGTTACAAGCCTATCACCGATGACATACACCCATAAGGGCATTACTCTCCCAATAAAGGATTGTACATAGCCATACTCCGTAAAATACTAAATTCACTTTTGTGGAAGATTATTGTTTTTAACATACGAATAATAAGAAACCAAGCACTATTAAAATTTAGAATATAACCGACCACCCACCGTCTTAGATGGTCGCCATTACTAAATTTTTGGGGTGTGGGGGAACACAGTTGAGCGAGAGCGAGTTCAGCGCTCAATAGGCAGCTATAAGCAAACTTTATTGCTATTTCTGATTTTTTTAAACGCTATTATTTATTACAAAAACTAATTTATTTTTAGATAAGTAAAGTATAGGTACATTTTAATTAATTTAAAAAAACAAATTTTATTTAAGAATTTAATGAATTTGAAGATGATGTAAATTTACATTAACTTTTTTTTAAATTCCAAGCTCGCATTCCTCAATTTTTAATAATAATTCTATTATTAAATTAACGTTAAAATGATCTAACCGAATTTTAAAAATATGAAATAATCGCGAACTAAAGCCTAACGTCCACTAAGAAAAGGCAAAGAAATGTGTAGATTACTATGTGATAATGGCGGCATTTTGCTTAATTGTACCTAGATGGCACAGTTGCGTTAACATCAATTATTCATTGGTTAACATAGTACCGACACGCTCCAACAAACGTAACATCACAGATAACATCAACATTAAAATGCGAAAAATCCCGAAGGCAATTGGCCCTAATTTGAAATGTTATGATTTATTATTTAAAGTTAATTTTTCATAACTAGATGTGATTAATTGAACCATTGAATATTATTGAATAATTAAACGTAGAAAATTTATGAAAAATGTCGAACGGCCGTTTTCAAACTAATTGGAAATAGGGCCCTCTCATTACCTTTTGTTACAGACTCATCAGCTTCACAGCCTCCTTACAAAAATAACTTAAATTTTAGTATTACCATTTACCAACCAATTTTGCTCCAGTCGGCAAGATCACAGGTTGTCGGTACTATGTTAACTATAGGGGCTATAAATTTGTCTATAGCCCCTGTATATGACATGTCAACTGTAAATTTGTCTTTTCGTGTCCAACTTTTTTCATTGGATGCGCTACATGTGCAACGTTATAAAATTGAATATAATTAAAGTAAAATGTTCTCATTTCTTTTGCTCCCACCAAATGGGGGGGTCGAAAGATGCAGGAAGGATTTATACGAAAAAAACAAAGAAAATAATCAAATGAAAAAACCAGAACTAAAATAAGCGTTCACCAATTTAAATATTAGCGTTGCCATTTGTTACGCTTACCTTGCCGAATATTAATTCCAATAACAAAGGCATACGGTTTAAAAGGTGTCTATGGACATACCATGCCAAATGTAGAAGAAAACTATAACCAGATGGTGACGTATTAGTTGTTATTTTTGCAATGATTATGTATGCGATAAGGCCAATTAATAGAACACGATGGCCAATCTCTCATGAATTGTTTGCAATTAAATTAAATTTAAAATGGTATGTTAAAAGAGCCGCTAGCTAGGTTTAGAGATCCACGCCCATAACTACGACTTACACGTTACACCATACTGAAGCAGATAGGCCCCTAATTATGTACAATGCGGCCAATCACTTCTCGTAATAGGCCAATGACTGTAGTACGTAGTGTACGTACCCTATTTTAAGTTTTTAAAGGGAAGAAGATATTATTTAAATTGATTCCTATGGGAACTAACGGCAACTTTAAATCTGTATTATCAAAAACTGCGCTCCAGTCCACAGTCCACTCTAATCCAGAGAAAAAGATGAGCAGTATATGTTATGATATGATGAAGTATATCATATCAAATGCTTAATGGCGATCTCTTACAAGATAGAAACAGCACAATAAAAATATCTTCAAACTTATAACATGTTCGAAGAAAAATATACATTACGATTACGACGCATTTCGTCAGTATATGTCCTTACCTTATGCAGCATAGTGCATACGTCATCTTCTCATTATTCAAAATATTGGCAACTGCGCATACCGCCATTTCTTTGTATTAATTTCTCTTAACCTAACAAAATATGTTACTTGTTTAACTTTTTTTATGGCTTTTAACACTCCTATCAGTCATAATAATTGTGACGTATGTAATTATGTAAGCATGGATTAATTATGACAAATACGAATGGTTGAAAGATAAGTGCTGACACAAATATGTGGGTTATATTTCAAAAACAACAACTAAATGTTTCCTAAGAAAAACTCAATATTACTACATGAAAGTTACCATTTCATTGTTCCCCTCCAAGTTTAAAGCTTTTATCAATTGGTTACACATGTGCCAGTGACTAATAACCTGTAACACTAACTAGTTTCATTTTATACTCCTACAAGAATGGATACCAGTCTAAGTGGTACACTGCTCGATAGTGGCGAATACACAGAAGTCTATCGCAGAGTTTCCTTTAAATTACAACTTGCATATGGTGTTGGTCATGTACTTAACGATGTGTGCGCTTCAATGTGGTTCACTTACCTACTGGTATTCTTCCACCTAGTTTTAGAATTCAGTAACTGGGAAGCAGGATTTATGTTATTAATTGGCCAGGTATGATTGTTGTATTATTTTCTTGTGTTGTCTAAAAAATTCTTATAGGTTGCTGACGCTTTGTCCACACCATTTGTGGGCTTTCATTCTGATCAGTCCGACAACATTTGGCTGTGTCGTTATGGCAGAAGAAAAACCTGGCATTTATTAGGTAAAACACAAGTACCATTTGAACCCTAACGATTTAAAAATTTGCTTTTGTCTAACAAATTATGATTAATGTGACCCAAATATCTTTAAACAAATAACTTTATTTATTTATGGTAATTTGAACAAACAAGTGCTTGATCATGATAGCAATACTGATATAATGCCAAAATGCTATACCTACATTTAGGGATATATGTTTGTTAATACTCAAAAACATTGTATTTTCCTTATTGTTTTATCGAATTAAAATTTAATATGCCAGTTTCTAAAGAAGACGCAAATTATGAAAATTGTACAAGTAATTGAACTTGTTGATGAGTAACATAATAATGCATAATATTGCTAGTTTCACTTTCAATACAGTAACATTTAATAGAAATATGACGAGTTTTTAAATTGTCACAAAAGCTACTTACACACAAAACAGTTTTTAGTTGCATTCAAACCTGCTTCTATCTAAAGAATGAAACCCTTTCTAGTATCCACAACCTACAATTTTGGAATTTTTCCACTCATTTGGTCAATATGTTACCGCAATTTAATTTGAATTTGATTTTTCTTTGGTTAGTATCAGTTTTATTTCTCATGAAACTGTATCCTTTCTTTAATTTGTAAAAAGGCAAAATTTTATATTGTTAAACTGTGCCGCATCTTGTTTACTTGAATGTTTTAACTAATTTTCATTTGTAATTTTGGATTAAAAAACGTTTAACCTTGATGGTGCACATTATTTACAGATAATATAATGTATACAATATTAGGTAACTAATCCAAAGTATTAAAAAATACAATTTAATGAAGTATACTCAATAAGTAAAAAGATATAATCCTTTATAAGTGAATATGTAAAACGGCAAATCCAAAAAACCTAAATTAGAATGAAACAATTCTAATTAGAAAGGTTGAAGTACTATTTTTTTTCTTTTATATTTTTAGCATTTGTATACATCTTAATGTACCTCTTCGTTACGCACAGTGCCTTATTTAAATATTATAATGATTACCAATTAGTAATTATGCCTAGGTAGACCTTTTAATTGTTTATAAACGGTAGCACTAAACAATAATATTTACTGATTAAGTTTCTTTTATAATCGTGCAAAAAAATACGTTCATTGCCTATTAGAGATAACACGTCTTTATCTTTATTTCAGTTATGTAATTAAACATCTAATCAGTTTAATTACCCAAAATTAATTGCACGAAATTGAAAATGTGGTTTATCGTCATCTATAATAGTTAAAAGGATAATGATACAATTTTTGATAATTTCAAATGACAAAGAAATTGAAATGTTTCTCATAAGGTATTTTTTTTAGGTTCATTATGTGTTGTTGGATCCTTTCCATTTATTTTCTCTCCTTGTTTAAACTGCTCAGGAAGTCACTCATGGGCACAAATGATATATTTTTCAGTATTTATAATTATATTTCAATTTGGATGGGCATCAATTCAAATATCACATCTATCATTAATCCCCGAATTAACACCAAATGAGCATGATCGCACAAAACTAACGGCTATTCGGTAAGAAGTATTCCCTTAATAGTCGTTTATTATCTTTTGCTTCTAGGTATTGCTTTACTGTCATTTCTAATGTTTTGGTGTATATTATAACGTGGTACGTTCTACATTTAAGTGATGATCCTAATGAAGGCCAAATTGGACCAGGAGATGCTTCCAAGTTTCAAACTGTGGTTTGGACAGGGTTAAGTATTGGTGTACTTTGTACACTGATATTTCATATTTTTGTAAAAGAACAAGATGATTATGGAGGTGGTAATGTTCATGCAGGTCAACTACGTACCAGTATTTCAGAAATATTTCGCAATGTACAAATTTATCAGGTAAATGACTATTGTTTATAAATACAGAATAATATTAGCACCTGGAATAATATGTGATTCACTAATTACTAAGTAATATGGTGAAACTCATTCCTGTACTTGTTATAAAGGAACAAATGGCATTAATTGTTGCTTCAAGGTTATCAGATTCGATTTCTTAGTTCATCATTTGAAATGCAGTACAAAAAAAAACCTAAATGTAATTTTGACCATTTTCCTATCCGATGAATATTTTTAATTAGTATTTAATTTCTTATTATTATACTTCACAATATTTGTCGGAAAAATAGTTCTTTGAACGATCGTATTATGTATATTGAATTCATTCTAACAATTCCCATATAATTTAAGAATTCCTATGAAATAAATTATTTCCGATTAATCAGTAGAAAGTGATGATTGTACATACTTACATGGGCTTTTTTCAAAATATTTTCCTTTTCTACCAGCAATTGATTCCACAGTTGATACACTTATGTTGAAATGTACAAAATTGAAAAAATATTGTATCTGTCTCTCGCTTTACAAAGCACGACCTACAAATTTTTCTTCAAATGGTAAATTAGGTTCATATCGTCTTCCTGGAATTCAGGTTCCTCAACATTCTGATACACTTCACCATCATTGCCAAGATCTATTCCACCACTACTGGAAATATTTCTTATCCCATTCCACATCTTTCATTACCACAGAGTACAAGGAACGTTTGAAAATAATCTGTATCTTTAGTTTAGCGGTTTAGCCTAATGAAGAAAATTAATTAATGTTACTCCTTGTTTAAGGTGGCTGTTACTTATATGGCAACAAGATTATTTGTTAACTTAAGTCAAGTATTTATTCCATTATATCTACATGAAACTTTAAATATGGTCGCAAGTGCATTAGCTTTAATTCCGCTTATTATGTACATAGGGAGTTTTGTGACATCTATGTGCATCGAAAAGTTAAATCGTAGCTTTGGAAGAAAATTTGCTTATGTTGCTGGTTCAGGAATTTGTGTGATTGCATGTATCTGGCTTGGAATCAGATCTGGTCCTCAATACACTGATTATGAAATTTATGTTGTAGCTGTACTGTTTGGTAATATAACATATACTTTTCTCGTTTATAATATCTACTTAATTTAGGTGCTGGTGGTTCTATTATTTTGGTTACCAGCTTGGGAATAACAGCAGATCTCATAGGTGATAAAACAGGGAATGGTGCTTTTATTTATGGTATAATGAGTTTTACCGATAAGTTAGCAAATGGAGTCGCCGTAATTATTGTACAAGATTTGTATGTTTATTTTTTACCAATATTTTTCATTAGATATAATGTTTCAGGCACAAGAATAACTCAAATGCAGCATATTATAGAAATGTTATTACGTACGTTTGTGGAGGTTCTGCGATATTAGGCGCCTTATCTGTGATATCCTTGATGAAACGAAGTCAAGGTAGGTAGGTACTGAAAAATTTGCACGAAATTAAAACGTAATTCATTAATTTACCTATGTCATTTTTTTCTAGATAACATCATTTATAGTGAAATTCCTAACTACGTCAGTATTAATTCTGGTACATCCGCATCAGAGGTCCAACCATTAATTGCGTAACATTGTTAACATTAGCCAATATTTTTTACAAAATAGTTATATTTATTAATTATTGCAACTTCTAAGAAAATATATTTATATTATTAAAACCTATTATTTATGGTAAAATCATTCTCCCTTACAAATTGCTGAGATTGGATGGCATAATACCAGGTCTTTTGCAATGGGTGATGGAAGATATTATTACTTACCTGTGAACATATGTGGACTGTTCTTTTTTCAGATACATACATTTTAGAAATTCACAAAAACAAACAAACACTTTCTGATGAATACTAATGATTCCGCTTATCACATGCTTGGTGTCTCCCAGATGGGTGTGCTCGCAACTTTGCTTGGTAAGCAAACAGAATTTCTTCCAAAAGCTCTTTTCATTACAGAAGTTAAGTTTGAGGTTCAGTGTCTCCTTAATATAGCTTCATGTCTAATAGAATCAAATGCTTTGGTGTAAACTATGAATGCTAAGTACTTTATAGCCTTGTTTATAATAAACAAGGATTATAGGAATACTAGGGGGGGGGGGGGGCTCCCGGCAGGAAAAACCTGCCGTCCTAGAATCCGGCAAAAGCTGGCATTTCAATGCATTTTATCAAGTCATTTAAAACAACGCAAAAGAGTTGACTTGAAGCAGCAAAATGAGACTGCACATTTTATTGCATACAGCCTATAGTTTATATAGAGTGTATTCCCTACTTGTTGTTATTACTAGGTTTAGTGCGTGCAGATTGGTGAATTGAACCTTAAAAACTGCTTGGTTTTCTGGTTGTTGTTGCACATGCACCGCATGGGCTTGGTTGAATTACCATCCTGTAGAGGATGCTACACAAAAGATGAGACTGCGCAACACATACTTTGTGAGTGTCCCGTACTTACCGAATTAAGACGATCCATGTTGGGGGACTCCTGGCCGAACATGGCTAAGATTAGAGCCGCGTCCAGCATCCTCAGGTTTACCTCACGTGTGGGATGGCTTAAGTGATGATGCTGGGTCGAACGACTCTAATCAGGGAGGCAGCACAAAGGGCCCGAATAAGTGGCCTATGTGCGAGTGGACTTCTGACCACCCTCCCATCGTAATCCAGAATCCAGAATCTGGTTGTTGTTCACTGAAAGGAGTATTTTTGTATTCTTCTTTTTATCAATGACGCAAATAACTACATCTATAGTTGTTAATATCTCTTTTGTAAAGTAGATTAATTCTCAAATCGAAGCATTGCTTTGGTACTCATTCTTATAATGTTTTTTAATAACACACGCTAGTTCTTCTCCCATGTAGGTACATTCTTTCAACATTGTAAGAATTCTTATTAAAGTGTTTGCGAATAATGGCCACACTTGCTTGTTCACAGACTCTATATCTGCTAAATTTGAGGCTGACTAAGGCAAGGACGATATTCTTCACAAAGACACACAGTAGGTGAAAGCGTTCTCTTTACATCCTTTTCGTGAACAAATTGTGAGAAAGATTGTTTGTTCGTAGAATTATCCATCAGCAAATAGTGTCGTGGGTGATAACAAAGAACTATGAGGCAATCAGATTGTGCAATAAGGGGGATTTGACCATCAGCAAATGGAAATGGAAAAATGTGTTACATTACGTAGTTAGATGCATTTTCAACGAAAACTTCAAGTTAGGTAACGGAATGTATCATAGCATAATAGAAGAGCAAAAAAGTTTACTTTTTTTACGATAAATCGTTAAATATTAATTTTCGGGAAAAGTCGTCCAAAGGAAACTTGTAGAGCTTCAACAAACCTACAAAACCCTTTTTTTATTTTTTCTGTACGACCAATTGCTGCCGAGTTAAACGAAATCAAAATTTCTACCTTTCCTCCCCCCTTAAAAAAATCCCACGGGGTCTGGGTATACGCAAACTTGGTTTTTAAGCTCTCCTTAACTTCCCAAACAACCCTGAAAAAGTCCCGTAAAGTTAGCATCACTTTTTCACCAAAAGTCTAATTTGATTGGCCACGAAGAACAAGAGTGAAGAATGTATCTATTGTACGTTTCACACCGAGAATTCGGCATGGCTAGCATAGGCATTGAATAAAGAATTCTTTATTCAATGAGCATAGGCAATGCATTTTAAACACTGAACTCTATTATATACATTGAACTGTATGCTAGTTGCTTTAGCATACAGTGATACAGTTCAATGATTATATACAGGGTGTCCCAATATTCCATGGACATAGAGCTACAGTAGGTTTATGGGAACAAAAAAAAGTCGAATGGGCTAAACTTACCTATATACTAAAGTACTTCGGTAAGCCGTGAGAGGGCGTCAAAGTTGGAAGAATATTTTTGTTTTATTTTAATAAATCGGAAATTCTTTGGTCGATTTTTTTAAAATTTGGTGTGGGCACATATCAATGAAGGAACTACGTTTTTAAGTGGATATCAATTTAACTGAATTCCTGGAAGGGTGAAAACTACCCCTACCGTTCGATACATTTAATGGTAACTTTTTTGTGGGTCGTAGGAGTGCTTTAATTTTTTGTATAAAGGAAGATACATTAATTTTCTGTATTTTTCGTCTCTTACAAAAATGGTGTATCTCTTTTAGTTTTTGAGCGAATCACACAATAGTCACAATAAATGTTCAATACGACCACCACCTCTTCGACCCTGCATAAATTAATTCTACGCAGGAAACTGAAATTGACTCTTCTCAACAGGCTTTGGTCTTGCAAAAAGTTCGCAGCATCTTGAGAAGAGTCAATTTCAGTTTCCTGCGTAGAATTAATTTATGCAGGGTCGAAGAGGTGGTGGTCGTATTGAACATTTATTGTGACTATTGTGTGATTTGCTCAAAAACTAAAAGAGATACACCATTTTTGTAAGAGACGAAAAATACAGAAAATTAATGTATCTTCCTTTTTACAAAAAATTAAAGCACTCCTACGACCCACAAAAAAGTTACCATTAAATGTATCGAACGGTAGGGGTAGTTTTCACCCTTCCCGGAAGTCAGTTAAATTGATATCCACTTAAAAACATAGTTCCTTCATTGATATGTGCCCAAACCAAATTTTAAAAAAATCGATCAAAGAATTTCCGATTTATTAAAATAAAACAAAAATATTCTTCCAACTTTGACGCCCTCTCACGGCTTAACGATGTACTTTAGTATATAGGTAAGTTTAGCCCATTCGACTTTTTTTGTTCCCACAAACCTACTGTAGCTCTATGTCCACGGAATATTGGGACACCCTGTATGAGTTCAGTGATTTTAAATGGGAGTAACTCGGACAGCGTTGCCGTCACTGGCATATTAGTGACAGGGTCGGCAACGGCGCGCTCCGTAAGGCTCGATACCACAGAGTACCCTCGATTCTCGGTGTGAAAAGTACATAGACTGTGCTTAAATGGTCGACCCTTTTTTTTGACAGTGTAATGTCAAAGGTACTTTAAGAATGTTTTTTTATTTTTTGAGGCTATATAAATTCTTCGACAATTATCGCCATAAATAAATGAGAAATAATTTGTGCATATTACAGTCTATGCAACCATTTCACACCATGGAAGCCGCTGACCTTTATGATCTATTTTTATCAGATAATGATAATATTGATAATCAGTACTGTTCATTGGATATAGATGATTTTCAAAAGTTAGTGATTGAATTTATAAGGAATAAAGATATTAAAGATGGTACTTCATTATGTTTTCAGGTAAGTACCTGCTATTCCTGCATTTATAGCTAAGTACATTGTTTCTAGGTTTTTTGCAAATACATGTCACATTCCATTCATCAAAAGACATTTCAATGTGAATATCCAGAGTTGTCAATAGTATTAAAGGGTATACAGCATCTCCAAAAAGCACTAAAATTCAGTTCATCTTTATTTTTTTCCTATCTTATTGAAGAATTTGTAACATTACCTGTAGAGATATTATGGTGGTTGCACAAAAATGATATAATTTATTTTGTACCTTACTGGTAGGTTTTATTCATTTTTTTTTAATGAGTTTATTGGTTTGATTTTAGTTACCATTCAAAATTTGTATCATTACCTGAATCATTATTAACGTATATTGCAGCCAAGAAACAACATTCAATATTTATTTATAATGAAATTGTTCCTGATCTCATAGCAGAACTTCTTCGACATGCTCATACTCCAACAAGATTATTTCATTTACCATACCACACGGAGTGGAAGTCGTATTGTAGAACCGTATTAAATAAGATGGTGGATAGTGTTTTGGATGTGATTTTTTGCAATAGGTCGGAATCCTTCCTTAATTTCTTTTGCTACATCCAAAATTTAGATGTACTTCTTCCTAGTAAGTATACCTTCGGTTGTAGAATTTAAGGCATTTTATTTGGTTCTGAATTTTGATTGTGTCTTTTTTGCAGGGGCTCTTGTAAAGGATTTTTTTAAAACCATTTTAAAAAAACTAATGTCTTACAACATTGATGAATTTGACGTTTATTCTGCATACACATATCAAGAACTGTGGAAATCAAACAGAATAAGTTCAAACCTTTTTATCACATTGAAGGAGGTTTGTATTATACTATGATTAGGGAAAAAGAGAAACATATTATCGACAAATTTATTCATAGAAGTTTCTGATGACTAACTTTATCTAGTGCTTTTGCGCTGAGGATTTATGTCAGTTTTTAATCTGATTAATTCCTTTTCACTAACTTTTTGTATAACACATGTTGGCCATTTTAC
This sequence comes from Pyrocoelia pectoralis, assembly GCA_036250285.1. Classification (NCBI taxonomy): domain Eukaryota; kingdom Metazoa; phylum Arthropoda; class Insecta; order Coleoptera; family Lampyridae; genus Pyrocoelia; species Pyrocoelia pectoralis. Next base: position 3,748,944 of record CM070082.1, read on the forward strand.
AACTTGGGAAAATTATATTTATTTGATAAGATTTCCATATTGTAACGTCTAATACTAATGTAGCTATTTATGTGCAAAATCATTTTGTTTTATGACTTATTTTTTAACAAAATGTAATTAAAAGCAAATAAGTGAAATGATCTATAAATGGGCATGAAGTGTTTTTAAACGGACTGTGCACATAAATAGCTGTCCATTGTAGTTTTTGCAAAGCATAACTACTTTGGTTTTAGTACCCTTCTATTTAATTTTCATATACTTCTGTTTTTCTGGCAGTACCTCATATTTCTGTTTCTATTTCTTTTTTAATTACATATTACTAGAATTTTTATGTATAAATCTTGAATTACGCACTCATCTAAAATGTTCTCAACAGTTTAGTCAGTTTTCTAATAACTACCTTTTGTTACGATCATGCTGTTTTAAAACTATAGCACTTGCACCAGTTGGCTTCTTTCTCTTGGGTCCTCGGTATAGGGATCAATTATGTATGGAGCTGCAAGGCTTCTTCATTAACATGGGAGTGTCGTCTACCCTCATATCAAATAGCTCAACAGATCATTTTAGATCCAAGGCTTTAATAGTTTTCTACCACCTAACCCTGTCTCTGGCCCTCACTTCAATTTTTCCACATTTTTCTAAATCCTTACACACCACTCCTATTCATTTGACTTTCGGTCTCCCCCACCTTTTCTTAGCATCTTTCCATTTGTAATGCTCTTCTTGGTACGCGCTCTTCAGACATTTTGCACAGGTGCCCCAATCACCGTAGGCGCGCTCTTTTAACTCAAGTCACACACTATCTACTTTAAAAAGCTCATATAGAAAATAGAAGAAACACGAGTTCAAGATATCAGATAAACTCAGACTTTGGGCGTCGTTCATGCTTGTTTTCTCTTTGGATTACTTAATTTGATTCTCTGTAACGTCTTCCTTGTTAACTAGGTAATCATCACCAGCTTTCTAGAAATGGTTCCTTGTCGCTACTAAGTCATACATACATATTGTAAAATATCCTGTGCTTCCTTTTTGGATAAACACATTATTACTAAATTTCTATGTTTAGCTCGGTAACAGTGATGGATAAATCTGAAATCAAAGAAAGATTTTTCTAAGGTATAGTTGGTAACTGTTTATGTACAAAGTCAAGCATAAATCACTATGTTATGTCTTGTAAATCATTTGACATTGAATAGATATTGACCATCTGAATAGCACTTTTCCTGAATAATACAATCGTACTGAAGGGTTGAATAAATATTTTCTAAGTGAACTTTGATTATTATTTATACATTTCAGATATTCATTAAGCATTGCATATTCCAAGATATTATTGACATTATAGAAGATTTAGATGGAAAAGTAAACTGGAAGTACACTTTGGTGGCCGTAGCAGTTTGTGTTAAGGAATCACCTTCTGGAAGTGATGATGCTAAAGGTTTGTGAATAAATACATAGCGTGCCTGAAGAACTACAACATTTGAGATAATGAATGAAAAAATTTCTTCATATTTTTTATTAGTTCAGCTGTTTTTCTAATTGATATCCATTAATTTTTTTTTGAGAATATGAAATAAGTGATCCGAAACATAAATCCAAAGTTCCTTTCAAATTTCTTCTGCATCTTGACACAAATTTTCATCTAATTGTTCACTATTTTTGATAAACTCCATTACTAGAACACTTTGGAATTAGAAGGCCATTGATGGAATTAGTGAATGTGATGCAAAAAGGTAGAAATTTTCAAAACCCTATTGCAGACAAGGTTACGTTGATGAGATAAGCAGTGAATCAATTTTCATCATAATGCATGCTGCTCTGCGAACATTGTACGACCATGAAAGCACAGTGGAAATGTGGTGCTTTTTTTTCAAGCATGCAGAAGAAATTTTGAAATCCCAGTTTATTTTACTTGTATATAACATCATTTTAATAGGCAAAATGCTGAGAACAAATTAGGAAATGTTATAGTTAGTTTGGCGCAAAGGAATGTACAATATGCTTTTACATTACAAAACTCACTTGCCTTTTGCAAAGGTTAATTCAAATATGGAATAGTTACTTACAAGTGATTTTTTTCTATTTAATCATTTGGTAGACACGTTCTTTTATAGTTGATTCAGCATGTAAACCAAACAATGCTTTCTTCCAAAATTGTCCCTTTGTCCCTTTTTACTTTCACATTATTTATGTTTCAGGTAAATATCTTCGTTCTTTCTAGGAGTTCCTTATTGAAATATGATTTCATCCTGTTCACCAGCTGTTTCTTACTTTTTAATGTCTGCAATCTCATATATTGGAGCGAATTTTAGGTTTTCTAATGTAACATCTTATTAACACACTTTTAATTGAAGGAATCCAGAGTTTTGAAGTTGTTTCTTTTGCAGTTTATTTAACTTAGAAGATCTTCAATACTTTCGTTTAGTGAGAGCCCTCATTAGAGTGAGATCTGATAAAAACCAACACCTCATCGGATTTCCTTTTTATTTGTGCCTTCCTCTGTTCTGCTTCTTGAATACTTTTCTGCTTCAGTAGGATCAAAATCATTTAAAAGTAATTTCAAAAGTAAGTAGCTGTGTTAATCCATGTATCCCAAAGTGTGCTAATTGATGAAGGTGGGAGAGGTATTTCAGTTCCTGTTATGTCTTTAAACTTTGCTGAATGGGATAGCGCCTTTACAAAGACTAACAGCTGATATTAAAGTATTTACATTTGGGTAAAGAGGCCAATTATTTACGCAACACGGTGCAATCTATGCACTAAAGAAGTTGTGTGTAACATTTTAGGATAGAATACTTTAGGTTGCAACGTCCGTGCATACAAGATGTACACGTTCATAATGGATTCCTGCAGGCCACAAAATACCCAAAGCGTCGTTGATTTATTATTTTCTTCTTCCACTCCCAGTAGTCCCAGTACTACAAATATAAAATTTGCAACATATTTTTGCTCGATATTTGTTTTTTCATCTAGTGTAAGTCAAATGTTTTGCTGGTGCCTTCTTCCACAACTTGGTGTGGTGTAGTGGTTATAAATAATTCTTTCTTATAGTCCTCAACTAAGTTGAATTAAAATGAAAGTACAATTTCGATGATTTTTAGTTAAAAATATGTGTATGGTCTTGGAATTCTTTAGTTGTAAAACACCCTTCTAAGCGGATTAAGTTTCTTTAGTGTAAATATGTCAATAAATCAAAATGGTTAAAAGCATGAATGACCCACGTTCACTCATCTGAAGGCTGTTTTGTTTAGGTAATACTAATACAATAGGTAAGCACTTGTTACAAATGCTTTACCTGTGCAAAATTTGCAACTATTTAAGTTTGCCGTTGATTTTATTTAGAAATTAGCGCAAAAGTGTAGTTTTATATCGCAAGTTTGAAAATATGACCCCAATAATTACCATACTTGTGTTATTATATTTTCAGATGTTATCTCCCAATTGCTGCAACAATACCTTAAAAAGCCAAAATTTTGCAGTTTCATTAAGTGTTTATTATTCGTAAGACAAACTTGTATGGAAGAAAATTTCAAAATGGATTATCCAGCTTGGTAAGCTTTGCAGTTAGAGATATTGGCTGATTATGTTTTTAGGTATTCCTTAACATTTGGTAGTAGAAGCAACTTTAAACGTAAATGTTCAGAAGCAAAATTTAAATTACTAATAAGTGCTCTAATTGAGCTCGTGCAGTATGAATCTGATGATTATTTAAAAGTTCAGCTTAGCTTATCACTGGATGCTCCTTTAATGTGTAATTATTTAGTACACAATTACAAATCGTTATGCAAAGCACGGTTAAATGAACTGGATAAGTCACCATCAGTTAGTTATGTAAGTAAATTTTATCCAAACACCACGTGCCACCACACTACAGCTGGCTAGCTAGCTGCCAATTTGTTAACATATTCCTAAGTTATTTCTGCTATGTTTCAAATATGTATCTGAAAAGCTCTTACATAATCCCATATATCTGTTGGGCCTTGATCTGATAATGGGGGATCGTCTTTACACTAACGAATGAATCAATCTCTGTAAAATGAGCCATAAAAAACACGTACTAACTCTCTATTTATTTTGATAGGCTAAATTACTATATACATTGGTTTTTATTTGTATTGCAAAGGCAACTATCTGTGTTTATTAATTACAAAGTGTTGCTAAGTAAAACATAAAAGGTAACATTTTCATTGCGATCTTTACAACAATATCTTATCATCACAATTTTACTTTTGATTGCTTTGTGGCTGAGCTATTTCTCTCCATGTGTAGAAGTACCTCTATAATCTTTTCACATTGAATGCCACCTATTCAATTCAAAGGGTTTCAGTTACATTACTATTGCCCTGTCTGCTTGTGTCAGAAACAATGTATTGTTTTCTAGTGGTCTACAACATGACAAGAAAAATTGAAAAACTCGATAGAATGTGATGTATGGAGGATTATTTTCTGTAAACCAAACGTTCATTCTTGTTTTAAAAGCACCCCTGTAAAGGTGGAAAAGGACATTTTGTGGTAAGTTTAATGGTAAACAATTTCTTTGTTTGAAGGTGATGACCAATAACTTAAATTGAAAATTCTAATAGTTCACAAGTGAAAAACAAATTTAACTTACTAATCCTTCATGGCATTGAGAGTAAAATTGCATGCTGCAATTAATTTACATGAAAGAGATCTATTCTGAAAATACACACAGTTTCTGAAAAGGGTTGTAATACTTACAACCTGGACAAAATGTATTATTTTCTGTGAACGAGGACGGTAATCTTATTGTTGAGCCATGTGGATGATGTATTCAGTGCTTAGTGAGTTTCTCTGTTCTAAATGGGCTATTCGAGCACTTTTTAAATTACATTTTTCACTATAACAAATCTCTACATTTCAAAAGTCGCTAAATTAACATATAAAAACAAAATTAATCTCTTATCGTTAAATGACATACATGATTACAACACCAGGAAAAAGCACAAACTGGTACTTCCAAATTATAAACTTGATTACACTCGAAACGGACCATTATATACTGGAATAAAAATTTTTAACCATCTACCACAAAATATAAAAACATCAACTAATGATCATACATTCAATAAATCCCTAAAAAAATTTCTAATAGAACATTCTTTCTACTCCTTAACAGAATTTTTTAATGAGAACTGGTAACCGTGCACTCACTATTCAACTATTTATTGAATTAAATTTAATTTTTCCCCACACCTCCACGGAGGTAATGTGCAAGTCTCCTTGCATATTTTTGTTGTATATTGTATATTTCTAATTATATTTAATTGGGAAATTGGGAAATAAATTGAAATTGAAATTGAAATCTGTATAGGAATAAGTAAGGATCGCTGTAGTATACACGTTAATAGTTTTACAGTGGAGTTGTGTTTTAAGTATTCTGTGTAAATATCATGCGATTATGTTTCGTTTTATTTGTGTATGTTTTGCTCAAAACCAAAATATTTGTAAGTTTCATTCTTGTCCATGGATCTTGTATGGTAATCATGGTTGAGCTCACAATCTACAAATCCTCACTTACCAGCAGTGATATGTTGTGTTTTGCATTTGTAAATACCAAACTCCATGTGTATTTCATGTGAAAAATGTTTCAGTGATATGTAACTTTATTTTGCTTTAAATTTGCAATTTTTTACAAATGATTCTTATTCCACCTACCTTACAAACTCATAATTAAATATTATCCCTGACAACTTCCTCCCTATTTACACATTTACTTTGTCACAATCATCTCATAATTCCCATCTCTTCCACTTTTCTTCTACTTTGTCCATCCATTCTATTTCCAGTGATATGTAAAATGTAATAGATGGTCGAGTTTTGTGCTTGTAGAGGCGTATAATTTAAGATCATACATGTAAAATAAATGTGTAATGTTGTTATGTATTTCAAGTTATAAGCAAAGGTTGTGTCATTCAACATGTGTGAGAGGGGATTAATAGAAAGACCAAACCAAAGTGAGTTCAAAGAGTCGCCTTAAGTCTTAATTTGTATTTGGCTTGTGATGAGTTGGGTATCCATCATTGACTTTAGTCTTACGTCTTACATGGTCAAATTTCTACATGTACTTAAACTTAACACAGAAGATTTTACATGTAAAAATTCATGTAAGAATACATGTAAAAATTTCACCATGTCAGACGGGGTTTAGGGTGGTGTCCAACATGATATTGTATGCGTGAGAAATTGTGTGATGTTGCTTATTTTGTAGTGATAGTGTTTTTTGAAACCTAGGGTGAGGTACTCGATCAAATGCTTTTTTATTGTCTAATATTTTTGTGCGAGATATATGTGTGTGTGCAGTTATTTATGCCTGGACTTTTCTAGTTGTGTAGGTGTTTGATGGAGTTACCTTGTAAAGTGATTTCTGTATGTATGACATAGATTGACTATCAACAGAATTCTGTGTTTGTGATGGTGAAAATTTTTTTTCCAGCTGGATTGCTATGTGATATTATCTGTTTCACTAGATGTGTATGTGTTACGCTTCCACATATAGAATAAGTGTATCAACTTAGGTAATTTTTTACAGCTTTTACATATTTTTAAAGATGAATTATCTAAAATACCGATTCATCATCTTGGGGGTTGTTGAATCCATGACCTACTTATCCTTGTAGTAAAATTACTAGTCACTTTTGAATTAATATCGGCATAGCTATATTGCACTTCGCAAGTATTTTATCGGTCTTACCGCAACCAAATTATCGAAAAATACACTTATTGAACAATATTACAAAATGAAAAGAAATGTAAATGCTTTGTGAATGCTGTTTTTTTATTCTTTTTGTTATTATGTATAGATTTTTATTCATAATAAAGATTATTGTATTTTTTAGTGTGATGGCAAAGTAAAAATTCTTCACATGATAACTGAAAGTGTCAGAACCAGAAGACCCAGTGTCATATTACTCGAAATTATGAGAAATCAAATTGAAGATTTTAAATGCGTCATCTTACCACAGCTTGTAAAAAATGAAGAACCATACCTAACGATAAAACAAATGTTACTCGATGAGAAGTATATTTCCTTAAGTGATGTGAAAGATGTTAATCCCGATAGTGAGGACATATTATTTGAGGAGTTCAAAAACATTGTTGGCGTGTAATACACATTTAAAAATAAACGTTATGGCAAAGTGAACTTTTATTTTATATTTAAAAAAGACCCAATTTTGCAAGGTACATACAACAAAAAATAATTAAAATTAGAAATGTATATGGTCACATAAAGCGTAATACAGATTTCACAATATTAAAAACAATATTTTAATAAAATATCAATAAACCACACTAACTGACATTTGAGGTAAACTTTGATGGCTGAATAATAGAAGTTTTTCTTGCAGGTACAGTTTCAGGTGTTGGAATGGCTTCACCAGTTGCATATGGATTGACGGGACCAGCAACTTTTAAAGGTTGTTTATTCACACCTCCCATTTTTTGTTTTGCCATCTGATAATCACCGGAATCGAAAAATTTTTGCTAAAAATTAAATTCTTTCATTAATTGCGCTGCTAGAAAAAAATTAAAAAATTATATTTAGGAGCAGTAAAAATCCGCGGAATCCCAAAATTAATGCGTGCATTTACAAAATTATTTTTCTTCAACTATATTAGTCAATCAGGGGCGGCATTTAGGGAGGGCTGAGGGGGGCGGCCGACCCCCCCAAGAATGTGGGCTGCACTGTGAGGGATTAAATCTCAAAAAATTAAGCTAAACTTTCCATTATAAAATAATATACAGGGTTATTAGAAAGTTTGGAGACGGCGATTTGTTGTCGTTAACATTCATTTTAGGAAAAGTTGTTCAATACAAAAGTTGTTTATGTAATTTTTATCTATACTTGGGAATACTTCAATTTTTGTGATCTGCAATTGTTTCTGAGTTACCCCGTTCCGCATAATTTTTTTAAATGCGAACATATTACTTTTACCTCACCATTCGATACAGCATTTTTTACTCTTTAAAACAGCACTGAAGAAATTTTTTTAAAATTTATTTTAATAACATTTTTTTCAAAAATACGCCGATGCAAGTATTCACATAAAGTAGCTATATGGAAACAAAAAAAGGTTATGAATCAAAATCTTATCACTAAAAACAAATTAATAACTAAGTAATTTAAAGTGAGTGTTCAAATTGTTCTCCATTTGTCATTTGACAATGGCTCAGTAAATTTGAAAAAAATTTTCTTTTGTGCTGTTTTCACTAGCTGTTTTATAGAGAAAAAAATCCTCTATCGAATAGTGAGGTAAAAGTAATATGTTCTCATTTAAAAAAATTATGCGGAACGGGGTAACTCAGAAACAATTGCAGATCACAAAAATTAAAGTATTCTCAAGTATAGATAAAAATTACATAAACAACTTTTGTATTGAACAATTTTTCCTAAAATGAATATTAACGACAATAAATCGCCGTCTCCAAACTTTCTAATAACCCTGTATACTTATTAATACATATAGGTATAGGTACCAATTTTATTGAAATAAAAAAAATAGAGAAAAAACTATTCGTTGCCCCCTCCAACAAACCATTGAAATGCCGCCACTGTAGTCAATGATTCCCAATTAATTGAAAATGATTTTGTGTTGGTTTGTTTTCACAACAGATTAAAGTTGAAAGTTTAGACAATTGCTTATATGACCTAACGTTAATAACAAAAGTCCCTATGTTTCACATTTAATTAAAACTGTTATGGAAAGCAAGGAAGTACATACTACTGTGTGTAGATGAATACACACCATGGTAAAACATGGAACATTACAGCCTCGTTCTGTAGGAGAGAGTTCTCTCACCACTACTGTGGTGTTTCGTGTTAGACGAACTGCTGAGGTGATTAAGTAAGGCAGCTTATATCTCAGTTGGCTCTGCGGACGACACAGTCATTGTGGACCATATCATTTGTAATGCAGGAAGCTTTAAACCTAGTGGAGTGGTGCGAGAAGAGGACTTGTTTGTTAATGCAACAAAAACGAACCTCATTCTCTTCTCACAAAGGAAAGGGCCGCATGAAAATGTACGGCACAAAGCTACAGGTAGTTGAAGAAGGTAAATACTTAGACATAACATTAGACCAAGGACCTATAAAAGATAGCTAACAAAGCCACAAAGTCCTTGTAGGCTTGTAGGCGAGCGTTCAGAAGCAAATGGGGCCTGTCTCCAAAGATGATCCACTGGATATACACTAGAATGATTAGACTGATCATTACGTATGCTTCGCTGGTGTGGCGGCATAAGACCTTCACTCAGAAGAACATAGATACTTAGCAAAGTGCAGCGCAGGGCTCGCCTAAGACAATGGGAAGGAGATAGTCAAGAGTGAAGTATTCTAGCGTCTTCGACGAAATCTTAAGAAATAAAAACCTGCTAACTGAGAAGATAATCAAAGCAGTTTGTCCCAATTAACTGCTTACTATCGGAGTAAAAATGCAAGGCCTCTGACTTTAAGTGATCATAACAAAAAAACTGAGGGGTGAAATTTCTTCATTTTTGGGCAGTACATTAGTCATTTATATATGTTTAACATGTGTAAAAAGCAAAATGCTAGAATCAGTTGTTTAACTTTTATTTTAATTAACAGCAATAAAAACGCTGTATGTAGTATTTTCCTGGCTGACGGTCAGTTTTAACTTATCATAAAATTGTTATTGTTTCATAAATTGTTACCAAATTTACAAATGTTGTAGCACACATACTTCTGAAAAGTCGACAGCCAATAAATATTGATTATTCATATGATTAACTGGTTTTATAAGCCCTAACCGAAAATGTGCTATTTCGCAATTTACGGAAGTTAAAGAAAAAATTCTTGTTTTAAATGCTAAATTTGTATTACTTAAATCTAACTGCATTATTCTCTTATTGAAAATAAAATTTGTTTTCTTGTAATTCCAAGTAAAATGTGTTGTTTATCGCGAAATAAAGACGCACATATTCCCGCGAGAGGTAATCTACCACATCGTAAGCAGCGAGCGGCAACCCACAACAATGTGATTATTCTTTTGCATTGTACAAAACCATGCGCTTTACAGCAATAGTGTACGACAACAGCTGCCCCGCGCGGCCGCGCTTCTCCCCTCCAACTGGTGCATGCATCCTTTTTTCAAAATTTCTTTAAAAAAAAACGATGTATAATGACATTATTTTTGTGAATCGTGTTAGACCACAGTATAATTGCTTTAACCTTGTTATGTTACTGTCAAATTGTTAATATCGAACGTTCAGGTATTGAGTTACATAAGATGTCGTTTTTTCATTATAGCTTTAAGACTAATAAACCAATTGGCCTCAAAAGCATCTCACATTGACAAAAAAGTATACATTTTTCAAATATATAAGTATCTACCACTCAGTTTCAATAATATAGCCGTAATTAATTTTTAAAGTGGAGCGCTTGTGCGATTTGAGCCATAATTAGCGCTTTTTCTCACATACACTGATACAGAAAATTAACGATGTGTTGCAAAAATCTAAAACTGTACACCTTTTTGTAGGAATAAATGATCTTTTAAATGCACTTTATTTCATTAAATTATGATTGCTAATTACTGAGATACAAGCTTCTAAAGTCAGAGGCCTTGCATTTTTACTCCGATAGTAGTGTACCATTATGTATGTTTAAACATTACTGTATTGGTGGCAATTATTCATATGTAAATATTTAACTAAACTTCATTCCTCTCCTCGCTAAAATACTATACTTACAGCCTTGGAATTGGAAACAATGCAATCCCTCATTATTATGAAAAGAAGCAAGTGAGCCAAAATGGCATCAATTGTCATTTTGAAATAGCAAAACTTGCATGTATGCAACAATTATTTCTACATAAAAATGCGAAAAAACAAGGAAGTTGATAATTTACCACATGGGGCAATTTCTAATGGTCTACAATGGCATTATAACTATAAAACTAACAATGTAGTGTGACAGTGAAAGAGGAAAAACAAAAAACAGAGTTTGTATACTTACACCTTTTGCTAATCTTTTCTGAAGAAAAGCGGAATGACCACCAATTGGACGAGGAACGTTCACACCGCCCATCGCAGATGCATACTTTGCTTTCAATTTTTCTTCTTCTAACTTTTCTACTTCATGTGCACTCATCTGAAATAGGCATCTGTTATCAATTATACATACACTTATGTTACATGTACTTGAGTATCATTTTCTTGATCCATCATAGCGAATTTTAATAGAAACTTTAAACAATATTACATTAATTAATAAACGAATTCATGAGCAGCTTATAAAATACGTTGCAGATGAAATTATTTATTTTTAGATAAATTTTTTGTTTAAATAAATTTAATTTTCTTATCAAATAATTATAAACAGTAGGTACCACACAAACTCTGATATAACTGTTCATACCAACTTTTATTCTTTATTGGTTATTGAACCAGTGGCTCTTAACAGCGGAAAAGTACTGTGTCAGTGTCACGTGTCACTAAACCATATACAGTACGTGCGGAGAAAAATTGGCTTCGAATGCGCAGGTAAAGTTCGTGCATTCGGAAGCGATCGGCATGTATGTAAAAAAGGCGTCGATTTTTATGAGGAAATAAAACAGTGTTTTTAAATTTATATTTTAGTAACAAGTAAGAAATTACTTAATGAAAAAGTATGTGTACGATACGTAAAATTAAATCACATAATCCTATGCAAATTAAAAAAAATTAACAACAAAATGAAAGTGAACAATTTAGCGGCGACACCACTGGTATCACCTGATTGCCAAACTTAGAAAATGCAACCGACCTTGGGCCAATCTTTGTTCGTGCGTACTGTATATACCGCTATCTTTTAGAGCAGCAAACGTTGAAAAGCGCAAGTCAATTTTTATCTTTCTTTATTGCGCAAAGAAGGTGGGAGTGTTAGTTGTGCCGATCACATCACATGTTCTTTGTTGTGTTCTTGTGTTTACTTACAGTTAACTTTCCTTTGAAAGTGTGACATTTTTTAGTTTTCCAAAAGAAATGAATAAACCAAATCAAGAAAAAGAATATATTGTTTTCTGTGCGATTCTAAGAATAGTCAAAGTTACCACAAGTAAGTGTTTATATTTAATTTTAGTAATTTAGTCTTAGACCATATAATAATGGACTGATAATTCCCTATTTTCCAAATGTGTAAAAAGCTCACCAACCTGCAAACCTGCAAGCGAGAGAGCAGTATTGCGCATCCTTAACCGTTACCCATAAGGCTATACTGCGAGACGGTAAAGGACACGAATTATATTTTCACTCTTTTCACGACGATGCGTTTTTAAACGTTGCATTAGCAGCCCATTATTATGTGATCTAAGAATTTAGTGCGAAAGTTACGCACGCGCTCTACTTTGTTCGCATCTCTAAGAGACAACTGTATTATGTACTTCTTTCTTTTTTATGTTGGCTTCATTTCCACTTATAGCTGAGTATAGGGTATTACCCATATAGTAGTTAATACATAATTATATACAATATACATTAACCAAATACTTCAACAATTATTATATTATTTTGTTCTTTCTCGCAATGAGTTATCACTGTGGTTGTGGGTGGATCCCTGCAACACAACATCCATCGTAGTAGCAATATTTTAAAGCCTTTTTTGCTATTATGCAGGTTTATGGTGTTTGCCTTTGCATGTGTCAAAAATCTTTTAACCCCATATAGCTGCTCTTCTCCAGCTTGTTCCGGGAAGTTTGTCTCGTCAAGACGTATTGCTTCTGTTCGTACAAGGACGTCAACATGTTGTTCAGATTTCGCTATACACACAGTTGCGTTCTGTGGGGGAGCCTGTTTCTTTTTGAGTGAACAATTGAACATTACTTTTGGATTTTGATCGAGAAATGCTATAGGGACCGGGCAGATGACGTCATTAACCCATTTTTTTAGCATGTACAGGTTGCGCGCGTTAAGAGAACGTGAGAATTGCATTCACAACTGTCATTTTAGCCCGAGTAAACTGAAAATACGTGTTTTATGTAGCGCTTGTTTACCCTCAGAGCTGTCAAAATCAGCTGCTGCCTGGACTCTATTGTGTGTTATTGACAGGAGTGACTTAAGTCAACCAAAAACTCTAAAAGGAAAAAAGCTATTGTGACTAGGCAGTTTTAACGGCTTTAATAAGTACGTTATATTGAATTTTCTTGCACCCGCAAAAACAAAACCAGGCTACGCCCCAATGTTTACGTATTTCTACAGATATAAAATTTGCACACATACTGAGCCACTGCCTATTGAAGTAGGTGTTCTGTGGCCACAGTTCACGGTCAATGAGCCACATTTGTTGAGTTTGTTTTTATTGCGAAAATTTGCTCATTTATTATGTTTTTTAAACCATTTAATTACAATAAATAACTTGTAATTGTGAAGGAAACTATTCGCACAGTTACAAGAATGGGGGGCTGCCGTTGCAGTTACAAAAATTGTGAAAGGGCCACAAACAACTCCGAAAAGAACTTTCATTTCTTCCATTACCCATCGAAAGACTTCGAAAGGTCTTTAAAATGGATTGCAAATGCTAAAAAGCCTGCATTTCTCGACTTACCAAAGGATCAATTACGAAATAAAGTAGTATGTCAAAATCATTTTGAAATGCATTGTTTTACGAATGCAAATAAGAAAAGATTAGTACACCATGCAGTACCTACACTTGACATGGGATGTACCGATAACCCAGAAACTGTCAGTGTAAAAGTATTGCAAAGTGATGCAAATGGTACAGTATTTACCGTTGATACGGAGTCCATGAATGTGCATGAAATAAATAAAGTTAGATCGTTTCTAATTACAAATGGAGATGTGGTTCCAGCTCATTCTTCGCCAGAAGAAGGAAGCGATGTGGATGAAATTGAAATTTCAAAACATGAACTCTATAGCAATTCTTATGATGATTTTAAAATTGAGGATACAATGGAAGGTATTGAGGAAATTTCTGCGAAAAATGAATCCAATGACATTAGTGAACATTTCAAACCGACGGAATCAACCAACATTGTATTGGAAAATGATAATTTGGAAATTTCGTTCCCTGTCCCACCATTGACTCCACGTCCTGTATTTTCGATCCCTGTCCCACCATTGACTCCACGTCCTGTATTGGTGCGTATGACGGATTCAATTTCTCAAAATAAGAAAACAACACCTATCAGCTGTGATTCTCCAGATATATTTAGCCTATCAAAAACCGTACAAAAACACACCAAAGAAATCACAAAATTGAAAAAAGTGCTAAATGCCAGAATGCGTAAAACGAAATTTAAGAAAAGGGAGATTTTAAATAAGTTACGTTCTTTAATACCTTCAACGTTATATGCTGCTGTAAGTTTACATATGTTTAGAAAGCGAGAACATTTTACACATGCAGAAAAACATTTTTTAACCACCTTATATCAGTCACCACCTGCAGTGATAAGTGTGTTAAATAATCAGTTCAAGTGGAAATTGCCTGATTCTGATCAAGTTCGAAATATGTTATTAAATTGTCCTAAACTTACTTAGCTCAACACTTTACTCATAAATGTACATTTGCATTTAAGCTTACACACTATGTACAAAAATATTAAATTTTATTTTCCTATTGAATGGTCTAATTATTTGTATGGTTTTGTTTAGTCTTCCGATTATTTTACTAATATTTGTTTTTAACAACTTTTTTTTAATTTATCACGAACATATTCCTTTGTATTTTAATAATTTATTATGTAAATAGACATTTTATTGATACTCTCATCTTCGGATTTGATTTAGACAATGAGGTACATGAAATGTATTGCGTATTTTAATACATGCGCATGTATCTATCTACTTTTTGAATAAGAAATATTTTTTAAATTCTCATTCTGTGCAATTATTTTGCTTAAATTGATTCATAAAGTCTAGGGTGCAGACCAGTTACACTTTAATTCAATTTTGCACTTTTCTAATTTTTTATCAAATTATCGATCATTAACATTGTAGTAACTGGTTTGTTCCTGCTATCAGTAATGTATTTGTGAAAGACGGTTTACACACAAATAGTAAGTATATACTAAAGTTAATATGAAATACAACTTTGTATTTAATAAACAATAATAGTCATTTTCTTTAATTGTCTAAACAGATAATAATGAAATAAATAGCACAGTTAAAACATGGATGTGTTTTGAAAAGCACCATGGGACACTTTCAATATGATTCTTATATGTACTTTATGTAGCTGCGCCCAAATTATTCACCCATATTTAGAGCCGTTTCATACCCTTTTAAATAACAAATATGAGCTCTATAAATTTACCATATTCCATTTTGCTTGTGATCTGAGATGCACTAGTAGTTATAGTTAATACTTATACCATATAGTGAAAATTGTGCTAGTACTATGATTAAGAACAGAGTTAATGTGATGATTCAAGATGGTATTTGTTATAGTTTGATTGTACCGAATTATCAGTTTTCGACTGAGAAACAAGACTACATTCTGTGACATTCAGAGCTTATTGGTCTTGCAGCAAACATACAATTTATACGAAGTGTATCGGATTTGGTAGGATTATTGTAATTTTATCATTACTGTGTCATTAGTGAACAGCAATCTGTAAGAAGATGCAAGAGGGTAAATCGTGAATAAAAATTAGAAAAAGGGACTTATATAGTTTGGTAGTTTGGTCCCTCAGGATGTGAGCATTATTGATACAAACTGAGATTGGTCAAGTCCCCAATACCATTCAATGAGTTTAACAAGTAATGTGTAGTAGGTAATATATAGGATATTTATTTGCATTATAAAAAAATTATATACATTGCAAAGATTCCTTATCCATAACCTTTCCTCCACCTCCGCCATCCACCCCAACCCTTCCCCTGCCTCATTTAAGATCTCCCACCAACTTCTTCCTCCGTCCGCAGTTCCTCGCACTCATCTACCATATGCACAATACTATTTCCCTACCTAGCATACATAGTCTACATAACCGTCTATCATCGTCCCACCAGTATTTATTTTCCCTCTCCTCATTTCCGCATCTGTATCTTGCAATCAATCTCTTCCTCCTCATACTCATACCACTTTCCAGATACCTTGGTACACCCTCCGTCATTATTATCGCATATTTCTCATTATATTTTCCGTCCTTTACTTTTCCTTGCCGTTCCTGGACCATCGCCTCTCTGCTATCTCTTCCCTCAATGTATCACCAAACCCTCCCTCTCTTCTCCGCACCTCTTTCGTCTCATATTCGCCCCGTTCGTAATAGCCACACTGCGCATCCCTCAGCCTCTCCACCAACCCCTCTATATATAAGGAGAACAATCCTGGGCTGAGCGGGCACCAAGGAGCGCTTGGTCCAGTGGCAAAGTAGGTCGGCTCGAAACTGTCCGCTCGAGAGTTCGAGTTTAACAAGTAATGGACTAAATCTATAATGAATACACATATATATTTGTTGTTATAATTAATTAGCTATTCTGTGAAACTATTAGGCGGTAATTGGCCTCTCTTGTATAAAAAATGTTTGAACAAAATTGAGTGAACAGCATAGATGGGATAAAATGGGTTGAATGTTGAAAATCAGGTAATTAATAATAATAATCGCTTTTATTGATTATATACGGTATATAATCAATGGGCACAGGATCAGATAAACCTATTGGATCTCTGTTCTTCCCCTAAACCCCTTTACTTACATACATGAATTTCTGCAAGCTAGAGTCATTACAAGAACATTATTTTACTAACGCTAACATTATTGAGCACAAGACACTGACATTCAACAATCACATCCGCATTCTCTACTTAATTGAAATGTAAATTTATAGAAAAGTGCATCGTATGACAGGATTAGCAAAATTATGAAGTACTGACTGGACTCTTGTATTTCTCTACAATACCCCGTGATTTTGATTTTAATACTATACAAGAAAGAGCAAAAACCTACATGATTTGAAGACTAAGTTATTACTGACGTCCTGCATAACTGAGTTTTCCTGTACGCACTTTTAACAATAGCTAGAAAACATCTGTACAGACTTGTACTAAGTTGTGCTTCTCCAAGATGGGAGGATTATTGTTTAGGATCATCAGTCAGCATGATCACTGTGTTTTGTTGTTGTTGTTGAGGATTGAAAATTCATAAGATTTCACTGGGGGTTAATGAAGAAAGAAATGTAGGAAGGGAGGGTTAATAAAGATCCCATGATAGCATACCAGTTGAAATCCCATGATAGCGTTCATATGCCATCATAGGAAGTCAGAGAAAAGAAAATGGGATGGTAACTAACAGCGAAAAGATTTAATGTTCCTACTGTAACAACACACAGAATATTGAAAGTAGATGATCCCTTATTAAAAGTGGACTCAGGAGGATGAAAAACAGTGTTATCTTGTGAACTAGAAGAAAAACTCGTTAATCACATGATGGAGATAGAAACAAGATTTTTCGGATTTTCCACAAAATTGGAAATGGGATTTTTGCAAAGAAAACTCAAAAAATTCTTTAAGGTTTCCCTCCAGCTAACATGTCTTATGGTATTGCTTTGATGAATCGAGATTCGGCCTAGTACCAAAGACACCACAAAAAATAATTGCCATATCAAGGACAGGAAGTAGCTGTGGGAACCTTTAGCGGCATGGAACGTGGGAAACACATAACAAAGTTGCATGCAAGTGGAACTTCTGTTTCGCAAGCCTTTACTTGTTCTAGAATTAGATTTAAAAATGAGCTAAAATGGGTAACTGGAAGATGACTTCTGGCATTTTTTTGTGCATTTTATACAAAAGTCAATAATGATGATAAAATTCTGTTACTTTTAGATAGTCACAACAGCTAAAAGAATGGTCTTGTTGTGTTTCCCTGTTCATTGTACTTATCATACCCTGGGAGAGTAGTTAGCAATTTTCAAATGACTGGCCTTTTTAAATAGTGCAACACCATCAAATGTTTTTGAGGATTGGTAGTTCCTTCAATAACATAGAACAAACTACTTCCTGCAAGTGATGTATACGGGAATTTAAATTTTTTATCATATACTGAATGTATGTACTGTCAGAATGAATGTGTTCACCATCCAGTCGATCTAGTTCATCTACTTTATCATTGTCTATTTTAACATGATTAAACTTTTATTCTTCAGAATCCATTGCTCTGGTTCTTGTGAAAGTTCCATTATTAAAAGGATTTCGCGTTATTTTTTCAAAGCGAGAATCACCGTAAAGCTCCTATTTTTAATAAAACATCAAAACTCCAATTGCGTAACATATGCCACTATGCAGTGTAGAGCATCTAAGATAACCAGTTTTAATTCAGATTAATTTACGTTTTTTTAACCCATGTATTTTACTGTGTCAAAATTATCGTTCAGTGTAAATATGTGCAGATTGAGATTGTATGTTTTTTACAGAAAATAGGTGTAGCTCTTTTTGTAAATATCGCTGAATAAAAGTGATATCCCTTGAATACGTTAACTGTAATTTAGACAACTAACCAACGACATGATAGATGGGAGTGTTGAATGATCATTCAACGATGAAGACAATCTTCATGTGCGAACCTTATTTCTTTTGCTAATTATATGCGGTGAGTTACAAATGTAAATGTTGCTCGTCATTTTTTTGTGTTAAATATATTACTTAAAAATTATTATTTTTGGTACACTTACTTACATGTAGTTCCATAAATCATTTGGCTTCTTTCTTGGTATATGTGGTGTTTTTTGTTGAAAATTGTTGAGCTTTTCTCATTGTTATACTTTAAAATTTAAAAGAAAAGACAATGGAGGAAGGTAATCTATATTACACATTAAATACAAAAATTCAGTTGTTTGACATTCTACTTATTATATTAAAAATTAATACTGGTGTAGTAGAGTGTTACAATTACCCTCTTGGTAATTGCGTATAATTATTAGATATTTTGGTTGTATATAAACTATGTAGTTACTAGATATATAAAACAATTTCAAATAGGTTAAATATTTCCAATACAAATGACAGACATCTTTATATTATAGTATACGTGGAACACTTATTTAATTGTAGGTGTAAATGTGTATTTCTTTTTCAAAATACGCACCACATCAAATACATTCAGTTACAATAATTATAATTCTGTACTCATTTCAACAGAATCACTTGCTTCACACGAATTTTGTTTACTATTAGAGGAGATTCCACTTATATCTGATGAAATCTTTTTGCTTCCATGACACTCGTCCTTTGGAGATGAATTACAATCACTTAACGGTGCTGGGATCTGTGAATAATATTGTTTGTAAATATAGTATTGTTATAAATAAGGAAAATTTAAGCCGTATGTTAATGGATGGTACTTACTGAAAAGAACTCCGTATTAGTGGAGTTAGTACATATTCCAAGCTGACTGATCGTGAACGATTTTTTATAGAAGGCAATGGAGGCTTTTGGGAAGCTTTACTACTACGATTACTGCGACTTTGTCTTCTCTGTATCACATATAATATTTTATACACATTTTAATATATATACATATATTGTATTTCACTAATTTTAATGTTGTAAGTCTGCTTCAAAATATGTGAGACAGAGGACGAGTAATAATTTAATTCTATGTTGAGAAATATGATTAACTACTTTCTTTAAAAGCAAAGCCACAGATTAAAGATTGAAGCAGCCTTAAAGATAAAACAAATCAAAACAAAAAGCCCAGGAGTATTAAACTAGATTTAATTATAGATTCAATATACGTTAGGTACTAAACAGCATTTTTATGAAAGTTTTAAAAGTATTTGATTACCCGTCTAAATTGAATTTTGGAAACAGTTCTCATATATCCAAATTTAAAAGTTGTGTGTGTGTGATGAACCAAACATATAATTATATCTAGCTCTCTGACCTTTTCCATCAGACTATTAGACTTCAAAAATAATGCCAATTTATTGTCCACATAATATGCAAAAAAAACAGTTTAGGTAAATGTAAAGAATTACTTTTTAGTTTAGTAAGGGACAAATTCAAATTGGAATTACTTTCAATTATTTTCAATTTAAAAAAGTTGAACCACCTTGAATACTTAGAAATTCCAACTGCCCTAAGCTTATGAAATCAGTTAAATCTTAATTTTGTTAGTTTTATATCGACTGTTTGGCAAAGTTAACCAAGAGAATCAAATAAGAATTATTTTGGTACAGTACCCAAGCATATTTGTTTACCTTGGTGAAATGGTTTCGATTTTGTTCTAAGATTATGCACTATATTCGTAATGTGGCATACAATAAAAAAACCATTCTAAGTAGATTTAGAAGTGAAAATAAAAGGTTGGAATTGGATTAAAATTTTTCAAAGCTGTACAATTAGAGAGACAGCAAATTATTAAAAAAATGAGGTATTTCTATTGTAAGAGGAAAAACTGACCCCATATTTACATTCCATATCCTGGTTATATACAGTAGGTTTGATGATATTGAAATGCGATTCTTCTGCTCTACAAGCAGGTTTGTTGTTGTAAGTAGGATATACTTGGTGAAAGTTTAGAGCTTGATATTCGTTACTGAAAATTTTACTCACAGAAATCAGCCCAGTCCGTATATCTGCACCATTCCCTGGTTTGGTATTACTACTACTACTACCTTGTATTGCACTACACCTAACACACAAAATAATCATTATGGCATTTCTACAAGTTATCACTACCTTTCATTGCTATAAGCACAATCTTGTTCTGCACCTAAACCAGAATCTGTGTGTTCGTGGCTAACTCGTGGTGCATCTACATCATTTATATCATTTGCCATTCCATTTAAAGATGTAATAAGATTTCCGTACAGCAAACCATTTCCTCTTACACTGTTATTATTATAACAAGTATTATCAGATAATCCTAAAGAATCAAGCATTCTACAAATATAATTTAATAAAAACAATGCCTTAACACCACACCAATTACCTAGGTAACGAATCTAAGTTTTGATTATTAATTTTAGACAGATTGTTATATCCTATTGCAGAATGGTCACATTTTGAATTATACGATAATGGAACAGATCGATTTCTATTCATTTCTGAAACGTGTGATGTGTACGGTGGAGGAGGACTACGTGAAATTTTATCGGATTGCAAGTCGCTGAAGTAACATATTATATATAATTTGTATCTATAATACTAGATTTATTACCTTTTACTCCATTGTTTGATTTTTAATTGTTTGGCATGATTAGTTTGGACCACAGTATAAGGTATTTCACGTAACTGAGTATCACTCATACCCACAGTGTCAATGAGATCAAATTCTAAGTGTTTTTTTATTTCATCGGACAACCAATTTTTTCGTTCTGATGGAGACCTAGATCTAGACCGATGTTTCCGATGTCGGCGAGTTTTGTTACGATAAGATCTCTCAGACTCCGTTTCGAGTCCACTATTAATATAACCTGATCTTCGATTATGTATTATATTTGCCTGTTGTATGTTACTCGAAATACCATCCCCTGATTGCCTGCTTTGTATTTCACGCCACTGAGAACCAGAGTCTACTAATTCATAATGACTATCAGAAGCTCTGAAACATGAAGGTATAATTACTAATTAAAGAGTGCTCCAAATTTTAAGGTTACCTGACTTTTTGCTTTTGGGACTCGCGCTCTAAGCTAAGATCTCTTTTATTTCCCCTTGAACGATGTCGTCTATGAGTTCGGTATGATCTACCAGAGCATTTTGATAACTCACTTTCATTATCAGAGGTCATTCTATTACGATGTTTACGTCGACTAGAAAAGAAAATATTAACGTTTTCCTCATTTCAATACTATTTTAGCATGTGTCTCCATAACGCAAGTCGTTATTCTGGGTTTGTTTCAGATTTAAAACGTTGATTATAATTTTTTAATAGATTCATGTGTATTATTTACTGACCCTTTACATGATCGAGATTCGTTTGAACTTTGGCTATCAATAGAAGATGATCGACATCGAGCGCCAGCTGATCGAACTGAGCGAGGACTAGAAGGAGCAGAAGTGTTGTATAGACCTCTTGAATGAGGCTGAGACCATGGAGCGCTTTTTGTACTTCTAGGTGAGTCAGATCTGTGTTTTGCTTTCACTGATAATGTACAGGTTGCTTGATAAGGACTTTCAAATCTACAAACAATGTTTATATGATGACGTAAGTACCTAAATTTATTCTTACGATTGAGCCGGCTGAGGTATGGAAATATATTTGATTTCTTGCTGTTGATAATGGCTCATCTTGTTTGTATCATAACTTTGTGTAGCTGAAAAAAATATTTTAGATAGTTGTATAAGATTAAGTAAGTGACTTAACTATCTGCTGACCCATCCAGTATGCGACGTTGATACCTCCGTGAAGGGGTCCGTGTGAAAGATGGAGGTGTACGAGCTCGTAGTTGAGCATCCCTTACAGCTTGTTTTTCAGTACTTCCGCTGAATAAAAGCAATGAAGTAAACATAAAGAAATTTTTTTTGTTACAAACCTGTATCTAAACCTGGACCCTAAAGCGAAAATGTCAGGAGTTGTGGGAGAAACTTGAACTAATCTAAAAAATGCGTGATGTTCCACGCAACATTTCCAAAGATGCTTGCAAGCAGCCTTCGAAGGTGTTTCAAAACCATAGGTACTTTCTTCATTCTAAAAACGATTTCATAAAAAAAAAAATTTAACTTATTTCCGTTCCTACATTTTTATCCATTACGCGAAGCATAAAATAACAGCCTTTGAAATAAATTTTTAATATACGTGGCCAATAATAATTTCCTACTGTATTTTTGTTTCGTAATACTATTATTCCACTTGGAGTTAAGCCAAGGAAATATTCGACATTATCTTCTCCCTAAAATTTCATTTTGTAGAAAATTTCAAAGAAAACTGCCATTTTACCAAAACCGGATGAAGATCCACTCCATACATTTCTAACCATTTTACTTTATCTAAATAATTTAATTCGGCTACTGACGGTAACTGACCTCTAAAAATTTCTCAAATGATTCCGCTTCATTTTAATATAAATAATAATAATACTTACACTAAAGTTTTGTGTAATTCAGCTATTCTTGTTTCTAGTTCTAATGTTTGATTTGACAAAAATCGGAATTCTGATGTGTAACCTGGACTATGTCTGCGAGAATCATAATCTCCTAATTCGGCTGAAATGGTATTTATTTAATTAGTACCTACTAGACGAGATATTCAACCAGATATTCAAAACAAAAGTGGTAACAAACATAAAGAAATAGAAGAAATAATCTCTAAATTAGCAGGGAAAATGACATACCAACAGAATTCTTGAAACAAGTAGGGCAGCTGCTACTGTTGCCGGTGTCTTGTATGGTGCAGAATTGTGGATAATAAACAAACAAGAGGTAAAGAAATTGGAAGCGTGGGAGAGCCGCAAACTGCACTGTTACGGCCATTTCTTTCGGCAAAATATACGTATAATCTCTGTGCAGCCATTAAAATTTTTTAAATGATAAATCTCGATGATCGTATTTCATTAGTTCTTATTTATCGCATGCCGTAATTTATATATTTAGAAAAGTCCTGACTGACTGACTCATTAACGCCCAGCCTACATCATTGGACCTAGGTAGTTCAAATTTTGCACAGAGGTTCCTTTTATGATGTAGACAAGAGATAAGGGCGGATTTTCCGAAATGTAACCCCTAAGGGAGTAAAATAGGGGATGAAAGTTTGTATGGAAAACCGTCAGCTTTTAAGTTAAATCCGTAAAAATTGGTATATATTATGGCCTTTCAGTTAAAAGACAGACGTGTTTCAGGATTTTCCGAAATTTAGCTCCTAAGTGGGTAAAATAGGGGATCAAACTTTGTATGGAAATCCGTCATTTTTTAAGTTAAATCCATAAATGGTATTTGGACTTTCGGTTAGAAGTTAAGAAAGACGTACGGTTAAACCGCTTGACCGATTTGAATCAAAATCGGCAAAGATGTAAATGGAAACCCAAGGACGGACGTGAGGTGCTTTCCAGAGACGGATGTAGAGTACTTACCTTTGTAACCGAAGTGTATGTGGACAAAGTCGCTGGCAACAGCTAGTAATTAGAATAAAGTGCAGCATCGCATTCGAAATGTTGACTGGCGATTATACTATCACCAAAGCAAGATTTTATTGCGAGTGGTGCAAACGTTGAAAGAGGGGTATGTAGATCCATCAACAACCGACAAAAATGATTATGGGCTGAATTCCTGAATTTACCATAAGAAAATGAAAATTCTATAAGCAAGATCACCACCAACATAAGAAATTCACACGATGCGACGAAGTAAACACTTGTGTCCAACTGTATGCATGGAAATAACCTACCAGAAACATAAATATGTGAAATTATTTTGGAATGATGTTTAGTCGAAATTGGAGAAGTGCACAAACAACCAAGTGTGTGCATATTTTTGTACAATCGTTGTTGGAAATTATCAAATTATGGGAATTCGTTTCTTCACAAGCGATAAACGTACGGCTTTATTCAAAATTGGGGGGGGGGGGGGGGGGGGGCTCGATCTGCAGCGCCTCCAAACTTGTTTATTCTAATGCCTTAAAGTAAAGGTGTTTTTCACATATGTAAATTAAATTTGGTCAAGTACAGGCAGCGCCTTTAGATTACCTAGCTACAGTGGCGGATTATCGCACAGGCGCAAGAGGCGCATGTCTGTGGCCTCCAAATTGCACCGGCCTCAAAAACAAAAAAAGTGAAAAGTGCATAACACCACAGTTGCACATTGAGAGCACATTCAATATTACGAACCGTACGAGTAATTTATAGTAAATTTATATGCGACAATGCAACAGCAACGTAGCGCGACGTCTTAACTTGAAAAGGCCAAAGCTTAGCGGTTTTACATTTTGTACAACAATAACCAGTTAAATCAG
Source organism: Pyrocoelia pectoralis (assembly GCA_036250285.1). Lineage (NCBI taxonomy): Eukaryota > Metazoa > Arthropoda > Insecta > Coleoptera > Lampyridae > Pyrocoelia > Pyrocoelia pectoralis. The sequence goes on from CM070082.1 coordinate 3,773,801, forward strand.
AAATACCTACTTTACTTCTCTGATCCCATTGATCAAATCTCACGAATGTTTATTTATTACTACTTATACTACTTAAGATTAAGACTTAACTTATGAAAGAATGTACCTGTCTAAGTTGATTCGATTTGTAAACCGAGCAAACAGCAAATGCTTGTCAGCAAAATGTGACTGAAAATCCTTATGAATCCCATATGCTGATACGCAGTATAAAGAATATAAAGAAATAAGAAAGGTAGCAATATAATTATAATAATTGAAATTTTTGTATTGAGTATTTTATTGTGTGTTGTTCATCATTACGTTATTTTTTATTAATATAGTCTATTCTTTTTTGAACATAGCATATTTTAATTTAAAATAAACAGCGGCCTCAAATTCATGTTATGCCTCAGGCCTCCAGAGGTATACTGTGCTCCAGAGTGCATAATCCGCCACTGCCTAGCTACTTCGGTTTCCACACTAAAGTAATTCAAAATTCAAGGCACTAACTAGAGTACCTACAGTAAAAGTGAAATGTTTATTTTAAAGCTGTGTAATGTTTCTATAATTAATTAAACATTAGCCTACTTAGTTTAATAACATAGATAACACAAATTTTACTGTACTCTAGTTAGTATTTTTTGACAAACTGGATATTGCTACCTATTGATATTTTCGATATAATAATAATTGAGTGGAAATTCAAAATAGATTTACTTTATCAATAATTTCATTAAAAAAAAATTAATATTGTTTTAATAATAACTTAATTCGAAAAATATTTATAAGCGACAATAAAAACTAGTCGAAATCCCTGGATTACAAAACGAACTTCGAATACCGCAGTAACGAAAGTATAAAAAAAATCTGGCCTTATCAAAAAGACAAAATTTGATAATTTCGAAATTTCGACTTTAAAGTCGAATATTTCGAAAAGTATTTGAGATATCGAAAAATTGGAACCGGATCTTGAATCAGCATAAAATTTTACATAAGATCCATATCTTAACTCGGTTGTAGACAATACGCATCTCTTGCAACGCACGGACGGAATATTGATTCCAGTAACGAACGAAGTTCGTTGAAAATGCAAAACAGTAAGTAACAATTTTCGAAAAAATGTGACAAAATTCAAAGTCGTAGTGGACCATTGACATTTTGAAAATATGTGTGAAAATGTACAACTGTTTAACAAAAATTCCCTCAAATAATTCCGATTTGTAGATACTTTGTGAATGTCATTTTTGGTTCTTAAATGTAGGTAGGTACTTGATATGTAAGTATATTATTCAATGGTATAGGTAATCGTAAACAAACGTTTTTTTTCTCAGTCGTTTAATAAAAAAATCCTTATGTTGCCAACTTTTTTACGGACACTGTATCTGTAATCTGTATAATCGTTGAATGAAAGATATAGGTATTATTCAATGGTATAATGCACAATCTTTATTTGAAGGCGAAAATTATACTTTCTTTCTGATGCAAACGTAGATTAATAGTAATGGCCTTGTTTATATTATATATAGATACATTAATGGGTAGAACTGTATATGGGATTGAAGCAAATGTAATTACAGTTAGTACCTGAATTAACTATTCTAGGCAGGGTTAATATCCCTAAAAGATTATGATCTTAAATCTACACACTTGAAATAAGATGGTGGGGCTTTAAACAATGACTGTAACAGGTACTTCCACTTTCTTTCATTGTTACCCGTCGTCCATTAGTAAATTAATTTTCATCTATATTACAAAAATGCCACCCACGCCACACATAATCCAAATATAATGTTCACAAAATACGTAGTTAAAAGGACGTTAAATATTTGCGCAAAATCTTATATGTAATTTTGTTTTAAATGGTAGAGGTATTATCCTTAGTTAACGTATCTCATCTACTTAAAATGACGATAATGAACGGAATAAGGTATGTTTTGACGAAATTTATAGATAACCGAAAATCCTATTCGGGAGATATACGGTGTAAGGATGTGGCGGCATGGCGTGAGGTCAAAGGACGCACAGAACATTACGATTCCGTTTTGTATATTAACTCGATGATTCATTTTTCTCGACTACCACTTTTCAACTTTCCCACACACTAAAAAAAAATTTATGGACGGGTAATTATACCTATTTCTAAAACATGAGAGTAGGGGGTGTTCTCCTTTATCTTTCAAGTTGAAGTCACCATTAAAAAATATGCTATATATAGGTACCTATACGTATATTTACTGTGATTATAAGAGGAATTATACTGACCCTTCAATTATCTTCATCAGTAATTTCGCAATAATTTTTAAACAGTTACACCTACAGTTAAAAATCCATTCATAAAATAATGTGAAGTGGGCGTGAAATCGAGATCGACGTTTACTTTTCAGCAAATAAAAAACTAAAAAAGAAAATTTTATTCGCTTATTTTTAATACTACTCGGCTTTTAAAGACTTCAAAAGGACATTCATACGCTCCTCGAATACGAGGGTGCACGGTGCAGCATATAGGGAAAGTTATGTCGGTGTATTTTGTTAAACGTTTAGGTACTCGAAAATTGAATTTAAAGAATACTGAAAAGGAAAATATCTAATAATCTAGATTCTAGAAGATGAATGACAAAATGGCAATATCCCACTTCTTTCGATCGAGTGGTTTGTATGATAGTTGAAAATTCAAGGGGATTTGTAAATAGATCTTACATTGTACAATAAATGCTCCTAATTCAGCTGCTAATTCAAAGGATACTGGCAGTCTTGCTTGAAGGACGTCTTGCTTTACTTGAAGAAAAAATTGGTACCTAAAACAAATGAAAAGCGTTATAAAACATTAAAATTATAATAACAGCAAATGGTATGAAACAATTTCGATACACCATGTTCATTTCAAATAGCCTACCAAAGGGAGCTTTGTTTCAATATAAAACTTTTTGAACTCGGTTTGTAAGTATAAAAGCTCTTGTCGACATATATATCAAATCTACGAACGAAGCAATAAAAACAATAGTTGAAGTTCGGACAATAAGAAAATTGTGAAGTAGGTACTAGCAGTGAAAATCGGTAAATTTATCTGTGAGTAGGGACAGCTAATGCATTTTTTTGATCATTGAAATGTCCGGCTTGAATAATTACAAAGTTCGATAAACCTGTACATAATTTGTAACTCCTACATACAAATTAAGATGTGTAATCGATTCTGTTCGTGATCGAAATTTGATGAACAATCGGTTTCTTGTCGTGATAATAAAAAGCACGACGCACCCGAAATGCAGGAAGATATAATTGGGCCCTACCTGCAAAATGATATGTAAACAAGTTTAGGGAAGGTTTAGCTGTCTATTTAACTTGCTGAAACATCTATTCATTATACGAAAATTTAAATGTAATTATACTTAGAAGCAAAAAATTTTACAGAGTTGTTTAATTATTCATTCGTTAGCACTTTTTTATGTCTTGGTAACTCCTTCTCATGGGTGGGCCCCTCTTTTTCCGTTGTTTCTATATGTTAAACGTATCTCCATTTCGTGGTATTTTTATGTAGGTATTTGTGTATTTTTATCCCGTGAAGTTAGCCGGGAGTTATGCCCCCCCCCCCCCCCCCCATAAAAATTACTACAATATACTGTAATCAAATTGTGCTTTGTTGTGCAATAACAATTATAATTTGTGCCTCTTGCAAAATGCATAATACTGTCATGTAAAGGTAGATACTGTTTTGCATTCAGGTTGGTGGGCTTTGGTACAAGCGGCTCTTGGTTTCGAGTTTGTCAATAAAATATTTAAAAGTAAGTGATTAGAGAAGATAAAATAAAATTCACAATAACTGAAAAACAATATAAACCGCTCTACAACTACGGGGAAGGCAAATAAACCTGAAAAAAATAAGAAAACAATAAGTTTGTTAGAACTCTGAATAAATCGTTATTAGGTAAACACACTTCGGTTATTATATTTATTTGGTAGGTACTACACAAAAGTGTACGAGCACCAATCGTGTTTTTGACAAGCGAGAAATAGATGGGACGGGGTATTGGAGACTCAAAATCGCCGAAAACGAAGAAAGTCTGCGGTTGCAATACGGTTGTTATAGAGTAGGGGGTGTAGGATGTAGGTGCCGGTTCGGCGAAAGAATATTCCTGCAGTAAAAGATGAAGCGGTGAACGTTCTATACCTAACACCGCTCTCCATGTGGCAAGGTAGGTTTTCAGGAATATAGGCTGTGCCGCGACCAGTTTTTTATTTTAACCACACGTGAATCTCAAAGACAGTTGTACAAAAAAGAACTAAATATAATTCTTTGATTGTACCAAATACCGAAATCCATAGGACAGTGTGGGAAGCACACCTCGAACTTTTGGGCAGATTTCACTTAAGGCTAGACCTAGAGTGTATATAAAATAGATGAAGCAGAGTTTTACCTTTCTCGACTATATAGCAGCAGTACTTGACGAAGGATAGTTCGAAAATCTACGGACTGATCGATTGTATAAATGCAAGGTGCCCCCCCCCCCCCCCCCCCCCTAAATGACGCCCCTGAAAAACGTCCACTGTTTTTCATCCGTCCCGGTCGTCCGTCGGTCTTGCATAAAGAACTCTTAATCGCAGCCTGTTATCTACGACGACAGTATAAATAATGTCATCGCATAGGCGAAACAGTCTATATTATCAGGGAATCCGAGGAGGAGAAGTCAACGATCCGAGGACCAAGGCTTGACGACGAAAGCATCTAAAACCATGCTGGTTAAGATAGAAAAGTGGTTCAGGAGGAATTCCGTTGGAGAAGTACTCTCGAATAGTGTTCTAAACTCGAGAAATCGGTCGGTACGATCTAACGTCTCTGAGATTCTTTTCGCCGTATTTTAGAATTGTTTAAAGTTTACCAATCTTCTAAATGACAGGAAAGTAACCAAATCTGGTACATGGAATGAACAAGTAGGGGAAGGGGCATCGAGCAACATCCGTAAAATGCTAGCATTAACTTCGTCCAGTTCGCAAGCTTTGTTCTTAGCGATGGGAACAAATTTCAATATGCATGGCATGCAATAACTACATCCTTCTCATTTGTATGTGTTAACAGCCTATCCCTACTTTTCATGTGTCGCATCAGTGTGGAATAGGTTTTTCTTACTTCTTTGTTTCTTTTTTTAACAGTATTCTGCCATTCTAACTAAGCTCTAACATAGTAGGTTCTTCTTTTGTTTCTTTTTTCCATTCCACCATCCATTGTGTTTTGTTTCCTTTTTTTGGGTTTCGCGTGTTTTGTTGGTACTCTATTGCAAATCTTCTACATCTTTTCTTTTGATGACGTACCTCCTCTTTTCCGATTGATCGTTGATAAGACGAGCCACTGCACTCTTCGTACTGCATATACAAAACGTATACCGCCCTCAACTTTTTCTTTGCATCGTGACACGCTAGACTATTATTAATCTGCAGTAATAAAATTGCGCATCAAACGGGAGAAAACTCTATGGTGTGAGGATGCTGATGTAAAATTTCATTAATTGGTGGTTATGGAAACTTCGTCGTCAACCTGATTGCATGTAATTATTGGATCTTAACTTCAGTTGCAAATGTTCACCTTTCCTATCATTTTTTTGAAAAATGTTCTCATTTAAATAGAGAAAACCATTTAAAAATTGTTGTACACAAAAGGCAAGTCGATTCGTTTTCCTTTTGTGTAACTTTGAACATGTTCACGCCGAATCTCCATTGCTCAAATTTTCATAAGCATCCCCAACCAAACGTCCATTACTTTTCTTTGTTCTTCTTTTAAAAATCCTAATTAAACTTTTTGTATCTTGTCTAGTAGGTATTACTCACTACTATCAATAGAAGAAGATGAATCTTCTAATTGTACAATAAGGGTAGGTAATCACTAATCACTCTATTGATGTGTTACCAAGGAACTCGATGGTTAAAATCAAACAAGTTACATGCCTGAAAACAATTTGGTTTAGTCTGTGGATTATCTTATTTTAACTGAAGTAACACGTTCAAATTGACAATAACGAATTTATAAAAGTTATGTAAATGAATTTTTTTTCAACGATCGAGATTTAATCTTCGACTCAAAAAAGGGCAACTAAATATTGTATGACAACTAGAAAGAAATTGAAGCAATTTATTTAAAAGTATGTCACTATTGGTTGCGTTTCAAATTGACAAATTAGTTAGCTAATGGTGGTCATCAATAATCAGTGCAAATCTAGGTGACCGTTAATTAATGGACGATCTAAACGGGAATTATGCCACGTAAAAATAGTTACGAAGATAAAATCTAATGTATACTGCCGTGTTAGTGGTCTTTCACTTTTTCTATACAAGTCCTGTCATTTATAAAATTCATTATTTCCTGTCCATTTTGTGCCTTTTTTGTACGATATGGGAGCTTACCAACCGACCCAGCATTTGTAGACAAATAGAAATAAACCAAAATTTTGCACTTGTACTTACCTTTTAAAATTCAGTTCCTTGTCGTGTACAAGAATATATATATATTCACATAAGGAATGCCCATCATTAGTTCTTGTTTTATTTATGCTATATATCTTGACACCTATTTCATATTCTTATTTTTTGTTAAATGGATGGAATTTTTATTCGACTTCATAACAAATGGAACACGACGGTTTAGTGCAAAATGGCAAACTTGACAATAAATTAGGCTATGTTTGGGCGTTTGAGTTTTTTCCACGCGCACGTGTTAAAGCTCAATGTAGCACAGTAATGGAGTTTTTGGAATATTAGTATGACTGAGACAGACATTTGTTTTTTATATTCTCATAAAGTACTTTTAATGGCAATGTTTATTTAACTGGGGTTCCCTTGGGCCCCCGTTGCACTTCAGTCCACTGTAATTTATAGCAAGATATACCTACCAATCTCGCTTTCTTTTACACCTATAATGACTTTTATATGCAATAAATAAAATGCGAAAAACGTAAGTAATTATGATTACAGCATAAATGTCAACTCACCTAACCACAGTTCTGTATAATGTACAAACAAAGTAGGTAAGTATATGTATTCTGAAGGGAAGGTTTAAATAACATTTAATTTGGTCGCAAGGGTTTTAACGACACTTATTTTAGATCATCCAGTGATTGATCCAGAGTTAAATAAGCGCTGAGATTCCTATCAAGCCATTATAATAAATGAAAGATACTGTGCTTCGAGGTTATTATATATTAAAAAATGAGAAGATGACTTAATGGTGGGAACATGAAGGAAAGAAACCGTGTACCTTTTATTTGTTTCGGTGAGGATTCAATCTGACTGTATATGGTTAGGAACATCTTTTTCAGTCATCATCCAGAGGAGTTTGACCAAATTCTGTGTAAATACAAGGTTTGAAGATTTTCTGTTTTTGTAGAACGAGTGTATTATTTATATACCTACTATACCTAGAGACATGGAAATTGCAATACCGATAAGGGGGCGAATTTTTTAACTAAATTTTGTTACAAAAAACTACAAAAGATAATTTTCATTTTTAAATGATGTACTGGGCCACCCTCATCAAGCAATTTCCTCATTCGGGACAAGTCAAAAGATCTAGGTGACCATGTCATCATGTTAACGATCCATCTTGAAAAAAGTTTAAAGAAGTTTTTCCGATATGAAGCAAACATTATCGAGTTGGAAAAGAGTATTTCCCATCTGGTGAAAAAAGGAGAGGTATAGTGTTTTACCACTTCAGCAATATAATAAAAAAATATACCTACTTACAGTATATTACTCAATCAATACATTAAGCTTTGAAGTTGCTCGGATGAATATTAAATGGGATCTGGTCCCACAAACAATACAAATGAAGCTACAATACATCAACTATGAATACTATGTAATCTTTCACTAATCAATTTAAGCTTGAGAATGGAATCAGTGGTATTCCGAAACATGTCGCTTTATTGTAATTAATCACCAGTTTTTCATCACTAATGAGTGCCAGGTAATACGATATTAGGTACTACGTCAAAATTTCAACCCTGCTATTTGCATTGTAGCAGTTTAATTACTATCATACTTAAATATTTATCTTCGTCTATATTTGACTTGAATAATTGGATTTTTAAAATAGTTTTATGAATTTATACTAGAGACCCTTATACCTACGCGCGCTGCCACCTTGTACTAATTGTTGATTCTGACTGATTGTGTATTTCATGCGTTCCTAGTCTGAATTTTACGTGCGTTTTTAGTTTTGTTTTGAGTTGATTGATAAGTAATTGAAGAGTGCTATGTCAACAGCAGAATGTTGTTTGTATATTTGTAGTTTTCCGTTTTCGTTGAAATATGTTTTGTTTTCTTTTATTAGGTAAGTAGTAAGTACTATACGTGTTCATTTTGTTTAAATAAAATTTGTATTCTTAAAAATTATATTGGGCTGGGAGTGTTGGGACTTAGGGACCAATTTTAAATAAAATGATGGAAGCTGAGAAAGGGGCGGCTGGTACTACATGGCCTAGGGCGGCCAAGACTGGAAATCCGCCACTGACCACAAAAGATATTGTGGTAATATATCGAACACGTTCCAATCTAGTGATTGACATTTGAAAATTCTGGAACAGGTGGTCGAGATACTAGAAAACATTTGAAATCAATACAGTAAAAGAATTAAAATGTTAAGATTGACTGTGACCATGTCAAATAGTATCGTAATCGCCTTATTTTAAAAAACGAACACTTTTTATAGTTCTAATGTTACTACATCCATTTTGGGACAATTTCAGGGGTTCTATCAAAAAAGTAGAGCACGAACACAATGGTTTTCCAAAACGAATTAAGGTGAAAGGCGTGGATAGAAGTGATAATTTATAATTACTCCAACCATTAATTATCAAGCGCATGTCCACCTACAGCAGCAAATAAGCTAAACCCATAATGATACTCTCATACAAAAATATCTAACGAAGTAATAGTGAAATTTAAATTTTGAAACACACTTTTGTGATGGTCCTGATTCTTCCGCATTTATTTAGTCGGAGATAACAAACGAATCCAGCGCTCATTTCTAATTAAGATAAATATCTTTATTATATGGGGAGAGATTTTGGATATGCCGTAATCTTCGAATGCGTTTGATGAATAACAGATATCGAATTATTAAAGATTTATTCATCACAAAATGTACACAAACGCATCATTATATTACAGTTTCTGAGAAATCCCATAGCGTGTATACTCTGAAAAGTAAATTATTTTCAAAAAATTAAAGCGATTTATCAGATGCCTGAAGCAAGGCGGTCGCGCATGTATAAGGGAAGAGTTATTGGTAGTTTTGTTTTGGCTAAGGTAATGATAGTCTTAAATTGCCTCGAGCTAGGCCATGAGATGGGGGCTGCCGCCAGACGATATTAGCATATTTCATAATTACCGTGTGATTTCTTCCAGCAGTTTACAAGGGTCGGCTGCATAGAATTTGACGCCAAAGTATAACTTGCACGGATCTTCACCTCGAAGTTGACGTCGCAATTTCTTCACAGGATCTAACCAGTGCTACAATATGTAACCCATCTCAATTAAATTGATTTTTAACTACGCATTTACTTACCGGTTGACCATCACCATCTAGATAACGCAAACCGAAGTACGCAGTTTCCAAAAGATTTAAATGCCTGAAGACCACATCCAAAATCGCCTGGCCGGTACTTCCATCCTAAAACAAAATATAATAATTACCTTCTCATTGAAGATAATTGCCTTCTTGCATGAATACCATAATGTGCCTTTCCTATACGCATTAATAGTAATACCAAAGAACGTAGTATATATTACGTTCTTTGGTAATACATTTGGCATCGCATTCCCCACGCCAATATTGATTTGGGAAATAAATTATAATAGGCGACGAAATTATTTATCGCTCATTACATATTTAAATAGATTAACCGGAAATTATGTAGATCTTGCTACACTGCAAAAACCCCCACGTTAATGAAACTGGACGACCAGGTTTTTTTAATTACAGGCCATGAAGTATAAACAACGTACGGGATGTAGTAGTAAGACATTTAATTTAAAAAATCTGCAAACGCTGCGTAAATACAAGAATTTTTTTTCTTTCGCGCATTAAAACATTTCTGATAGCATGAAGATTCGTTTTTTAATAAGCCAGACGCCCAAGGTAATTATAATTTGTTTGGTAAATGTAAATAACGCCCGAAAGGCTTTTGAGATGTGGATCCTACTTAAATGTTTTCTAGAATTCAAGATATAGTCCCAAAACCTCCAAATACCAAAAATCAGGCACACCTTATAGCCAGCCATAGTGATAATCTTCACCTTTTGTACTACTAAAGTCAAAACTCTTAGACAGCTATCTCAAATGAAAGTTCTTGAGCTGGGGAACGTAAGGATGAAGGTTGAAATCAACGTTTACAGTTACAGCTTCCTATTGAATTGAGTACGTCGAATTTTACGTAACGATCATAATTATTTGAAAAATGATAATGAAACTTAGGCAAAAGTCATATTTTTCGTTGCCGAAATTAGTAAACCATGTAATATTAGGTTACGATGGCAGCTTCATTCACCACAAACGTGCCAGCCTACATCGGAATAATGCACCTTTGTAACTGTAATTAATATATGATATAAACTTGGAGTAATGATATGCTAGTTCAAGGAGGGGAATCCGGTTGTAGCACCTTTGCTGTATTTCCTTCTTGTCTTTCCTTCAAGGAATCTCACCAACACTCTAGAATTGTAGAATAGTATTCTAAATGGCCCTTTTTCTTGTAGTGGATCTCATTACTGCCCCAAAAAATTGGTGTCATGAGTTTTCGAATTTTCTGGCCGACTGCGACACCTTAAACTGTTTTGGCGACGGACCATGTTACTTACTATCGGGATCGATGTTTATTTGACTTAACTGAACATTGAACACCAGAACTCAATCTTGCCGTTGCCAATAAATGTCTGAAACACTAATCCAACTCTCCTATTCGTAACGAACGACAGCACGCACTTTCAATTGTGACTACGTTTCCAACACACTTATTTTTGCCATGGCTAGCTAATTATTCCGTTCTTCGGCACATTACACATGTAGCATTGCACCTTTTCTCTCGTCGAGAATTAAGGAAAGATTGTCTTTTGTAATTAAGCTTCTCTGTCAAAAAAAATATGAAGAAGCTTACCTTTGGAACGTTGCTTATCCGCGTTCCATTTTACAAGATGCCACCATTAGTTGGAGAATGGAAATCAATCGATCATTAGAATCCTTACTAAATATGTAAAATGTTTCACATTCATTTCCATACAGGGATGGAGCTGAAAGATTATTTCACATTCTGAGCATTGGTGGTGTAATGAAGAATACAAAATTCCGTTCTGTGGGGATATGAGTTGATCTTATAATTTTTCGTCATTTCAATATTAATACTTGCTCAAGGTGAAATTATCTAATAGAAAGAAAAAGGAACGAGTGGGACGACCTCCAAAAGTTATAATTTGTTCAGGAGCGATAGTTGTGGTGATGGCTACCAAACTACAGCAATAGAGCAGTTCTGGGAAACGGTATTATACGAATTTTTGAATCTTACGTACTTTGCAATTGTTAGGGCACTAATGTGGTTTTGACTAACATTTTGAAACGTATAGACTTAATGTTTTCAATTCATTGTAAAACATATGCTGTTCCTTTAATTAGTTTCTTTAGTTTTCCTCCGATCTTCCCTCTTGTTTAGATGGGGTTTTGAAGAGGAAGTATGAAGTAAAAGGGAAGTATTGTATTAGTGTTCCAAAAAAATTGACCTATGCAAATTTTTACATATCTTTGCGTTTCTGAATACGTAGATTCAAAAAATGAAAAAAAAATGTCCGTCTGTCGTCTGTAGTCTGTCCGTACACATTCCTTGCAACGCTGTAAACTCAGAAACTATTAAAGTTATCGAAATGCGGTTTTCGCCAATCGATTGCATTCGGACCAAAGACGAAAATTCTAATATTACCTTTGATGACGTCACTTCCAGTATAAGCTAAAATGGCGGCACTCATTTATTTTATAAGATAAAGTTGCAGTTTTTTATGTAGTTTAAAAGAGTATTTTTTTCTTAATTCGGCAATATATATTGTGCTATACTTATTTTTTGAAAAAAGTGTTAAAAAATGACTGCAACGCCGTTTTTTATGTAGTTTAAGAGTATTTTTTCTGAATTCAGCAATGTATATTGTGCTACATTTATTTTTTGAACAACGTGTTAATACCAGGGAAGTCTCGTGGCAACTTGCCAGAATTTTTTCTTCATGTACTAAGAGAATGGAAATGCATCCCACTTAATTGATCTCTCAATCTTCAATTTTAAGAACTGTTTTACCTCTTGTTTGTTCTTTTATCAATTCATTCCGAATTTTTGGTAAAAAATAGCTTATTTGTTCTTTCTTGTGATGAAGTGTGTCATTGTAGTGGTATATAAGAACTAAATTTTTCACACCTTTCCCTTATCCTCCTGAATGAAGTTCCTAGTTTTACATGGTATAAAATATCATCCGTCCAGTGAAATTCTTGTTTTTGAATTTTGTGAAGATATTTTTCTGTCGTGGGAAAATAAATATTAAAATAATCCCAACGAACAGTAAACAGAAATTGTAGTCGCAATTTTTCGTAACTTAAGAAACCATCTTTAGATAAGCCTGGTGTGCACTTGTTCTTTGCCCTCATTTCAGAAATGTATGTGTAAGAGCATATAAGGATTATGAGAACATAATTATATCGAACCAGCGTACTTATAACATTTAAATACACATTGTAGTAAAATAAGTGGCACCCTAAATATTTACCACCCAGGGAAATGACACGGTTTGTTTCCCCTCTAGCTGCGATCTTGTCACTGGTGTGAAGTGCACTCTCTAGCTTTTGACATTTGTAATTTTGTTATTATATAGCCCCTTGTAGATGTTTGTTGGCTATTATCTAGCGTTCGTTGGTTTTGATATTTGTGATAATTAATGAAGTTATCCCCCAACTTTCGAAACTCACAATTTTTTGTCTGCAATCGTGTGTAAATGTTTGCTGGTCGGTGTTTCCATTTATTTTTGTTAATTCATGTTTATTCATAATATGTAATAGAACATTAACAATTTAGTAATGATTTAAGCGCGCAGTTAATCGCCCAACTTCCAAAAATGTACAATTTTTCATTTGCATTGTGTGTTTGTTGGCTATTTTTTAACATTCTTTAGTTGTTTATTTATAATAATAATAATTAACTATTATTATTATTAATCGGCATGGGTGGAAGAAATAATACAGCTATTGTTGTTAATGGTTTTGGTAGTAATATAATATGCTCTTACTACCAAAACCATCAACAACAATAGCTGTATTATTTCTTCCACCCATGCCGATAAACCCATCACAGCTACCAAACGTAATTAAAATTATTATTAATATTATTTAAGCGTGTAAGCTTCGTAACTTTCCGGTTGACTGGTCGGTAGTCTATATTAGCTACTTTTTGATGTTAACTGTTTTTCTCCTTCTTCCATTGGCGCTTGTTTTATCGATGGGCTGTCTCCATTCTTTTTAGGTGCCCTAACGATCTTAGCTGGTTCCTTTCGACTAGTTCCGTTAGACCATTTACTGCTAATTCATCCTTTATGTTTCCTACATTCTAAATTTCGAGAATTGGAGGGTTTTTTACCTTTTAATTATTGTAAATATTAAAAACCGACTTCTGAGCTTTGCATCGTTGCTGTGGCTTTTTTAGTACGGATCGAAACAGTTATCTTTTCAGAATGAGGATTTACTCAAAATTCAGGATCATTTCAAATATTTTTCGTAATTTGAAAAACACAATGTAGAAAGCTGAACTATTTAAAAATTAAAACAATTCGATTTTTGATTAGTGATTACTATTATGTAATTACACTACAGGAAGAAGAAACGTGGAAAAATCAGCTTAGCTGCATTTTTCACGATCTGACATGCTTTCAGAAATCATACGAGCAAAAAACGTCATCGATGACCTTATTATTTTTCTGTAATAAACGAACAATCTGTTTTAGTATATTTTGCAAATCGCTCGCTCATGCTACCAAATCCAATTTATCGAATGGCATGCAGTTACGAGGTAAATAAATGGAATTACAACTGAAATGAAGGATTCATTCGAATGTTAATTCTTATACCTAGTGGAAATTTAATTATCTGCGCATCTGTTTATTTCTCATTTCCACCACAGAGGTGCGGTAAAAGTGATATTGCTCATGTCATATAACAGTAGTAGTCCACACGGCTATTATAAAATATAAAATACGTTATAATTATAATTAGTGAAACTGTCTCATATAAGTATTTAATTAATACGTGCAAATAATAAACAGCAGGAAATCATCAAATTTCTCTCTCTTTCGATCGTAATGACACCGAGAGTTTCCACAATTATTTAATTGAATCAGCTTACAACGGAGTATAGTGTAATTAAAAACGTGATAAGTGTATAATTTGTTACAATCGAACTTTTCCATTTATTCACTGTCCGTTTTTAATTTAATCTTGAAGTCGCTAAAGTATAGAAAAAGTTTACAAGCAATTAATACGTTTAAGTTTAGGAAGAAATATTTCGTTGCCCGCAGTAAGGTTCAGCCTAAGAGTCTGGCCTATAGAAATTGTGGTCTAACCATAACAATGATTAATGGCTATTCTTTTCATACAACTTACGAAACAAAGTACAATAATGAGTTCTTCAAAATATAGTGGCACGTTTTAAAAGTATTCATAGATAAAATTTAAAGTTCAAATAAGTTATAAATATACCTCATATTATGAAGCCATATTATTACCATATCCATCAATATAAAATTAAAAAGGCGGAAAAATTCTTGTTCTTCAATTCAAGTAGGTAATCAAACATGAACATAAAAATTATTATATAATATGAACGATTTATAAAGATTAACGTTTATGTAAGTGACTGTAAACTGTAATTAACACCTTAATTTCTTTGCGGCACATTACAATTTCACTCCCCAGTCTATAATCGCTTGTAGCAATCCACTCAGTTGAATGATTTTGCCTATTCCCATTATAAAATTGCGAAATCTTATCACGAAACAACTTCTAGTAGGAAGGAAGTTTCTTGTGCAAATGGGTGAACTACTATAGGTACGAAGTTGTAGCTGGCGAAACTAGAAAAATCGGGAAGTGTTGATAAAAGACGAATCCATTAGTATTAGCAATACTGGAGGAAGAAGAAAGTATAACTAAATAGAAAAGGGTTGAAGATGGTCTGACTATGACACCCAGACTCGCCTTCCTTACATTCGTGAAGTCTCACTGGTAAAGATTAATGTGCGAGTACTTTCGCTGGTACGAATTTAATCAAGAGCAGTTCACGAAACGGTGAAACTATCATTATATGCATATAAATTGGCCGTGTAATCAAATTAATTAAAGCGCGAGATATAGGTGTCAGTGGCCCCGCAGCGAACTCACTGTATATAATTATGTAGATATACATAAGATAAAAGGTAAACATGTTAAACAGATTACTGAACAGCACAATAAGATTATAACAGTACCTATTAATGTGATTTATTACTTCAATTGTATTCCTCTTTGGATAAAATCAAATTCAAAATTTGAAGACCCAATCACAAAATGTAAGATCTTGTGAAAGGCAAAAGGAACGTTTTGCAAAATGTGCTTCTTGCAACTTTTATGCTATTCAGTGTAAATATTAGAAATGCACATGAACACCAAGAAAAATAAAAGGAAATAAAAAGACCCCAGCCCCAACATGAAGCATGAAGGTGCTATTGAGAGAGACAGTTGAACTAAAAGGAAAGAAATCATACTTGCAGAGAAGATAAGTCGAGTCCAAGGATCTTGCGTTCACTGAAGCTTGAATAGGGAAGGCGTACCCATACCAAACCTGCATCATACATACATCCATGTGGAACGGAGTTGAGAAGAGTACAAAAAGCTAGAGAATATGAACTTAAAGAAAACAGTATCCCTCCAAAACCTCCCCTGATGAGAAATTGGTTAAGTGGGAATAGAAGGAACAAATATGGAACCAGAAAGACTATAAACCAAAGTTAGCATAGCTTTAAGGTAACGTGAAGCGTCAAAATTTTGGATTGAGAATGAAGAATGAAGCGCACCTAAGTTTCATACCCGGATCATTTTACGTTTCTATAACCATATTTGAGATTTACAACTACTCTGTGATGAACCAATCTAGGAGATCCGAAAATATATAATTATGTATGTGTGATAGTCTAAAAAGGGGGCTTCACCATACATTATTTCTAGAAGAGCCGTTTTCACAACTGAAACATTAATAACATTCATACGCATTAAGCGATTTGAGTCAAACTTTCTGTTGTTTTAAAAGTCATTTTCTGTGGTTAACCTTTAGCAAACTGTTTAAGAATTAAAGCAAAATGTATCGCTCTGTATGTGCAGTAGTATTCATTTCTGTGGTTTTAAATTAATCTTTTAGGAATTTCTATGCCATATAGTATCACTTATCATATGCGTTTTTCTTTAAATGTTGAAGATGAGATGGTAACCGGGAGCATATATATTATATATAGATAAACACAAGCACTAATCGATTTAAAACTAAATCCATAACCATCACAGAAAATTGAAAATCGTATTTTCTTTTAAATTAATTTTAAAATTTCACCTTTCAATTTATAGCGAAAATATGGGCGTCAACCGTATATTATGTGTAAATTCATTTAAGTACCTACATTCATATCTCAAGTTATAAGATTTTGAATTTAAAATGAAACATTTTGAATAAAATTCGTGGCTTTCATCCCTCATGTAGTAAAATCGCATTTTTTAATATAATATATAATTGGATTAAAATTTTTATTTCACGTCTTTTATAAACTTCCTACGATTAGGATAAAATCTGTAAGGTCTACCCTTAAGATTTTTTTACTATTTGGGTTAATAGTTTGTGAAATCACTGCTTTACGAGCATGGAATGAAGTCTTACGACAGCTTCATTCTAGGGGATTGCGAGGGATTAGAAGCTCTAGCCTTACAGGTGTCGTTGTAGCATTATATTTGACATTGGCCGATAACGGAAAAGAATTAACTTTTCCTTTTAGTCAAAAATAATTTCGCAATGTTTTCTATTACCGCAAGTTGAAAACGGAAACTGAGCGTCAATTGAACCGACACTACTTTCCTAACAAAATTAAGCGCGGCTAGAAGAGCATCATCAAAGATCATTTTCGAGGTGCACGGTCTGGTACGTTCCCAAATTAATAAAGTAATGATATGATTGAAAATCGCAAAAAAATTTGGACATTGCATATCAGTACCGACAGTACATTTCCAAAATTGAGATAAAATGGTCACCGGTTCAAATTCATACACTATCGAAGTGCCATTTTGACACTTTGAAACTAGAAAATAGAAATCATTTAGATGGCGGCGAATGACATCAGTTGTGTTTCAGTGATTGATTAGCCTGTGACAAATCAAATGTAAGCCATTTCCTGCGCCCGCAATCTTCAATGTATGGTCAGTTTAGGCATTGAATAAGCTTATTCAATGGTTTAGTTTAGGACTAGGTTAATACTTGAACTAAAGGAGTACGTTCGATCCTTTTTATTTTATCTATCCACGTTCACTTCAAAGTATTCGCATTTTTGTCAATGTTCTCTCCCTTTGTTTGCGAAAGTTTCGTTCCAAACGTGCAAATTTTGTTGAAATTCGGCTTGGTTTCTAGCCAGTAGTCATCTGAATTTACCTAGTAGCACATTTTATTAATTATAGCGCCCAATAGTTAGTATCGCGCCCGAAAGGAGGGTTCCAGGACCAGAATCGATAAAATAAAATCCACCTCTGGAATGGGGTGTGGTCATACTTGAACAAAAGAGGGTATATTCCGCCCACTTTCGCACCAAAATGAACCAATCTATTCCATCCTTTGGGCTGAAGATGAAAGGATTCGAGTGCGACCGATTCGAAAGACTCCATGAAGATCTTGGCTACCACGCGTGAGAGCGGAGAACCAACAAGAAGTCGTCTAGTTGGTAAGGGCAAAGTTTAATTAAAAATTCTTTTAATTCATATTTGAATTTTGTTATAGGGCTGATATTTTTTATCCACTTGAGCAGACTATTAACATTTTTTAGCCCCAATACGTTAGGATTATTTTTAGTAATATTTAATCGAAACGCGGGGAGTCTAAAGTTTGCATTTATGCGAGTGTCGTGTGAATGTATCATACTTTGCGTGGGAAATTTGTGTTTATTGGTGAAGACAAATTTACTGATTTCCAAAATATAAATTCCAGTTAAGGTTAGAATACCACAATCAATAAACAGATGCCGGCAAGTTCTGGAGTCAACCCCATTCATAATCCTCAAGATTTGTTTTTGAATTTTAAACATCTTTGTTGCTGAATGCGAGTTACCCCAGAAACATATCCCGTAGGAAATTCTACTATACACGTTAGCGTTGTAATAGGAAATCAAATTTGTTATGGAAATTAAGTGCTTTAAATTTCTGATTTGAAAGCAGATAGAATTTAATCTATTTGCTACAGATGTGCAATGTGTTGCCCATTCCAAAGGTTCATCCGAGGGTTCATCTAAATGTACACCTAGAAATGTAGTAACGTTAACATTAGAAATTTTGATGCCATTTATGCCAATATTAAGGTCCGGAAGACTGTATTTTTGACGTGGGCGAAATCGGATGGAATTTGTTTTTTGGTGGTTCAAGAAAAGTAGATTATTTGAAAACCAATTATTTAAATGGCTTAAAATTATATTGACGTTCTGTTTTAAAATATTATCATCGGCGTTGGATGAAAGAAGTGAGGTGTCATCTGCATACATTAGGCATAGAGGATTTGAATTTTTATCTACATATATGTTCAACAATGTCGTTGATATATAACAAAAACAAAGTTGGACCTAAGATACTTCCTTGCGGAACTCCTATGTCAATTGGTTTTAGGTCTGATTTATAGATTTCCAAGAATTATTGTTGTAGGAATGTATTTCAGTAAACTGAAACCGATCAGATAAAAAGAAGTATACCAGTTGGCGACAATACCACGTATGCCGAGTTAAGTTTGTGTGCAAGTATTCTTTGCCCAATGATGATAAGAGAATCCTTGATGGAAACTTTGCTAAAAAGGAACGTAACATCTTAAGATTGGTAACGTATTTACTTCATGAAAACACAGCTACAATCCTAGGCATACCATATCAAAGGGCCTTAGAGGTTAAGAATGTTTGTTATGACCAAGAATGTGAACACTTAAACACTTAAAATTAGAATTGGAGTGAAAGAGCTCACTTCTCGAAATTTTGAGAAACGTTGTTTTAAGAAAACTCGTCTCTTATCAAAATTCAAAATGTTACACATCTCTCGAGAATTTGGTCTATCATTTTCGGTTTATTTTAAACAAATGCTCTTGAGCTATTATTTATGGTCTCTGGATAATTGCGTAGAAAATGTTTTCCGTATATCATGAAGTAATCTGACTGATGGTCCAAACGACCATAAGCTCTAAAAGGGATTAGAATTAATTTGACGGAAGCTTGTTGAATCAAAATATTGGTTTCAATGAATAAACTACACATTTTACGGGCAATTAAAATGAAATTGTCTGTACGGACCAACTGTAATTTCCATCAAACTCCTCTTGGTCACACCCACAGAAATCAATTTCCTGAAGTAGAGTAAATGTACTAATAAATTAATGGACAGGGTCTAGACTATTTGAGTAGTTTATTGAATTTTGTCCATTTCTGTATTAATTAGTTAATTTACCGAACACACCTACTGCAATTTGTATTTTAGACACGAATGTGTAATTTTTATACAGAACTTGGCGTTATAAATGGAAATGGAAAGATGTTACCTAAGTGTTAATTTATTCTTTAAAAATTTGCTCATAATTTTCTTCTAAATCTAGATGTCAGATATCTGCGAGATGTAATTATTAATAACTTGTTGGCGTACACTCTAATCCAATTAGATATCCTTCCAATTTGAAAGTATGTAAATGAAAAGGAAATATATACGTAAACAATCTGTTATTCGACTAGGGGAGAAGCGAATATTTTTACTGGCCCTTTTTATCTCACACACCCGGCAAATATTTCCGAATTTATTTGCGATTTGAGCCTTTCTAGCGCCATTGGTGTTTCGTGCACCACAATAGTTTCAACGAACCCTTTTGATTATACATACAATTGTTTTTTCAAAGTCATCTGTTCCAACTGGTTTAACTTTTATAAATGTTCTCTTAAAAATGTTATTGGGTAACGAATTACCATTTACTAACTTCGTGCGGCATTGTACAAGTGAAGTGTTATATTTTAGGAAAACATTCCATAAACGCTCTCGTTTCTACTGTGTGGCATAATCTAAATTACACCCATTTGTTTAATCAACAATAAAAATGACCTCCTACATGGCAGCAGAATGATTCTCCTGGGGCAATCACAAAATGTCACCAAGTAAGTGGGCGATGAACAATCGATTTTGTAAGGTCGATTCTAACGATTTACGAAATCCTTGGGTCATAAATATTATAAAATGTATCAATTTTATTATACCTACAAAAAAAACTGTTGCATAACCCTTAACGAAGGTTATCCTTTTTTGCTTCTCATTGGCGAAGGAATACCTAAATTGCAAATCGTCCACTTTTCACGGATGAGTATTGTAAAATTTCCCAACTGTAAGATTGCTGTTAATATAATTATTGCCTTAAGCGGATGTTTCTTCGTGCGTTAAAAATGCGTTCAACGTTATGTAAAAAGGACAGTAAATTTTATTTCAGTTTACTTGAAACAATATTCAAATATGATCTTAAAAAAATATGTTTTTATTATTACAATTAAGTCTTATCACCAAAAAGTTGATTTCGTAATAATTGTGAGATAAAATTAAATGACTATACATAATATTTGTCCCTCACTGACTTGTTTGATGAGTTAACTTGTCTATGTAGGCGGAGACTGAATCGTGTAACCTGTATTAACATATATAATATATTGTTAGAAATTAGGATATTAATCATTCCTAAGTTAGATTAGTTTCGAAAATGTCAACTGTATAACTGGTGAAAGATCAACGGTGAATGTGAGATGGCTGGTATTCCATCATTCTAATAAAGTGAACGCTTAACTTTGCAATGGACAACAGTCAAGGTAAGAACTAAAGAAATATTACAGGGGCTCATTAAATATTTACATTTTTCATATAGTATAACGTAGTTTGTAGTAGGTATGATACAGCTAGTGATTATTGTTTCGAAAGAATCCCCCATGTTGGGGTAGTTTCGAGCTTGATTGTCCATTGTAGTTTGAAGTTTAAGAGCCATTCTTCTCCAGAGAACTTTATTAACCAAATGATAAGATAAACTAGATTCATGAAGTTAATTAAATAAATAAATTGTAAATAGCTGTTGAGAAGGGCCTCGGAAGCTTCACTACAAGTCCTCTCATTTAATAGATCAAATGCCCTCAACTAACAACGGGAAGTGAACCCACTATTGTATTTCTTAAAAATGTTCCATGCGGTTCTATCCATCAATAAATTGTTCGGCATAGAGATCGCCTTTTTACTAGATATTTTACCAAGCATGATTGATGATTCAAAGCCAAATCTATATCAGAATCTTATGAAAAGTCGCCTGGAACTACCTAATTTTTGCTCTTTCGGTGTGTCTCTTTTCCTTTCCTCCTCCTCCTCACGAACCATTATGTTTTTCGTTCATTTTTGCCACCAACTATTTGCATTTGTGTCATTCGGATGAATCCCCAATATAAATCATTGACACAAATTGCATTCATCTAAATAATTGTAAGGCAACTCCAATTCCAATGAAGCGTCTGCGGCCAGTCACACAGTTTGAGTTGTGTCAAAGCTTACTAGTTTCGTTCATCCTTGAGTTTCAGAACCGTTGGTTCTTGGAACCCAAATAAACTGTAAAAATGTCTAGTGCCTTTAGATACAACAGAAACCATGTGAAACATTGTTTTGCAGGATACGCAGATTAAACAGTAAAAATCTCTATTTACTTAAGCAGTATACTTTTGTCGACTTTACAGATGATGAAATAAGAAAAAAATGTTCGCAAATCTAAATTACCATATAATATAAACGATTCGTAAATATAAAAGAAAACTAAAATTTTCATTAATAGATAATAATTGAATCGAAAGTAACGGTAAACTTCACGTTTGTGTGAGGTAAGTCCAAAAATACTTCAAACGACTTTTGTGAATAATTTATTAAAAGTGTCAGTTTTTGGTCTGACAAATTTGGAAGACTTAATGAAGTTTCGAATGATGTTTCGTGTGTGAATAATGATAGGACGAAAAAGTTACATGTAGACAGTATCCGTTTGGAATGTTCAGAATTTATATTAAAAAAAGTTACGGCCTTTATAATTATTTCTTTACCTGTAATATTGCACCGTTAGACCTGCACACCACGAAGATTGGAATATAATGGGTCCAATTATTTTTTGGACCCTCCCACTTGAAATTTAAACATCGATAGGGTTTAGGTAAAACGTGTAGTAAATCGTGTAAATTGATAAAATAATAATTTTTTTTTTCATTTTCAAACAATACGGGTGCGTTGCATGGAAATCATGCATTACTAGCCTAATCACGCACAGGGTTGGGAATCTAAAAAGACAAAGGATTGGCATCCACGTGCGTGAAGAAACAAATGTTGTATTAAGTATTGTAAAATATTTCTGACTAGTAATCAAGTATTCTTGGCCAACTTTTGTTAAAGGAATTTAAAGGAAATCATCCTCTGGAGATTTTCTGTAAAAGTACATCGTAAAAGGTGTTACCGTACAGGATGTCGTTCTGAAAACTCCCAACTGAATTAATTTAAACTCCTTAAGAAGATAACTAAATAAGTCATTAACGTAATTTGCCTTAGAATGAGCTGACTCATCTACAAGTTATGTAAGTACAACCCAAAAAATTTTCTACATAAGACAAGTATGGAATAAACTCTAATTTTCAAAATCTGAGAGAGGCGAATTTTAGAATGTTAGTGCTGCTTATTGAATTTCCTTTGTACCGTACGAGAAAAACAAAACATATTTATCCTATCCCTGACAAAGCAGAAAAAATAGTTAGTCAACAAGATACGATCTTTTAAATTGGTTTTCTATAATCTGGTAGCTTTTTTCCTAATGGTTAATTTCTTATTGCTTTCGGAGAATCTAAAATACAAAAAGTTATTGAAGGAGAAAACGGAATACATGCTTCAAGATTTATGTCCACTATATTGAATAGAATTTGAATTCAATCAGCGCAGCGTTTAATTAACAAGAGGAAATAGCAGTGATCGTAAAGCATTCAATGCAATCATAATTTTTTGAGTTCAGTGATACATATTACATATTATATTTTACTACTCGTACACCTTTACTACTCGGTTAGGGATTATTCATTTCTTAAGACACATATATGATTCGATTTTATGATCGATACTCATAATAATTCAAACTCCAGTTCTACATTCAGTTTTGCTTGTTTCTTTTGAATTAATAGCATTCAGATGAACGGATTTGCTTTTGTTTCACTGATAACAAGCGTTCGGTTGCTTACCGATATTAATTGCGATTTATTCAGAATCCTTTTATTCCTTTTTTAAGCCAGTGTTAAGAATTGACGATTGCAATTTGTAGTCATGCTCTGAAATGTAAATATATTGAATTTCAACGATGGCACCCTTATCTAGAGGGGTCGATTTCATTTAACGATTCAAAGCGAAACTGATACTTCAGAAGTAAACTGTTTTCCTTTATTTTCGCGTCATTTTTTACTTCATTTGCAGGAAAAAAGATTTATAAATGAAGTGATTATTTCTACCAACACCATCATATATCGTAAAGCGATGTAGATGATTATACAAAGTGACTATTAAATATAGAAGCATGACGCTGAAATGAGCTACTTATTTGAGATATTGAGAAAATTACCGATGTTTTTTCAATTATTTCAGCATGAAATGAAAATGCTTGTTTTGAAGTTTGTGCATGAGATCATTGTATTAAATTTTTTTAATGTTTAAGAAACGATCTAGCAATGCACTGAAAATTTATTTTTCTTAATTAAGACCTGCAAATATTATAATTACTGTTTTAAATCATTGACACCAGAAAAATGGCGATTTTATTTACTACCAGCTTTTAACAAGTCACTGCGTTAATCGAATCTAATAAACTTTAGTTTAATTAGGCGTTTTATTGCTACTGTAATAATTTAATTTAAATTTGTTCAGGCTTTAATTCTAGTTTTTTCGTTAAAAATAACAGTAATAAATCGATACCGCAGCACAATTTTTGGGAATCACTTGGGAACATCGCAGTTAGAGGTACATACCTACAATTATTGTAGTCTGTTTCGAAGCTCACTGTACGTGTTACCTTATGAAATAGGTACTTAAAATTTCAGGTGTCAATTCACATAATACTGCAAACGGTATATTTAGTGCGGCACATTCTCCGTTCATTTACTCGAAAAGCACCCTCAAACAGAACTTGATAACCTAAATTTACATAAAGTTGACCATTCACTCAATTAAGACTGCTGTATAATGCGTGTAGAAGACTAGAAAAAATAAATACCTTCACATTTTCCAATTAAAAGTTATGAAAAAGAAGTAATAGTTAAGAAAACGTCGTAGCCATTAAAATCGGATCGTTCCTAATTAGCAGGAACATAAACATCCGAATCGCTATCTTAAGTTAATCTTGTAGATCAAATCCTTTTAAGAATGATACCTTTAACTACCACACTTCGGATAATGTTTTGACTTAATTTATTCTAATAATTACATTTTGTAATGTGACATACGATGTATCCCAATAACAGTAATTGATTTTGAACATCAGGAAATATAATGATTATTAACGTTTTTCCTAACGAATAAGAATACTTAATTAGCCATACTAACGAGCCAATTTATTTTTACAGTTGTTCAGATATAAAACTTACCTGTATTTCATGAATAAGTTCATGCTCATCTAACATTATAATTTTGCAGTGAATTGTTCGAGCTGTGGAACAAATGCAATCCATAATAAGCGAAGTTGATCGAAGCTCTGAAAAAAAATTAGGTAAGATTAATAACAGGACTTTTGTATGTTATTTTATAAAGTTTAAATTGAGGAAACTTGCTATTAAAGGTAAACGGCACTATTGCTGTAAGTTATTCATTTGTATCAGTTAATCTCTGCGCACGGAGAGGAAATGCAAAAAAAAGCTTCCTGTGCAAAGGCAATGATCAACACGTAACAATTACACTATTTAATTGCAATTAAACGATTAAAGTAATAATCTCGTTTTCCACACCAATTGACGATGTTATAGATGTTACTTCCTTTGGAAGTAATGGGTCCGGCATGGATACGGAACTTCGCATCTTCATCATATTTTTAAGACCATAATAAAGTGCTAATTTATTGCGGCGATTTAAATTATTTTGCATCAGCCTATTTAACAGTCATTATACCTTAAAAATGGGAAATGCTAGGTTACTATTACGTTGACACCGAGGTTGACACCTTCACTTTAATAATTTCTCTAACTAATAAATGATGATAATCATACTATACTTTCTTGCTAATTTATTGCTTATCGAAACAATACTAGATTAATAATAGTGAAACTAGAAAATACTCATTATAATAACAATTAAAGTTGGCTGTTCGCTCGTTTGTTAATATATTATTAAATACACTTGAGGTGGCAGTTCCTCACAACAGTACCTAAGTATGTTAAGTAAATTTTTTCAATGGGGAGGTTTTATACTGAAAACGGAATACGGTCTTGATTTAGTGGAAAGTCCAAATAAATATTGCTCCGTAAATAAAATAAAGACGAAATTACCGTCAAAATGTTTCCAAAAAATGTGTTTAAGTGTGGTAGTGGAATACATGTACTTACTGAAAAACAGAATCTACCAAGTAGGAAAAGTAAAATGATGAAGGCATTCAAAGTTATTTCTAGATAAACTCGATGATATGAAAAAAGGAAAGCAAAATAACCAGGATGAAATACAGCACGAATTAAAAGATACAACAAACAAAATAGTTGAATGGGAATCAAAAATGGCAGGTAAAAATGAAAAATATGGTAAAGTGTAAGAAATTCGTAATAAAATGCAGCTAACTACAAATGATAAATGTAGTAAACGATGTAATGGAAATGAAGACGAAAAAGACAAGTTTGGTTGAAACAACAATTACTAAAGTAAAAAATTAAAAGGAATACAAATAGATTAATTTGAACCAAAAGTTTTACAAAGAAAATACAAGACCAACGCAAAGAACTATAGTAGTAAAACACTTGAAAGAAACACTAAGTTAAGAATACAACAATAGGATAAACATAAATCGAGAAACGTTTAGTCTTAAAATTAAACTGATTTGAAGGAAACATCAAGAGGTTCCAAATGAAGGTAAATAAATGAGACCAAAAAATGGAGGTAAATAAATGAGACCAAAAAAAGGGAAGATTACTCGAACAAAATAGGGAAGTTGAAGAAAAGATGAGAGCAGAAATATAACCAAGGTAGGGTAGTAGGATGGATAATAAGGACAAAAGGAAAAGAACAGCCCCCCCCCAGGCGATTGCAGCGCCGCCTGTTGCAAATAAAGAATAAGTTCCCAAATAAAAGTTTCATAGTTTTTTTTCCTGTTTTCGAATCTGCAATAAAAAATGTTTCCATTTACGTCAACCCCCCCCCCCCCCCTATCTGCTCCCCTGGGTATCGGGGGAGGGGGAGGGTGAAACTTGTTACAGAATCGGGCGTCCCCCTCCAAGCCATCAAACTTTTATTCGGCAACTTTTTTTGTCAGATGTACTCATTTCGAGAAATTCTCCTGGTAAGTTAAAATGGGAGACCTCGTTTGCAGGGCCACTTGTTGCAAATAAAAAAACGTTCCCATGTTCCCAAATAAAACCTTCATAGTATTTTATGCTCTTTCTCAATCTGCAATAAAAAAATAGGGGTTTCCATTTAAAATTTTAAAGTCGCCCCCTGTTCCCGCCGCCCTGGGAGTCTGGGGGACGCAAGGTTAACAGTATCAGATGCCCCCCTCAAAATCGTTACCTTTTTATTCGAGACATTTTTTGATCCGACCTAGTGTTGTAGAATTATTGCAGGTGGCAGATTAAAATGGGACACCCGGTATACTGCTCACTTCCTTGTTAAATGGTATAATGAGGACACAGGACACACTCTGTGTAAGAGGATTAGGTTTCAGTGGTTGCACGAAAAATGGAAATAGGTGTGAGTACCATTTCGGGCGGTTCAGGATTATAAAGAACTTTTCATTTCTTTCTCATAAGAAAATTCTACCCCCCCCCCCCCCAACTTCAGATGACGCCATGAAAAAATTGTATAATGTCAATTGACTCTCCTGTAGGGTTAAATATTAACTGAAATGGGATTGAATAGTGTACCCGCAGCCGCACTACCATTACTAACACCTTGATCTATGGATTAGTAATCTCATTGCAAAAGAAAGTCCAATTTACAATGAAAATTTTTAATTTTCTGGAAGATTTCTATTGCAAATAACACGGTGATCCCTATGTTTAATCTGTATAACTTACTACCCCTTTGCCACCTTCCCTACGAGCACAAACGTGTACAATTACATTAAATTCTAAGTTCAACAATTACTGTTTAGAAAGCAAAGCCACAAAGCCATGGGAGAGTTAACAATTAATACGGTTCATCACGCAGCATTTCGTTCCGTTTTATTACTCTGCAGTAAAAAATATGTACGCATTTTTTCTTAATTCTGGACACCAGTAGCGTCTCCATCTTCAAATTGGGGAGTTTCGGTTCAATAATGAATGTAAAGTGTAAGAGAATTATTTTATTGCTGTTGCGGTTACGTTGGGTATTCTTTTTGGTTTTTGCCGAAGCATTGAGTACATAACAAATTTGTGGTCATTGAAATCAACTCTTGCGAGCAGTTGACTTTTTTATCAATGAAAAATTCGGAAATGTGCAAAATTGAAACATGTAACGCTACTGTTAACGCCTTACAAGTTACAAGCCTTTAATTGCGGAACTGTCTGATTTTCAGATCTCGGTTTTTAATGCTATAAGTTACTGCGTGGATCTAAAGGAATTACGTTGTTATGAGAAATCTGAAGAAATATAAATATAATAGACGATGGCAGTCAACATTTATAAGCCTCTAATGCCCAAATAAAAACATTAATCTAAGATTATCTCCACTTATAAATAAGTTATGAACAGGATTTGAAACACAAATCAAACCTTATTATCGGGTAGGTGGTAGTATTTTGGAAACAGTTTAATGTTCAATAAAACGCGTATTAATTACAAAATTAATTACGTATTCACTGTAACTTTTAGTTAAAGCTCGATTTGGTAGTTGATATGGCTTTGAATTTTACAGTTTTCCCAAATTTTGTCAACATAATGCTATTTTATTTTAAAGTTTTCCGAAGTTAGATTATCGACAGACTATTGAAATACGAAAACAATTCCAAGTGGATTAAATGATTTTCAAAAGTTGTAAATACGGCGACCTCAAAAATTTGCCGAAAAGGCGGAGTTCATTCATTTGTTGTTGTTAACACAACTGCACGAACTAAGTAAAAAACCAAAAGAAAGAACAACAACAAAAATATGAAAAAGCTTGAATAAAAACCTCATGTAAATTGGTTGAAGTATGACGATGATTGTTGAAGATCTCGAAAAAAAACATGCCGGCTGGGAGCTTTATTCACGAAAAATAAATATAGAACATAAAAATTATTAATTGTAGAATGTTGCTGAAAAGGAAAAAGACCGCGGCCGATGGTGCGGGTAAGCAGCTAGTAGACACTAAAACGAATAATCTAAAAATAAAATAGAAGTGTTTTACAAGTCTATAATCAACTTATAGAATTATTGGGCACAAATGCAACAGAAGAAATAGGGAGAGTTCCATATTGCAGAAAACATTATAAGAGTAGGAAAAACCTAAAGCACTAATAAGGCTGCAATAAAGTATATCCGGTACAGTACGATAAAAAATAAAGACAGCATTCATTGAGATCCGGAAGATGGATTGAAAGAAGTACCGTTGATAAACGCAGCCAAATAACCCATAAGAAATGGGATACTAAAGAGTGTACCAAAAATCGGTAATTCCAAAAGATCAGAAAAAGATGAACATCAAAATAAATGGAAAATTACTAGAACAAGGTAAAAGGCTTGGATGTACGATTAATACATAACATAGAAGAGATAAACAACAGAATAAAATCAGCAGTAAAGCTTGTTATGATTTATGAAATATACAAATAAATAAGTAGAAACAGACAAAAGTAATAATCTTGACACATGGGTGGTTGAATACTAAGCAAACAGGAAGATAAAATGCCTTAGAAGACTCATTGGAATTTAAAAAAAAGGCAAATTTCCGTATCCCTGAACTTAGACGACCATGGAAGAACTTAATCGTAGTAAGAATGACAAACAAGTGCAAAAAGAGTGGCATCGACAACACCGGCACGGGATAAGGTAGAGCGACCCAGAGAGGCATGAAACCGTGTGAAAGAACTATACCTACTAAACAAAAGAACAAAAGTAAAAAAAGACATAAGATGAGATGGTGTCGGAAAACAGGAAAAATGATTTATTTTGTATATTGCGTTTAAGAGTAGGAAACGGTTCATGTTTTAATTTTCGAAATTTCAAGTTTAGCAAGATTGCTTTTATGTACCTATTTATGAACATAGAAATTATGGACAAACTATTGGTTCGCATCCTGGCCTGGATTAAGAAGTAGAAAAATTACAGAGAGTTTGTATCATGGAGAAAAACGCCTTTTTACTTCTACTCTTCACATCTGTGACTTTTCACAAAGAGAATTGTCTATTTGCTTGGCAACTTGAATGCCCCACGGACCTAATGTTAATTTATACACAAAAGTGATCATTTACAAAACGATTAATTATGACGTTTGAGTTAGTTGTTAATTAACTTGTAAAACTTTATTGAGTGATCATCTTTCATTCGTTGATTCATCAAATGAATTGGTGGCGTGCAAAATTCCGAACGAAAGCGCATGTAGATTCGATCTCGCGAGAAATCAAAATATGGAAAACACTTGAACTTCCGACTCAGTTAAACTACTTAAAAGCTATAAATGAAACAATTTTTAACGTACTTACTCGATTCGTCGAAAACATAATACGAATTAATGAAGATGATTAATAAAAGTTGCGAATCTTTGACGACTCATGTACCGTTATTTCAGGACGTTTGATGAAAGATAATATGTTAACAGGACTAAGGCAGTCTATTTTATTTATTTTCCGTATTGATTCTTTCAAAAACTTCTTAATTGCTATAAAATTAATTTAGAAATGATAAAAGTTGCAAATTAAAATTACTTTCTAAAGTTCTAAGGAAAACAAATTAATCCTTTCATTTTTTCTCTGTTTTCTCGTATGTTTATCTTCGCTGTTTAAGACGGAAAGTCGAATTATCAACATCAAGGAGATTAACTCTCTAAAAACAACAAGGGAATAAGGCAGAAATTCTAAAATTAAATAAATTGAGTAAATATACCTACTGCAATCGGATCAACTACAAATCGTTTTTTTACGTTTCAGAATATTGTCATTTTCGAATTCAATGACACATCATGGTATCGGCTCCAAAATATTAACCATGTTATCACGGTTTAGTGGATTGCAAAACAGTTTGCATTTCATGTTTCACACATGGGGTGATTTTGGTGATTCGCTCAAATGTTGATCTGATTCCCTTCAAAAACAAAGTCCCTGTACTATGAGGAAGTGCGCTTGAAGACAGGTGAGTATGAGCCTAGATTACTTTCTGAATCCTTACGCGGTCACTCAAAAAATTTGCTTCCATAGGCAATAGTATACTCTAGTCTAGATTGAAAACTAAATGTTGCACCTTTCCCCATTTCATGCGACCATCGGGCATTCCCAAACAGAATCAGTGGAAGACGTCTTACTGCCAGTCCAATTTCCGCTGAAATCTCCCTGTGCGAAACTATAGTACAGTAATTTTAAACAAAGAAAAAGTAAGGAAACCTCGAGGCCATGCGAACTGATATAGTTGTACGAATGTACGCCCTAATTCAGCGAAACAGAATTTCATCCTTCTCATAGCGCCGAACAAGACTATTCCAGTGACTGTCCCCATATTATTGGAAGACTGCAACTGTTCCATACAACTTACTTTCTTATTAATGAACGAAAAAATAGAGCTATAAAACGTTATATTTTGGCGAATCTCATTAGTTAAAACTCCAAGTTTAGGTTATAATGTTTAGCCTAAAACTGTTGCAAGAGCTGCAAATGGTAGTGAGACTTAAACCTTGGATAGAGCTCCATTCGCGATTATGCAATGAAAATCTTCTATGAATACAAAAAGTGTGTATAAGCGAAATGTTCGAGGTGCATTATATTGCCAATCTTCATCTGGCTATACGATTCCCCATAAGAACGGTGATATATTGGTAAGGATTATTATTATTATGTACGGTGCCCGTCTAAAGTCCGTTCCTCCTCTACTAATTTTTGAACCACCTGCTATATCGCAACTAAATTTGTAGGGCTTAAATAGGAGACGAAAACCTACTTTTTTATGGAAAAAGTTTCAAAATGGGAGCCGAGCGCCATCTTGAATTATTCGCATATCCCACTCTCTCATAAAACAACCTCCTCTCCTCTTGCTATTTTTTTAAGTAGAACATCCCGTATTTTATTCCATTTTGGAAATCTGCTCATAATTCTTAAGTTGTCTCTAATAGACTTAACTCCTAAATTTAATTGTTTTCGAAATATTGCTTTGCTTCACACAGATTTGGGCTCTTGTAACTTTTATTTTCGAATTTGAAGGAAAGTTTGAGCCAAACAAAGCAATTGAATGAGAGATGGATGAACATGTTGAAAGGTTCGGAAAAACCGTATACTCACTGAATCAAAAAAATCGTTGAATGTTGTAGACATGTAGAGCAAGTGAGCAACTATTTTTTTTCTTCTTCATGCTTACAATCTATCCTATTAGATAATAAGTAATTAGTGTCTTTAGTTTTATATACATTACACATTAATAACATACAGGAGGTAACTTCCAGTGAAGTCACTCCTCAACTATTTTGAATGATAAAGATGAACTTTAGAAAAAAAAAATGTATTCTCTTGCTTATCACCTTAGCAATCTAATGAATCTTAACAATCTAACATTCTAAGGGTCACATCAATAATACCATTGAAGAAAATGCAGCACGATCGAAAAGAATTTGTATTGAGATTTCGAAGTACGATCTTTCTTGCCCAGGCATTGTTTGTAGGCTGGGGTAGAAAATGTCCATACACCTACCGAGCGTAGCGCGTGGAAATGTATATCCTTGCGCAATGAAATCAAATGCTACCTTAAAAAGGCACGAATTCTCTTAACGAATGGCATTTTGTTGAAACCAAACCTTTGAGGAGAATTCAATGTTTTCTCAATTTGGGCAACTTAGTAAGGTAATGCTGTGTGTTGACCATCACAGTGAGTAGTTGTCTCGGAAAAGCTAGGACCCAATTACGTCATATTGCTTTTGATTTCTCGTAGATTGTTTGACGACCAGTATCGACAATTTTGCTTACAACAAATGGTCCTCCTCATTTTTACAACATAGCCCTTCACGACCTTATGATAGATTAAATATGAGTCCAAAGTTACTCCAACGTAAATTGGGAAGAAGTTACGCTTCAATAGTGATTTTCATTTTAGCGTGAATTATTGCTACTCACATAAAAGTCAAACAGCATGCCAAGTATGATTTTACACTGTATGATTGTAGCAAAAAATCACTTACATTACAATTACCATTTGCGATAAACACAGACCAGAAATTGACTTCTGCAATGTCTAACGAGGCTTCCTCGAATTGAACGTTTTCAGTTCTTTCAACAATATTAAAAACAAGAAAAAAGATTTAACATAAACTGATATACGACCGTTAGAAAAGCGATTAGGTCCCAAATAGCGCAATAAGCTCAACAGAGAACAAGTTCCGATTCGGTTACGTTTGTAGTGAAGTCCATTTTAGAAAGTACAAGAACAAAACAATGTAGCCACGACATTTACAATAACCAATTATAACGGGTACTTCCGAGAATATTAGGCCAACATCCAGAAGGGCGACGCAATTTTGTCCAACTCTAATTAAATTTTACCTCTCAATCTACGTTGAAAATAAATAATATAACTTAGTTTTGTTGTTGATGGTCTGTGTTAGTAATGCGAATTTTGACAAATGAATTCGTTCCTCTTGTGGGAATAACAAACACAGAAATGAGAATCAAACAAAATGAAATTAATTAAAATAAAGGAGCGTATACCATTTCGTTGAAAAATTAGAAACTCATAGAAGTTGCAACAACTGATTAGAATTTTAATGGACGTTTTGTAATTTTACCCCGACAAAAGAATGTCATCAGGGGAGGTGTAAAAAGTGTGCGAGAAAAAAGTTTTCTTAAATTTGGGGTTTTTTAGTTCGATCGAGGTGTCCATGAACAGGCGGCTCCTTATTTTTTATAATTATTTACAAAGAAAAATTAGCATTATATAATCTTTTAGTCTGGTTTTTCCGCTGTTAAAATCAGTATGTAAATTAGAATACCAAAAAAAATATGTGTAAGAAAGGTGTGGAAGCCTGACTTTTTTTGTGGACAAAGTCGACAATTAAATCAAGAGTTTTTCGAAGAGCTTCTTTCTGCGGATACTACGAAGATATTTAATGCAGCACAAATGGCAATTGTAGAACTTTAGTCCTCGGTTCATTATTACTTGTCGAATGCTTGAATTCAGTAGTCTAACCAAGAATATCACTAGGCGAGGAATAGGCAAAAGAGTAGCGAAACGCTGCTCACTAATTTATTATTATTAATTAGTACAATACAAACCATTAAAATGAAACTCCACGTTGAGTTATTGGAAAAGATCTATCCAATTACAGGTCGCGCGCGTTAAGGAAAACTAACCGTCGCAGGCCGAAGTCGAATCGGGTTGCTATCGAGCAAATGCGCCAATGGGCGTTTACTCAAAAGACGTATTTTCAATTTACGCGGGCTAAAATGACCATTGCACATTCAAGTCTAATCCCGATTCGACTTCGGCATGCGACGGTTAGTTTTCCGTAACCCATAGTATTAAGCAGGATGCGCACTGAATCGGCTCAGCTCGGCTCGGTACAGCTCAGCACAATCAGCAGTTTTGCTATGCATGGCAACAAACGAAGTCCCGCGCACTGAATCGGCTCGGAACCGTACGGACCTTTTCGTTCAGTTCGGTTCAGTACAGATTGCTCGAAGTAGCAACTTTTCTGAACAGGAGGATAGCTTTCAATAGTTTAGCCAGTGTAGTAAGGAGGATAGCTTTCAATAGTTTAGCCAGTGTAGTAGGTGCAAGAAAGTTCTAGTTAATTAATAACATTAAACATGGCTTTAAATTAATCGGGTGAATCCAAAATCTCGCGTGACCCTTTCGAACTCGTGGCAAGCCAGAGCTATCTTCATCTTATTCGTCCGAAGAACTGCTCGATCAGCTTCACTATTAAGAAGAGGAAGAAGATAACCGTACGCCCATGCTTTTTGTAAATAAAGACTTCACAGGTCTAAACGTTCCGAAAGGACTGAATCAGTGCGCGGTAGGGTGGGAATGCTGATTGTGCTGAGGTGTACCGAGCCGAGCTGAGTCGATTCAGTGCGCGTCTTGCTTTAGTGTTACTATTTGAGGTTCCCATTTTGGTGTACTACAAATCATTTCTGCACATAAAGCAGAATCACTAATTGAACTAAATCTCTGAATACAACACTTAAATATTCCTGATCATGGTGCCACTTGGTGTGTTCCAGGACGTTTGCGGTATTAATCTTGAAATTAGTAGACGACACTTGCTCATCGCTTTCTGTAAATTTAAACAAGTTGACAACATTTTATTCACGAATCTTCTTTAATTCTCATATCATCATTATTTTCCTATAACGATCGTACCCCTCACACCTATAACTTCTACTCTCGTTAATAAATAATACGGCAGTGAGTTCCACCACGTATAATAAAAAAACGAAGGAGGAGACGAAGACACGAGTGCTGACACTTTTGAGAAGTGATGGAAAGACTTCTGGCGTTTGGTTTGAAATGGTTGTTTAGCATAAGTACGTCATATAAACAAAAACCAAGTTTTGAGTGAAATCTAACGAAAATTGTAAAACGTCATTGGGTGTAGAAGTTCGATTGACACAATTTTCTTTTTGGTGTCTTGGGGCATTCCCACGAAAACGCCTAAAATTGTGGCAAACCAATTCGTGGAGATTGCACCACGATAACGCACTGGCCCAGACTTGTTCGTGACTTTGACCAAATGTAACACCTCAGCCATGGTATTTACCAAATAGGAACCACCATGTCGGTGACTCTTTCTATTGTGAAAACTGAAGGGACCCATGAAAGGATAACCAGTTACCAACACTGAAGAGTTCAAGTCAGTGTTGCTGAAGAAATTGAACCGAAAGATGAGTTTTAGAGGTGCATAAAAAATTAGAAGAAACACTGGCAGAAGTGTATTAGCTCTGAAGCGGATTACTACTACTAACAATAAAGATTTCTGAGAAACGATTTTGATCAAACGTTACATATAAATAAGTACAAGAGTAGATTTTTGGGTCCCAATCATTTTACGGCAATTGAATCGTTCCATGGATCTTAACACAAGTGGACTCTAGTAGTGACGGCTCGTATTCCTCCACTAGAGCAGCAAGCTATTGCTAAATATTACACTTCAAATTCGATGTTCTTTGATATCGAAGTTCAATACATCTGCCTCGCGTTTTCAGTAATATTACAGCAGGTATCAGTTCTCTAAAACTTTAAATTAAAATATCTCACAAACGAATTGAACGATTTTAAAATTTTAAACGCAGTAATGCAAGATATCAAAAGACCTTTCAAATGACGTATCACATGACCCATGTTGCCATTTAAAAAAATTAAGGGTATGTTTGTGGGACCCAGGGGGTTAAGGTATGAAATCTCAAACTTATGTCAAAAAGTGTCCCCCTCGATATTATTATAGACGGGTATCGCCGATTTTTCAAATTTTGATTCTGTTAGAAGTTATAAAGGGTGGCTCCTTTTCGTTGAAAAACCCTGTATATGCTTTTCATCCTGTATAAGATTCGTTTCTTTACAGCGACTTTATTATTGATTTTAGGGAAAAAAGTTTACTTTGAAATGAAAAAGATATTTTTCATTATTAACCGTCTATTGTAGTTACAATGTTGCTGAAAAAAGCTGTGTCTCTTAATTGTGGAACAGCTGACTGTTAATAAACGAATGATATATGTACCTATGTTGCACCTAAAAGTGGATGGGTTGATACACAAACATTTGAAAATTATTTTTTTTGAATATCAGTATTGAAAAACCTGTGGTTTTAATGTGGCCATAATTTGCGTATTGGTGTATGATTAGTAGAAGTGGCAACGGAACAGAACGTTATTAGGGGAGACCGGGGCACAATGAAACAGAAATCTTTCTATCGCCTCTAAAAAGCTCAAATTTTAATGCAACTTCAAAACAAGTGAACCACTGCAATAATTAGAGTTTTTAGTATATGATCAAGGTTTCACAGTAGAAAAAATAAGTTTTGAGTAGTGAGTAATGTGCATTTTAATAATAGGTTGCTCTTGTTTTATTGTACCCCATGGCAGGGGCACAATGAAACTATGGGGGGGTCACAATGAAACATCATCAAATATGAGCGAGAAATGCATTTCTTTTTATAAAAACATAATAAACAACATAAACTATACATTACTAATGAACATTCAAAGAACCAAATTTAATTCCAAATTTCAGGTAACATTTTTGACGACTCGTTTGTCCGAAAAAACTGAGTTGTGGTAAAATTAGTTTTATCGAGGTCAAAAAACTAAAGAAACATCAGCAACTTGCGGGTTATAAAAATGATCACTGACTTCTTTTCCGGAGGAAATCAATTTCAAATTCATCATTTTTGTCCTTTGAGGTGATAATTTTACCAATATAAAATATTTTTTTCTTCCTTTGCGCAGTAAATTCAACAAGCACATAATCACCCTCATTTGGGCTCTGGACAAACTGCATCCTTCTGGTGTTCTAACACTCAGAGTTTGATGTCTCTTTATAAATCCGTACAACCACTCGACTCCCGCCATTTCTTCATTTTTCCACTTCTCTGGGCATTTAATTGCATTAACGTGTGCCATCTGATAGGCAACTCTTCTAATTTCAATAGTTGTTAAACCATAAAACATTCGAGCAGAATTCACTATATACTCCACCAACTGTTGTTCCTGGTCGGTTGTAAAAATTTGTCTCACCTTATAGTTGGGGCACATTCGAATTTCCCCATTTTCATTATTCTTGCTCTTTTGTACATATCTAAAAGTAAATTGCTTTCATTTGAAATGTGATCCAAAATAAATGAAAACTTACCTAAAAAGAGTAGAAAAAGAGACACCTGTTTGTCGGGCTGCCTTTCGTAACGACATTCCTGCAGCCACTAAATTAACTGCTTCTCGCATCGAATCATCAGAAAAGTTTCCCTTTTCGGTTTTTCGCACTCTGTTTCGAACCATGACGCCTAAATAACAACGTCTTTTTAATTGATTCGATACGGGGCACAATGAAACGGGGTACAATGAAACGTTTCATTGTACCCCCAGAAATCCGTTTCATTGTAACCCAAGCAACACTTTTTCAAGTTTTAGGTTGTGGAAAAAAACAAATTAAACATTTCAGATTTTCCAACTTCTTAACTTCAAACTAACGATGCAAACTATACATAAATTACCATAAACTTGAATTTCCTTAATAATATAAACATACAGAACAAAATTACATTTAAACGAAAAAATTACTTACCAGTGAATTCTCAACGGTCGCCTTCAAAAATTGTGTTCAACTAATATTTCTTGCAAGTTATGGTTTGACACTTGACTTAACATCCCTAAGCTAATTTATGATAGATGGCTCCACCTTGAATGTTCATGTGTAACGGTAAAATATTAAATGTTTTATTGTGCCCCGTGTTTCATTGTGCCCCGGTCTCCCCTAATTATCCTAAATTAACCTGCCCATTCCAGCCATTATCTCCAGCCAACGAATCTGGTTGTGTTTCGATCGTTAGAAGTATGGGTATAGGGGACGGCAAAAAATGAAAATATGTTACCCAATTGTTCACAATTTCAGTGAACTGAAGTAAACATTTATCTTTCGAAGCAATGCTTGTGGATTGAATCAAACAGGCACCAAAAAATTACAATAGAGCGAACCGCGTATGTGCCGAAGCAGAAAAGAGTCCGAAACATTTGCTAAACTAAAGCAATGAAATGCACATTCTGAAAGGGAAAATTAGCTAAAGAAAACAAGAGTAGAAAACAGTAAAGCAAAAGAAGAGCACGAAATTTGAAGATGATCAAACTTCAAATGACAAAAGATTCCCAACATCAACCAAATTGAAATGAAGATATTAACCTAGAAGAGGAAGATAAGGAAAATAATGAAGAAAATCAATTAAGGCTGACAATTGAGAGAAAAGAACTGGTTTTTGATTAAGCTTGCTTTAAAGAAGTGTTATATCGGCCAGGTCAAAGACGTAAATGTGTTTTCTTTGGACTAAATCATAATAATTTTACCGAAACCAACATTTAAGAGAGGAAAATTCATCTTTAGTGTATCTTTTGGCAATCTTAATTTAACCCTGCACTTTTGATTACACTACCCCTCAAACATTTCTGCACGTTCTTTGCTAAAATACATATGCGGTGTACACTTACTCCCACTTACCGTTTAACTGTAACTGATTCTAACGCAAATAATTATACGTCTTAAGTTTTTCACATAAACACTGAACAATGAACATATCAGACAATGGATCACACAGCACTAAAAACACCAAAAACGTGTTTCGACAGCGAAGCCGCGATCATCATCCGCTGATCGAAACACATTCGATTTGATATATTTTTATTGCGGTTTATGGTGTTTTCAGTGTTGTGTAATTCACCGGGCACAAGAAAGGGCTCCAGTTTTTCCGAGCAATGTATCATTAAACAAACAATATCTAATTGTTAAATAAAACAGTAACTATTCAAAATCGCGGTCCAACTTCCCCCGGTATATCTTATAAAATCTTATTAAATTTACAGTAAAGGAACTGTAAAAGAATGAATCTTAGACAGGATATCCTGTATGAATGATCTGATTGTACATTAAAATCATATTTTTTGGCATGAGTTACCCGTCGTTTCACAAACACATTTTGTGTCTAAAAATCTCCGGGAGCTCTGTAGAGCTTATCAAAAAGCGATTACTCTCTACCACTTTTACGAAACGTTTTTACTATACCGGAATTATAATAATTATGATTACAGTTAGTGAATCCGTTGAGAAAAGATGGAGGTAGAGAAACACTTAGAATGACTTAAATGTACATATATCACCATAAAAAGGAATATTTCTGATGTATTCCATGTGTTTATACCAGTTCTTTTTAGGAGATTCAGAGGATAGGTATCATAAAAAGAAAGTTTTAGTAAAGGTCATAAAGTTGACACGGTTTGTTATAAAACACGAAATAAACATCCTTGTTCAAGTGCATGGGTGATAAAAATAAGCACACATTCAAAAACTATTTTAATTAACGAATTCCCATTTCAATATGAGTTTTAAGTAATGAGAAATACGAAATACATGCGACGTGCCTGCAAATCCTTACAATTGACGTGGGAGGTCATTTAAAACCTCTTTATTCTCTCGCCAATTAAAACTTGTCAAAATTTATCCTTAAACTATAATTTCAAACAAGGCCGTCGTTTCTTGCTTGGGATAAATCACGAAGGGTTAATTGCGCTGAAAAAATTATACAACTTCAATACTAATAGAAATAATTAAAATTTCAACTAGTCTCCTAAGGGATGAAATACGTTTCTTTGCCTGGTGGCTATTGAGGAGGGTTTGTTATTTTTGACTTTATTATTCATGGCTTTCAATATATGCATGAAAAACGAGCACTTTCTCTTTGAAAACCATTGACATAGCTGAATGGGGGTAACATTGTTTTCAATCCTGCGCTCCACATGGTCATCGCTATTCATTTCTACGTTTTTGTTTTATGACGTTATAAAATAAATGTAAAACATGATTTTATATGTATAAAAGGTGGATAGGACCATCAAGTAGAGTAATAAAAGCAATTATATTTTCTAAATTAAGTAATTGAAAATTTGAAAGCGAACAAAAGTGAAAACAGCATTATAAATCGAAGTGTATGAATAGGTATAAAACCATGTTAACTGATCCATGGATTTAGTTGAAGAATGAACTTGTCCATTGTTGTAGAACGAAATATACACCTACAGAATAATAGGATACAGAATGATAAAATTTATAGTATATAAATTGAAATTTGCATAATGTATAAATTATTATTAATGATGAGGGCAATACTTCTTGTTCTTTAGAATGTGTGACTCTTGACGGCATGAAACTGAAAAAAGTTTAAACCTTCAATGGTTCATGCAATAAATTTACAAAACACTCATGTGCTCTTTTAAATCCAATTTATGCATTCATAAATAAATCAATAACGTTATCTTAATTTAACAGGACAAGATTTGAAAAAAATGGCTCTAAGAAGCGGCAATTTAAAATACCTACGCCGCAATCATTTTTGAAACAATTTCGAGCTGTCTAAATGACAAGAAACGGAAAAGCACATGCTTACCTGTCAAAGGTAACTGTTTAGCGCTGCCTTGTGTATAAAGTTGTTGTTAACTGGATTGTAGGTTTAAGAAACTCATTGTTGGCAAAAGTTTAAAAATAATATATAAGTAGCAAAATAACTCGAAGTGAATTTTGTCCATCACGCACATGTACAAGTTTTAACTAAGAAGGGCATTCAACTTTGTGCGATCAGTATTAATAATACGAAAACAAAAAACCGCGCAGCGGGTACATAGAAACGCGAACACAGAGCGAACACAACCACCTGCACTTACTGACCCCGGTAAATGTAGCTTCGCAGAGCGGGAGCGGAGCCGACGGACGAAGTTAAAACGCGCGGTCAGATTGCGGCTGTGTAAAAATCTTCATCTAACAATTCAAAATTATTACGTGTTGGAGTACCTGGTGGAAGGTGGAAGTGGAAATTTACCTTTTGTTCATTACACGTTATTTTTAGATGACGTGCATATTGTAATATGCTTAGATAAGGAAAGGTAATATGTT
This sequence comes from Pyrocoelia pectoralis, assembly GCA_036250285.1. Classification (NCBI taxonomy): domain Eukaryota; kingdom Metazoa; phylum Arthropoda; class Insecta; order Coleoptera; family Lampyridae; genus Pyrocoelia; species Pyrocoelia pectoralis. Next base: position 3,815,091 of record CM070082.1, read on the forward strand.
TCATACGTTTGAAAAAAATCATTTGAAACTGCGCCATCTATCTTACACTTTTCCATTTTCAGTTAAAGGAAACGAGCAAGAATAGGTACTAGTCCGGTTACCGCTAAGAATGGTCTTCTCTTCTGGCGGTTTTTGATCCTCTTGTAAGTCTATTGTAGGAGTACGATTGATCCCACACTGACATCCATGAATATTATGAAAAATTAAGGTGCAGTGAAATGAAAGGGTTGAAAAATAAATTTTGTTAATATAAAGGGCAAACCGATTATATGATATGCTTTTTCATAGCTTTTTTGGGTCAAGAAACACAATTATAGTAAGGTTGTTCGAGTAGCCTATATTAAGAAACCCTTAATCTGTTAATCATGACCACATTGTAGGTATAGAACAGGGGTGAGCAACCTAACCTGCGGCCGCGGGCCGCTTGCGGCCCGCCCTACATATTTATGTGGCCCGCCAAGCATTTTCAAAATTGAATTTATTTTGTTTATATTACAGGCTTTCTCCCGTCAATATATTTTTATACAATTAATTATAAATAAAAGGTTTCCATGAATATGGCTATTTAATTAACATACATAAATCCTACTTTATATAACAATAACATAATAATGCATACTAAACCGAGCCGATTTTTTGAAACGGGACACCGACTTGTTCAAACATTCAATACGAATGTGCCAAATTGTGGAAACAGCACCTTTTGCAAAATAATGTGTGCGGCCCGCCAAAAAATTTCAAAATTTGGATTGGCCCGTTGATAAAAAAGGTTGCTCACCCCTGGTATAGAGGAATAAAATCTTCGGTTGTCCCTAAATCCAAACATGCATAATACACATGCAATACGCAATAGTGAAGTAACAGTAGGTATTTACATTAGGTTAAATAAGTTTGAACAGAGCCTCTGTAGAATTCATTAAAAACAAAACACAAATGTCCTCAGAGTAATATTTTTTGCATTTTGTTGAAAGTAAAGCATCGGCACCGTCAATTTGACAATAAAACCTATAACAATCATTTATATTTCCGGGCGGTCTCGGGTTCGAATCCCCACTGGTTGGTGATAAAAATACCTCCGAACATGGATGTTTATAAGCGTATAGGGCTAATGACAGGTGTTGATACCTTCAACCCTCTTCGTGAGGCGGAAGTTAAAAAAAAATTATATTACATACCTAGGTACCTATATTTACGTCTTTATTCTACCTGAATGCAATACAAAATCACATTAACAGTGTTAAAATAATATCTGGGTGCTGAAGCGTCGATCCAGAGAACCCGAGAAACGATGGGTGACTACTCAATCGTCCACCCCAGAAGCAGTTTCCAGCGTTACTTTCGAAGAACTTTTACCAAGAAATGGAACACAAAGTAAAGCGGTTCAAATAAAATAAAGGACTCCAAAGGAGTGGAGATTACATCACGTCGCATAAGAGAAACCGAACAAATATAAACCCAACCAATGTAAACTGAAAACTTACAGCGTGAAAATTCGAGTGATGATGATGATTTCGTGGCAGATGCTAGCCAAGTCGATGAAACTGATGGATCTGTGCGGGTGGCCAACATTACAGCGATTGAACCCGGTGTACAAGTACAATTCTGACGAAAAGTGCTATCTTTAACATCACCATCAACATTTGTGAAAACATCAGAACTTTCTCCTGTACCACGCGAAGATATCGTAAAAATTTTGCCAATACCCAACCCACTGTTGGTGGTTGACGATGATTATTTAAATTTGGCACTATATGCTCTAAAAGTCTAAAGTGCCTAGACAATTACATCTTTTCTATTCAAACCTATTTTATTTTTAAGAAGAAGTTCATGAAATAGTCAGTTTTAAAGATAACGCGATCGCAAAATTACTGTTGTGTCATTCAAGAACAGGGCCGGACTGGACAGACGGGATACCGGAAAATCCCCGCGGGGCCCACGTAGTTCGTATGGTCATAAATATCTAATAATCGAATGAAATAGCAGGCATAAAATTCGTAAATTATCGGTAATAAAGTAAAGGAAAGGAACATATAAAAAAGGCGCAATCTGTTAGAAAATGGCCTTCCACACCAGTTCTGCTCCCCCACTAATAAACAATTTGCACAAATTTCTGGTTCGTGAACTATTCTCGCGATAATTTTTTTTAGAATAATTTGGGTCGTTAATGTCAAAAATAATCATTTATTTTTTCGTTATATTGCAAGGAGCATTTAAGTGTAAACCGATATATTGCTGTAACTTTTTATTTAAGGGGGTTCTCCAACGGCCGCTTTAGATACGTTGCAAAATTCCACAAAATTCGCTTTTCTATTGAAAGTATAAGAGCTAGACACTTAAAAACAACTGAAATAATTAGGAAGGCTAGTTATATAGCCGTCTTAAGACATTTTGAAGTCAAAAACAGAAAAAATGAGTAGAAAACGAAACAATTTTCTCATCTTGCGTTTCTGTTCTTGCCATAAATCTTTCAATAATAGGTAAGTACCTAATATTTGTTTTCATATAAAAATTGTAAGTATATTTATAAACTAAAGACACGTATCTAGGGCACACTTATTGTGCCACTTTTTGCAAATAATAGATGATACGTTTACCTTGTGCCTTCAAAGTTCGCCTAAAATTGTTTCGTTTTCTACTCATTTAGTACATTTTTGGCTTCAAAATTACACAAATCACTCGAGACAATTAGACAACTAGCCTTCCTAATTATTTCAGTTGTTTTTAAGTATACTTACTGATGGAGAAGATTTTTTGAAATCCATTGTGACCGGTGATGAGACGTGGGAAAATGAACCGACAATCACAGCAATGGATGCACACAAATTCTCCAAACAAACCCAAAAAATTTAAACAAACGTTCAACAACCGAATATAAGATTATGGCAACTGTTTTTGGGACCAAAAAGGTGTCTTATTGCTTATGGAGTTTATGCAGCCGGGGAGAACAATGACCGCACATTCTTATTGTGAAACTTTGCGACGCTTACGGAGAGCTGTTCAAAATACAAGAAGCGACATACTGACTTCTGGAATTGTTCTGATCCATGACAATGCTCGTCCTTACAGTGCTTGTGCAACGGCTCCTTGTGCAATTTAAATGGGACATTTTCGAGCACCCACCATATAGCCCCACTTATCGCCGTGTGACTTCCCTGAATTGAAGAAGTGGTTTGGAGGACTGCGCTTCCAAACTAACGAGGAGCTCAAAGAAACAGTCACAATTCACTTCAAATCATTGGAGGCAACATTTTATGAAGAGGAGGGTACTGCAAAGCTTGTTCACAGATATTACAAATGCCTCAATCATCAAGGTGATTACGCAGAGAAGTAAGCTTGGTAGGTAATAAAATCTTCTTGTATTCACCCGTACTTCCTTTATAGCCAAGGAGATTAAAAAAACAGCCTTCGTTTTATTTTTATTATTTTATTGAGAAATGGTATAGTGCGAATGAAAGTAACGGTATGTAGTGGGGGCCCTACCGTACATTTTTCCCGGTAGGCCCTAATAAAGCAGTCCGGCCCTGTTCAAGAATGAATCTTTACATTCTTGCCCCAGTAACAATACAATATTGTGTGTATCCGCTCCAATAATAATAATTAATTAGCGCATACACCTAGCCCCGTGAAAGGCGACCATTAAAAAAATTGCCACAAGCTTAATATACGTATTTTGGCTTACAAACTTCGATAAATTTGATTTACTCCTTCAAATTTTAAAATATAACGTATTATGGGTTATTGCCTAACGTTCACCGAAGATAGAGTAGTATTCCATTCATTCTTTCTAAGCGCTTGATGTTCAACTTAAATTTTTCAAATTTCAAATACAAAATTGAGAGCATCTACGATGGAGAAATATTTTACATTAAATTACAACACCCATCTTAAAGTTTACATCATCTTCATAACATACATTTCTATAAATTGCATTTACACATTTTCTTTAGAATATAATGCATAGCCATGATATGAATAGTCCGCAATGGTTGTACCTACCTAGTGGTAGGAATAAAACCCCCTGCTTTGAATCGTCTTGAATATGAATAGTCCTGGGGTGGATTAGTCTGCAGATAAAACATCCCCGACCCATTCAAATTATTCAAACACTTTTGGAAATCGCCGTACTTTAATTGGAGAGTCAGTAAATTCTATTGAAATTGAACATAATACATAAACACGATAGAGACCGGAAATGGCGATTGAACATGAGTATAGTTAAACAATTTATATTGTGGTCCAACGAAACCCAGATATGGCTGTCAATGTTATGTGGGGTGGGACGATACCGACGTTCTCGTTTACTCTGGTGTTACTATAATCTACTTCAATTCAAAAATAAAGTGTTCGTGGGGTCTTCAAATTTACGCGTGCTGCAAATGATATCAAAGCTACAGTAAAGAAAGATAAATACATTTATACCATTCGGTATCTAGATACGACACTGTAGCCCAGTATTATGGTATTGTAATAAAAGAGCGCGACTGCGGTATCTTGGGCCAACTGCGTTTGTGAGTAGATCAGAATTACCAATTAATCCGAGAAGATCCAGGGATGTTTGAAAGGATTTCGAGTTGCTTAAGACCAAAGATTATATGAAGGTGCCCAGGTGGGTATAGCAATACAATTTTAACAATTTAATTTCATTTAAAATTATGACGTTTAAGCGATTGTCGAATTTCAATGTGAACAATTTGGAGTAGTAAGAATTTTGCAACATTCCAATCTCGGACGATAAGATTTTTTTTTAATTTAATTTAGTTTAATTATAAATGGGAATATTGAACGATATTGCATTTGTGGTGTAACAATTGGAGCAAAATCATGGGTATCCCTAGCCCCATGGACGATTGGTACACTGTCGTCATGAATAACACTGTATTAAAGATAAATTTGACATATAAGGTACTTAGGAACGCATCCTTTGTTCAGTTAAAGTGAGTCAAAGCATTTTCTCGTTTATGAAAAAGCTTCATTTTGCATATTAACGTATTGGTATCATCCATTATGTGATTTCAGAAAGGCGCCGTCCAGATGGGAGCAGAAAGAGGGAGGACCTCAATTCAGTAAGGATTTTTATGAGTAGTTATAAATTTTATTATACAAAGGAATACGTAATCTAAATAACAGATTTAAGTGAGTACTCCCAAAATTTGCATAATGTATATAACTAAATTCTTTTGTACAACAAATGCGTTCACAGTCTGTGGCTGAAACCTTTAAACATCTATTTTCAATTCATGTGACTACTAGGACAACGATACATTCATTTTAGATTATAAGGATAAAAGAATAAAATTGGGAAATGCGAATAACCACATCTTTTCTAACGTGCTTTATAATATTAAATTAAGCAATTTAATTAAACGATGGAGATTTACTTAAATATAATTACAAATAATCTGCTAATACTATTATGTACATAATTATATTTGCTGAAACGAACACATTCGACAATGAGTTAGTGGATTAGTGTTTTCACTCATTCCATTAGGACTCTCCGATTATATCCATAGATATGCTCACTTCATATGTATAATTTAAAATTCCTAAGTATTTTCATTTTCATTCTTAAATTTCATTATTTAAAAAATAACGACCTTTCAACCAAATAAATCTAAGCGCTCATGATAGTTAATAACAATAATAAATTTCAATAGCTTTTAATATATTATACAGTGAAGGTATCAGACGAGATTCAGTTAAGGAATTAAGCGTTCTATGACTGCTCTTCCATCTAATCCATAACCGCGATACTTTTAACTTTTGCCTTTATTCTTGCTATTTATTTATTAATCTTGTAGTGCGTTATTTTGCTTCATATCAAGTTTTGAATGCACAGGACCACAGGTCATTCATCTATCATAGTGCGAGCAGTATCTCAGTAACTATTCATTTTATTTTATACAACTATTTTTCTTCTACAGGATAGAGAATGTTTTTCTTATATTTTTTTGTTTTTGGTTTGGACCATTGTCATCAACCAGTCACGTAATAAGAAAAATACTACAATTTTACCTTTGTGTCAACCAAAAATTTTATGATGCAACGGTGAATGCTAAAACCGATATGATACTATAAGGTGTTGGTATTTTTAATAATAACATGTACTTGTATCTACAATTAGTTTCGTAAGTCCGTACACTTTAAACCAGGGCATCTAACAAAAAAATAACGGTTCGGTTAGCTGAAAATAACGATTTCGATTTTCATTTCGGTTTCGTTCTTTACATTTTTATTGGTTACGGTTTCCCTTCTTGAATAGATACTAGTAACCAGTTCTTTTTTCGGTTAGGAAAACCATTTATAAACCGGTTAATAAAACCAGAACAATGAAGTTTGCAAACTATGACAACTGTTTAAACTTTAAATAAAAAAGTGTAACAATGACGGAAACTGATAAACATCCTTCCACGTTCTACGTCTGCGAGTAACTGAGCATGCTGAACTGACAACTCCCACGCTTTTGACGGCAGACAGGCGGATTGAACATGATGAACGAAATTTAACCGCTATTAAACCGGTTAATTGATATTGAAATAGCGGTTACGGTTTCGGTTTTCGGTTATTACAAGAGAACGGTTTTCGGTTTGCATGAAATAGCGGTTTTCTTCGTTTTCGTTTACGGTTTCGTTCTGGTTAGATTTAAGTACTAAAAAATATAAGATTTAGATTCCACACCGGTCACACGTTTCATTTTGTAGAACAGTAACCCGATTTGGTGTTTGGGATAACAAGCATGTCCAAATTTCATTCTTGCGATGGTTTTTGCGATTTTGAAGCTACTGCGCCCGTTGCTTCTGGTCTGGAATCGTGCTCCTCAGTTTGAGTTAGATTTTCAGTTCCTTTGGAGAGTGTGTGCTTTCCAATTCATCTTCCCATATACTTGCTATCTTTCCATCATCACTATTTATTTCATCTGTATTCTCCCTGCATTTTTCTTTAATCCACTGAGGACTCGACCGTTTGGGAGATCTTCTCACTTTTCCCCCTCTTGCGAAGGGATTTTTGCAGAAGTTTTATTCTTCTCGGCGCTGCCATCTCCACCGATTGCACATTTGTTAAACGGATAGTTCGATAAGGCCCCCCCTCTCCCGAATTCATGGAGCAGCCTGGTGAACCGGGGTGGGTCTCAGGCCCAGTGCGCCTACCCACCTGAGGATAAGAACCACAAGTCGAGTCTCGGACACCGCTAGCCACATACTGCCATGCACACATTGGTACGGTTCATTAGAACACCTTGGGTTTCGTGGAGTGATGGGATGGATAACTGTTTAATATGGATAGGATATTCGAGGTGCAGGTCTTGGGACAAGGTCGCCTCTTACGCCAGGCAGGGATAACCGTGGGCCAATTCTTTCCCCTGCACCCAATTCATTATTATATGAAGTTGAGAGTCTGTTAGAATGTTTCATAAAATGATCTGCCGAGAAGCTAACGGCATCTCGATGGAACATCACGCACCTGCGTTGATCTTAAACCGCTACTTTCTAAATCAATTTAATAAATAAATTTATGATTAAATATGACAGTGGTAGCAGCTACTTGATAAATCCGCAACGTGAGATGCGCCCTTTCAAACACGTTCATATCAAATCGATAATATTCCCATATTACTTTTAATTACTATTAATTTAAATAATCTTCTCGTAATTAAAGTACCTATACATTATAATTAATATTTTGTACATTAAAGAAACCACAATTTCGTACCCCTTCAAAAGATACAGTTAATTAATAAATTACTTTAGATCACTTTTCATCCTATAACAAGTCAGAGAAAATAATACTTAATTATTAAAGCTAAGTATGATGAGAATACTTATAATTTTTCTTTCCTTTTAAAACGGTTGTTTAAAGACATTTATGTAAGATTTCCATTAAGATACACTTATAGTCTATAGAGATACGTTTGCTTAGGAAACCTTTTTAATGCTTTTTCAAATGTTTTCCTTCTTTATACTTTTTTAATGGTACTTACCTTATTTTTACCTCTTTTATGTTCCATTTGAAAAGAGTATAATTGATATATGACCGAAGACGAAAGTAGTATACCTATGTAATGGTTCACAATATGTACCTATACAAAAATACTGTTCTTTCCATTACGCTAGAACTTTATTACCAGAAGACGCCCACAATAATTAAAATAATAATTGTTTACGGTTGTTGCTACAATGATGTCCGGTTTTGTTTGTACAGTTTTTTAAATTAGGAAACCGATTTCAGTTTGACCGTTGATTGAAAAATCCTAATCAACGGTTTGACGGAACATAAGTATTACGGCTTCTCAACAAGCAAAGAGTAATTTGTAGATACTCTTTGTCAACAACTTTGCCACTATTTGTCCATAATGGGTACACAAAACTTTGGCTACCTACCTTTTAAACATTCAAATTGAAAAAGTGATCATTCTTACTTACCTACTGAAATTCCACTTTGTTATTTTCAAGTTTGTCTACACAGCAAAGGAAGAATAAAAACTGCGCGAGACAGGGCAAAACTGGTGCTACTGTTTACTACCGCAGTGTAAAACAGAGGATATTGGTACATATAGAAAATTGTTAGAGCGAGCGTGGAGAGGCTACAAAAGAAGCAATTATTGTTACGTGACTTGAAGGTATGAAAAGGTTCAGTCCAAATACCTACTATACGAAAAAAGGAAAAATCCCATTTGAGGAATAAAATTAAGGAGGTACGTACTTGTAGACTTCATATCTTCATATCCGAACCCTTCGTGCTACCTTCCTGATTAGAGTCGTCCGACGGCCACGATGTCACTTAAGCCACTCCAAACTTGAGATATCTTGGGGATCTTGGAAGGGGGAGCGGCTGTAATGTTCGGCTAGGGTTCCCCAACCTGGATTCTTCTCAATGTAGTGTGCCATCTCGTCTGTACTGTATTCTCTACAATCTACAACATCGTGATTCAACCACGCCTACCTACGTGTTTAGATTACAGTACCTACACTCAGCACATTTAAAGATCACAGACCAGTACGAATGCGGTGCGACGGGTTTCCAATCCAATTATTTGGCTAAACGTGTTGAATCCTTCAGTCGGACAGAAGCAATCATCACAGTAGAAAGGATGTAGTCACGATATGTAATTATTTTTGATAGGAGACACTGCTGACATATTGACATACGTACTCAAAAAGGATTTTTAATACACGCTACTGCACAACTATAAAAGAATCATTTTAAATAACGGGCTTGGTCCTTGTACAACACTAGATGCGATTTGTTTTGATTTTGTTAAAATAAAATCAAATGTCATCCATCACGATTTTGGTAGGATAACCGCTGTATCTACAGCTGACGATCTTGAGCCCTTCCACGGCTATTGGGTTCGTCTCAACTTTTGTGAAAGGACGAACAGGACGAGTCATAAAACACGCCGTTAGTTCATTTCGTCATAACTACTGCAAATCGAAATGATGCCCTTCAAAGCCCTCAATTACAAGCATAATTACAAGGTTAGTGTTACTAGTCTTTATTTAAAACTGGTATAAGTACTTCAGGGGCTAGTCCTTTTTATAGTTTAATTTAAATTATATTAAACTTGAATGTTCAATAAACAATTTTTTTTATTATAATGTTTAAGGGTCGGTTTAAGGATAAATAAGATCATAGGTTGTTTAGAACGATTTATTTATTAAAATAACATTTCACTTAATATTAACAGTTAAAGTGTCAATGTTTCGATATTTTTTGCTGCCCCCGCATATCTCGAGTTCGTGCTTCGGACTGCGCCGGCGCGGAACGGTATAAAGAAAAAAAAGCCAAAAGTACAAAGTAACAAAACGGCAGAACTTTTAAAAATAAATAAACATTCAAACGCAGTTCGTCAGCGATTTGAATGTTTGCTTCGCATGTAAGTATATAAGATAAGAGCATTACGTACAACGTACTTAAAAGGCAAAAGGCGCAGTCGGCATTTACCGTCTCGCCGACCTGTCCAGACCGCCAGTGCCACTGCTGTAGGGATAGCGCCATTTACCACAAGTTTAACTAGTTAGCATTTAGTCGCGTTCCCTTTCAATTATTTTGAATATATTGAACTTCAAAAAAGAAACAATAAAGTGAAGTAATTTAGTATTTTGGAATATTAAGGTAATCACAGATTTCTAACCATACACCAACATTAACAACTTCATTATACATATTCCAAGGATACGAAAGTGAAGCCATTTCGCCATTTGTGAAACTGGCAAAAGGGGTGGGAAATTCGGTAACCGCCATTTGTCAAACTGGTAATTATTCTGGCCTCGCTTTTTAACAATGAAGTTGTCAATCTAGGTGTATGGTTAGAAATCTGTGATGGTAATAGCCTTGTAGCAGAAATGTCCATTTTTATGTCGATATGTATGTATGTATGAATAATGGTCTGTATATTTAATGATCTATCTTGTCATATGTGAAATGTTTCGTCTTCGCCATATTTATTGATGATAACTAAATGTAAAACGTCAACGTTTCAAAATACGTAAAATAAATATTTTTAATCAAATCTTAGGTGATGTTTTTATATGATAAACGAGTATATAAAAGTTTGTCTGTAGAATAGGTGATAAAATGAACCGTAGTGAGGGTCTCGTGCAACGAAAAAACGTTTTAAGAGAAAGTAACGATAGTTTCGCCAAAGATTCACAAGGTCCAGAAAAGAAAGATGATCGTGATGAGGATGTTGATGATGGAGATTCGAAAGAAACTAGATTGACATTAATGGAAGAGGTGTTATTACTCGGCCTTAAAGATAAAGAGGTAAGCTTTCTTTTGTAGTAATTTTAACCTTAAATTTCATTTTGTAAGGGATACACTTCCTTCTGGAATGATTGTATATCGAGCGGACTTAGAGGGTGTATTTTAATTGAATTAGGTTTACGTGGACGAGTTGAACTGGAGCGTGCTGGTATGAGACGGAAAGGACTTTTATCACGTAAACTTGTATTAAAAAATGACAACCCTACTGGCGATGTCTTATTAGACGAAGCTTTAAAACATTTAAAAGAAACTGATCCTCCGGAAACAGTCCAAAGCTGGATTGAATATCTTAGTGGTGAGTAACAATATGTGACTTTATGTATTTATATATATATCTACCTTATCAGTCACTACTCATATCTAATTATTAATCTACAGTAGAACCTCTTATATCGGACCGTCCCACAACCAACTAATCCCGATATCCGACCTCCGTTACATCTTCTCATTTAATTTAAAAACAGTAAATGTTTGAAATGTATACAGCAAAATTTTTACAAGTACGTACAATAAAGTTGTATTACAGTACTGTATAGCTGTTTTTCTAACTTGGAAAGGCGTTTTTTCCTCCTCCCGGTATCCGACCTTTTGGCCGTTCCAACCATGAACCGGTCCCGCCATGGTTAGATATGAGAGGTTCTACTGTACTTAAATTGCATTGAATATATTCCATACGTTTCTGTTTCATAGTACTTTATGGGATCAGCAGGGCCATTTTTTCTTTTTGTCTGAAATATTTTGATTCTTTTTACATGAGTAAGTAAATATTTGCAGTTGTTGAAATTGGAAATGGATTTCTAATAAGGTTCTGATCAAGTTACCAAGGTTAGCTGTACAGAAAATGTAGCTCTGTTCATAAGCTTTCAGGCATTATTACCATACATCATGTTCTATTTTATACTCAAAAAAGAAAAAAAACTGTTTTTTACGTCTCCTGGCCACAAAATCAAAGTCTCGGCGTTATAACCACGACTTTGGCAGTTTTTCACACCTAAAGAATGGAAAAATTTCGGTTTGGTTGTTAACTGTACATATTTTTAATGCATATATTTACACGCATTTTGACGTGTGTCATATAACTTCCTTTTGGTTCCTAATTGAGCCATAACATAATAACTTGAAAGGCATTTGTTTTCAAAAATTTAACCAGATTCTAAACATTTCATCAGTGAAGGCATTTCAGAGGTTATGCAATTTGCCTCATGGAGGGATTTTTGTCTCACTCTTACTCATTAAAGTAAAAATAAATATAAATGCAAAAATATGAAAATGATCCCAAATTTCTGTTTATAGATTTGTTTATAATATGTTCATCTTGGAAAGTCATGTCGAATTTGTAGGTATATGAAAGGTTGTGTGTATATTAATTTAAGCAATACAACTACTTAAATCACTTAACTAACAATGGTTGTTTTTGACTACATCAGTTTAATATAAGGTCTACTCCCTTACCCTCTCTTACACAATGTCACATTTATAGTACAAAACAAAGATACAATTTTATGCTTTATGACCAACTTCTAATTGTACAATCATTAGATGAGTTTACATAATATGTACATACAGTAGAACCTCTCATATCTGACCATGACGGGACCGGGCCATATCCATAACGGCCAAAAGGTCGGATATCGGTGGGGGGAGGGGGCTTAATTCCTGCATTTTCCTTTTTTCTGTACATATTTCATAACAATTCCAAAGATAAAAACCTTAAAAATGTAGGAACAATAAAATGCTTAATTACTTAAATAAATTGTAAATATGTACCACTCAAATAATTTTGTTAAGGGTGTAATTAAGATTTATGCACAATAATTTGTATTTTAATTTTACTTGATTTACTAAAAAGTTACATTATGTAAAGTTTTCTTGTCTAATTAGGGTAATTAACATAAATCTGGAGCTTTAAAATTCGATGTCACTTAAATAAACACCTAGCAATTTATTTAATCATTGAGACATACCTTAAAATAATTATGATTCTTACACACAAGAACACACCATTATTCACAATTATGAAATTTGTGCAATACACTAACACAAATACCTATAATATAATAAATTATGAATGTTATTTAACAACTTGCAGCTGCTCTTATTTACATGACATGAGAAAGACAGGAAAGCAAGCCCTTCGGATCAATTGATCTTTTTCTATTGCCCCTTATTTTTTTGTATCTAAACCTTAACAGATATCATCAATTAACAAGTAACAAAAAAAATTACTATGGAATGTCTCTTTCTGAAACTATTGTTTTGAAAGTTATTGGCCTTAACATTAAAAAGTTTTTGACTGGTTTATACCGAGTTACCCGTGTTTCGTACACTAATGGTTCACTGATAATAACTAATATCTCCTTAAAAGATGACCTACATCTGTAAGGAGTACAATACCGAATATCATCCAAATCGCTCCAAGCGTTCTGTTGTTATGGATAAAATAACTTTTTTTTTAAAGAACTTTGAAGCTGAATGCTAGCTAAACGAAACGTAATTGTATATAGGTAAGTTTAGTTATATAGTCTTATTTTCGAACCAGGAATCTGTGGTTAAGCAATGTCCACGCATTTCAGGACACCCTGTATATTAGTGCTATTAGGTATAATGAAGTAATTATTTTATAGGTGAAACTTGGAATCCTCTAAAATTACGTTATCAATTGAAAAATGTCAGGGAACGTCTTGCAAAAAATTTAGTAGAAAAGGGAGTACTTACCACTGAGAAGCAGAATTTTTTGTTGTTTGATATGACTACTCATCCCCTAACAGATAATGTCACAAAATGCAGACTAGTAAAAAAGGTATCAGTTTGATCATTTGTCTTTAGTGTTAAATGAGATGATTTTTAGATACAAGATGCTGTTTTAAGTAAATGGGTGAATGATCCGCAACGAATGGATAAAAGGATGTTGGCATTAATATTTTTAGCTCATGCGAGTGATGTTTTAGAAAATGCATTTGCACCATTAAATGATGATGACTATGAATTAGCCATGAGAAGAGTTAGGGAATTACTCGATTTAGATTTTGAGCAAGAATCGGTTAAACCTAATACCACTGAAGTTTTATGGGCTGTATTTACTGCCTTTACTAAGTAATATTTGATATTAGGGATGTAGTCTCTTATAGGCATGTCTAGTGTTTCCCAAACTGTACTTTTGTACCAATACAAAGTGATTTAAATATAGTGTTGAGGTGAGGATTGTGCGTGTGCTGTAGATTTACATATTATAGTACATGGTAATTTTTGTAAAAGTGTATTTTATTCGAATAGTTTGGGAAATGCTGCGTTAGAGCATTATATTCCTTGTTATTTGAAGCACAACACATATTGACAACACAATCATGTCTATGCAGAAGACTGCTTCCCTGTGTACTAGAGTGTTCGGTGCAGCTTTTTCAAGTTTTATTGTGTATTAAGACTTATGATTGATAAAAGCGTTTGGTAATTTCCACTTATGAAACATTATTGAGTCAGTGATCAGACATAATGAAAAGAGCTCTGCCAATTGCAACTACATATATAGTACGGGAACAAAATGCCAAATTGTTGTTAAAAAAAGTTTTTTGGTACTCTAGGATTTGTATATAATGAATGTGAATTGGTTGATTGTAGTTTGTACGTCTATTTTCTTTTTAGTGTTGTAAATGTAAACACACATTCAATTCACAATTACTTACATCTAATGTCACCTACCATAAGAACCATATTTCAATTTGTGTATGAATATGCAACAGAATCTTGTGCTACATTTTGGAACCATATTTCAGTAGTGGCTATGCAGAGGCATAAATTTTTAAATATGGTTTATCTTTATTTTTAACATTTTTTTATTTCGCCGTAATTTTTTACTAACTGTATGTAACTTTTGACTGCTTTGTATGGTTTAGAAATGTAATCAGGTATGATTAAAATTTAAATTAACAATAAGCGTGGAAAGTCTGCATTGGCATGTGTTTTGTATGTGAACACAAATTCTTTAAAACATTTGAGCACTCTACTAATTTTTTCTTAACATTTTTATAAGTAAAATTAACTGCGATTATCTGTATTACATTTTTAAAGAATAATGATATATTTATTATTTTGTATATAATTTAAGATTGTTCCAATATAAAAGTACACTACCTATGTTTAAGATTTAAATTACATTTTTAAACTTATAAGTTTATTACCTATGTTATTAATGTGAAATAATACATGTATATATGTACTTACCAAGTGTGAATGAATTATTTCTAGGTCGCTTTAGTTCGCATTTTATTATTTCTTAAATTTGCATTTTATCTGTATATCATGTATTGTTAATTTGTTGACACTTGGTGTAAAACTTCGTAAATTACAAATCAATTCATAATTTATAGTTGATTTATGTTAATATTATTTTTAAAACTTTCGTGCATTGCGTAGGTGAAACTGCAGTAAATTAAGAGCATGTAATTGATTTAAATTTCATCAATATTTTACGGTTTTTGTCTACAGGGTGGGTCCATTACTGTTAAGCTGTAAGTTCTATTACATTAACATGGGCAAAATCTTCCAAATTTTACAACCAATCATTCTTTTGATATTAAATGAATTCAAACAGAAACTCCAAAATTGCCTATGTTTTCTGAAACCGCTTTAATCTAATAAAACTAATAACAAAATAAAATTTTTAAATACATCATATTCATAGGGATATATAACATTGAATTAACAAAATATTGTTTATTGAGGTTGTTTTAACAATAAAAACTAAAGCAAGGTAACTCCATAATACACTGAACCAAAAGGAAACGTTGCATGTGATACAGGTGTATTACTAAACCACAATTTGCCTTCTATTTGAGTTATTTGACTTTGATTTTTTAAGTTTCCAAATTAAGTGATTTGTAGTACATACAGGTACATATTCTCAAAGGGTAGACAACAGCGGGGAGCACAATAAACCGAAAGGTCGCAGTGCAGGAACCAATTGGGACCACCCCTAGCAAAATAATAATAAATCTATAGACACTCAGTTTACACTTGTAAACAAAGTGGATAATTATAACAAACCTGTGGAACTATTTAAAGACTGAATCGATTTCTATACAAGCAGGTGTGCTTTTTTGCGTAAGATTCGTGCTTTAATCACCTTTTTATACTTATTCCAAATTGTTTTTTACTCATCAGTTTGTTGATATTCTAGAAATCATCAGTTTATTCTGACATTCGTCTATTTGTCAGACTTTGAAATGTAAAAGCAAACAATGATATTATTTGATGTAAACTTGAACTCCTAGGCAATAAATGTGAAGTTTTTGATTTCGTCATTAACTGTTTTAATTTTGCACAAATTCAAGTATTACAGGAGATGTAGGTATTAATTTTCATGTGCACTCGCCCTATATAGCTTAACTGATCATAACTCACACAATACTGTCCTTGTTTTGCTTAAAATACAACTAATGAAATTGCTCATAACTTTATTCTATTGACAACACATTTTTGTCAAATGAGAGTAAGGAAGCACAGCATAGTGTGAGTTTTCCTTTTCGGCTTTCATTAGAATGGCCTCATTAAACGTTGTCTTATTCATTCCGACATGCCAAAGTCTTGATTTTTAAATCAATAACAACAGATCATCTTCAGTGTATTTCTTCTTCTGTATCACATGTATAGCGAGTTATTAAGAACCATTTGGGTGCATTCACAATTGAACAATGCATGCAGCGACATTTTTCTTGTATTATTGTGCTGTTCTACATCCCAAAATTAAATATTAATGTTTTGTAACTAGTGATGTTGCATGTTGTATATACATATAATAAGTGTGTATAATTTTGAATAAATTCATTACAGCACCACATTTAAAACGGTGCGAATTATGATAGTTCTTAAACAATAGACACTTTGCACATAATGATTTATTTGAACATTCAAAATATTTACGTCGGCAGGATATGAAAGAAATCATTCATTTTTTTTGTGTTTTTGATTTTGATTTGCTTGCCAAAATGTCGTTTTAATTTTTAATATCTCAAGGAATCTAGGGAAGGCCGTTTTTTAGCTTTCTTAATTTTGATTGATATACTAAACCAATTGCTGCTATGTTTCACCTCTAAAGCCTAATGTATGCCTTTTTTAAAGTAAATTTTCATTTGTCTAAATACAGGAACAGGATGTCACATGAATCGAGGTCCATGGATTAAGAACATGTTTTTAAGTCGAAAATCCTCAAATGTAGTACCATATACAACTAACATAGTACCTACAGTCATTGTAAGACAAAAGGCATATTCTTCTTTTGAAAAATACATTTGAAAATTCTTAACAACAAATTTTGGTATTTTTAATGTAATGTATTAACATTCAGAGGAGAAAAAATAAAGTGGCTTATTTTTCTTTATTTTTGCAGTCTACCTTGACTACTACCCTTGTTTATATAAACAAGGCTACTACCTACAGTTGGGGAGCATTTTCACACCCATGTTTATACATTTTCCACCTAAAATGACACCCTAAATAACACATTCTTAATCTTATATTTTGGTAAAACTTACTATGTTAAAATTTTGTTTGCATGTAGTATGTTATGAATGTTACATATGTACTTACCTACATTTGTAAATACCATTGAATAGGCCGTGAGATCCTCTATCGGAGTTCCCAAACAGAGCCCATCTACAACTTGCCTACTTCCCGAACAATCGAGTTTAAAGTTTCTTCGAATTTTCAAATGTGAGGGAATTTGGGAACACTTTGCAAGCAGGATCACCTAAACCTGCGTTTTATTCTAGATCAGCAACACCACCTGTTTCCGAGATATAAATTTTTCCATTTTTGTTGCTGACTTCCGTCCTAGCAACACATTGGAAGTCTAAACCAATACCTGCGTGTTGCTAGGCATCTAATGTGTCCTGCTTTTTATCTCACTTTAGCAACACCACCGGCCGTTCCTAAGATACAAAGTAAAGATAAAGACCAGTGCTCCAATTGGGGGGGGGGGGGCTGAGGATGGCATACCCTCACCTTTTTTAAATTACACAATCGTACCCCTACTTCTTTGTGACGCGGTACGCCGGAGACCGCTGTTCGAATTGGGGAGGTATTGCATACCACCAAGAGCGCCGCCAAGGGAGGACTAGGGCGAAAGAAAAAATTACTAACCCTTCGCAACAAAGAACGCACCGTCGCACACACCCCACTGTATTGCCAGAATGCGAGATCGTCTGAAATGTCCCATATCGGGGGAAAAATAGAGTATTTCTGCATTGCTAGATTGTATTTAATATTTTACGTAATGGTACTCCCTTCAGGGAGAGACAGTAGGGAACAGCCACAAATTTAAGAAATGCACTGATCCGTATTTATAGGAAATACATATATCTAGGTATTACTATGATTGATATCTAATATCAAGTATTGCTTATTAATTTTAAATGGCGAAAAACTTGCCAACCCTGGTTGAGGTGAATATATATCAGGATTTATCAAAATTAGCAAAAATAAGAATCTAACCGAACCCTAGCGCTAAATCTGCGAAAAATAGTTAAATATAGCTAGAATTGACAATTTGGAATGTTGAGCCCTCCCTTTTGGAAAAATTGTGTTGGGGGGGAGGGGGGTATACGCATCGCCCTGGATCGCAAGCCTGGAACAACACTGACCTATACCCCCACTATTTATTTCCCAATTCGACCACTGATTAGGGTTGCCATCCTTCCGGGTTTCCCCGGATTTGTCCTAGTTTTGAGGGCGTCCGGGGAGTGTCCGGCGGTCAGGGTTTGATTTGTAGTCCGGGTTTAAAAAGTTTTGTTAAGCGTGTTTTTTTTTTATTTAAAGAAATTAAAAATGTGGGATTAAAATAGTTCTTTATAAAGAAATTAAAAATGTGAGACCAAAAAGAGTTTTTTTGTATAATAATTTTTGTTTCATATAAAAAATAAGAAATTTGAGGCTATCACTCCTTATATCTTCTTAAGATTTTGTTTTGATAACACTGATAACAGTATAATTATTTTTATTTTAAGAAATAAAAAATGTGAGACTGCTAACAGTTTCTCAACCCTTTAAGAAAATTCTGTGTTCCTTCGTAGAAGAGAAAGAAAATTTAGTTTAAAATTGAATGTAAATACATAAAAAATTATTTATAACAATTAAAACACCACTTTTTAGCTTTTAGTATTCCAAGAAATGTTTCTCTTCATGTAATATCGATCTACTATTTTTGAAATCGGGTGGTGGACATGAGGGAGGTTAAAGGGAAGTGTACATGATAAGTATGTGAATATGTTAGTAGGGTCACAGATAAAAAAATACACTTTATCTTTGGTAGGGTACAATAGCTAATAGCTGTTTTATAAAATTTGTAATTCTTAGTACCTACCTATAGGTATATATTTGGAAGAAGTTGCAAAGGCATGCAGGTATTAATTTATTTTTACCATAATGGGTAATTTCGGTTAAGGATTATCCTATTTGCGGAAGGGGTTGAACAAAAGGAGGGGAATTAGATATATACAACTTTGAATTTCCAGTACCAGCACGTATGTTGAGATTATATATTTTATAAGGGTTCGTTAAGGAGTTTGGGCACTAATAACATAGAATTGGATTGATAATAATGTATTTCAAATAAACTATCGTGATCATGGGAACGAGTGGTGTTGCACAGACAGGGAAAGGTTTTAGCGACCCTGCTTGCAGTGTTGCTTCGCTTTCATAATTTTTACTGCGGAATCTAAATCAAGTAGGTATAGGCAACAACTTTCACATACCTACACTTGCTGTATTGATTGTCTCCCGTAGGAGGATCTTCGGTAACTCCGATTGCTTTTCATGTCTGTTGAAATGTTGATATTTTCACTATTACCGTTGATTGAAATATTAATATTTCAATCAACGCTATTACTTATCTGTGTTTTCACATTCAAACATAAACGCTCTTTGGTAGTTGGTACAGGTGCTGGAAGGAGGGGTACTTGATTATCACAAATATTGAAATATAAGCGAATCGTTGCAATGCTGTAGATTGTAAAAGGTACGAAGACCGAAATTTCCCACCGAAAAGCGTACGGATAAGTCTATCTATCATTCTACCATTCGTGATCAATTTAGTCTTGGATACTTATCGCTAAATTAAAAATGTATTGTCGATCCACAAGTGATCGCTTTCGATGTATGGCGAACTATAATTATTTTTTACACAACTACCTATCATTATATGGCTGAAATTTGCTCTGCAATTTCATTTTGCGATTTTAATCGCCTAAAAAATGGATTGTTTTAGGCTTTTAGATGCAAGATGATCTAAATTTAGCTTGGTGGTTGGTCTGGTGTCTATCTAACGCAATTTTTTTACATTATGTGAACAAGAGGAGGATTGTGTTCTTGTATTTTTTATTCATCCAGAGATAATTTGATATTTTTATATCGCTTAAGGCGAGCTATAAAAGTTTGAACTTGACACGCGCTAAAAGCCTGATGACTTCCATTTAGAATCGAAATCTTTTTTTATTCATTTTATGCTATTAGGTGTGGAATTTAGCTGTATGTTGAACAATCACAAAATATATGTTACAATGCACAAATTGTCAGGAATATTTATTATAGTCAACTAGCACACAATAACATTGTAAACTCAAGCATGGAGCATAACATTAAATTTATGGCATTGATAAATAATTCAGAATGTTCTCTGCTGACATAATCCTTTTAGGATTTTTAAGATTAACGTCTAATTCATTTTTTACTGGTCATTTGAGTTACAGCAGCTTTGTATTCAATACAAATCTATTATAAAGTAAGATTCCAACGTTATATTGGATTGTTGACTATACTTCCGATTTGAACGGAAAAACGAAGGAAGTGATAATAGCTATATTGTACGTGCTTATATTTATGATTTGTAGACGTAGACGTTAATTTAAAAACAATTTATGACTGCATCGAGATGCGGTTTTAGATTGTGTTTTTTTCAGTTTCATTTTATCTTTGAAAAATTATGTTTAATCCTACCTATTTTGTTTATCTTCACCTATTATTAATGAACTATCAACATCTCTACAGCTATAAGAAATGAGAATTAATGACGTTTTGCTGTATTAATAAATGAGCGCAGTAAAGTGATAACTTTGGGCTGTACATAAATAAAAATAAACAATCAATATGATTAATATTACGTTCACCCATAACAAATATATAAGTAATTTCGACATGTTCACCGATTTCGTCATGTCAAAAACGATTCAGATTCCCAAAACCTGTTCCGCATATTTAAAACAATGATCCACAAACGCAATCTTAATTAGCCATTTTTCTGGTTTTCCTGGTTTAAGATGACGCTTGATGAAACGCTTTTTTAACTTTAACTTTAGCTACTTGGAACCATAACAAATGGTACTTTTCAATATTTAACATAAAAAGAAATGATTAATCAGTTTAAAATTATTTTAGTTCAACAAGTGCCATCTTAAACGAGGAAGAAAATTGGCCAAGGGTGCATATTTTATTTTATCTGCAAGGAACATAATGTCTTTATTATCCGAAAAATGGGTTCTCCGAAAATGCGCTTTTAATTAGCCCTTAGCAATCCCAAAACATGGTTGCCATGATTTTTACGGTTAAAGACATGACGGGAAATTTTCATGCGGCCATTCCATACTTTCATATTTTGGCTTAATGAAATGAACCCAAGCTTGTGATCTGTCGTCAGCCTTTTCTATAGGTATCTAACATGCATGAAAAATTGTTTCAACCGTACCTACTGAAAAGCTACATGCCTCCGCTATATATCTAATAGACGGAGAGCCAGCAACGTATTTTGAGTTGTCATTTCAATAGTCATGAAAAGTCACTCAGTGAATCTCTAATATCTGCTGAAAAATAAAAGTTACTTCTGCCAACCCACTCCGGTCGGGTTGTACTACCCTAAATTTTCAAAAGGGGTAAAAAATAAGGCTCAATGTAGTTATAGTATCAGTCATGAAATTTCAGGAGGTTATTCTCACTTATATTCTGGATTTATCAGCATGTTGACAGAACATTTCCCCCCTCACCTAATTGCTGACAGAACGCCCTAAAGTCTAAGTATAAGTACATAAAACTACATTTACAAAGAGGGTAACAAATAAAGGTTCAATATGGTTAAAGTATCAGTCATGAAATTTCAGGAGGTTATTCTCATTTATATTCTGGATTTATCAGCATGTTGACAGAACATTTCCCCCCTCACCTAATTGCTGACAGAACGCCCTAAAATCTAAGTATAAATATATAAAACTACATTTACAAAGAGGGTAACAAATAAAGGTTCATTATGGTTAAAGTATCAGTCATGAAATTTCAGGAGGTTATTCTCACTTAAATTCTGGATTTATGAGATTGTTGACAGAACATTTCCCCCTCCCTCTTAATTGCTGACAGAACGCTGTAATCTCTAGGTATACGTATATAAAACTAAAAGTCCTGACTGACATATCAACGCCCAGCCCATACCCCTGGATCTAGATGGCTGAAATTTGACACAGAGGTTGGTTTTATGATGTAGACAAGGCATAAGGCCGGATATTTCAAAATTCAACCCCTAAGGGGTTAAAATAGGGGATGAAAGTTTGTATTTTAAGTTAAATCCATAAAAATTGGTATATGACCTTTCGGTTAGAAATTAAGACAGGCGTGATTCAGGAATTTTCGAAATTCAACCCCTAAGGGGGTAAAATAGGGGATGAAAGTTTATATGGAACTTCGTCATTCTTTAAGTTAAATCCATAAAAAAATGGTATATGGCCTTTCGGTTAGAAATTGAAAGACGTGTTTCAGGATTTTTTGAAATTCAACACCTAAGGGGGTAAAATGGGGATAAAGCTTTACATGGAAATTCGTCATTTTTTAAGGTACATACATAAAAATTGGAATTTGGACCTTCTGTTACAAGTTAAGAAAGACGTATTTTAGGATTTCTCGAAATACGTTGTTGGCTCAAATTTTTCTGCAATTACCTACAGAAAATTACCACAAAAATAGTAACGTTACGATTTGGCAGAAATAAATTGTAACTGAGGGGAGTTTGTTCATTTGTTGCAATTGATTGTCGAAATACCACGCTTCGTAGAAAAATAGAAATAAATTCATCCCCATTTTACCCCCTTAGGTGTTGAATTTCAAAAAATCCTGAAACACGTCTTTCAATTTCTAACCGAAAGGTCATAGGTATACCAATTTTTATGGATTTAACTTAAAATACAAACTTTCATCCCCTATTTTAACCCCTTAGGGGTTAAATTTTGAAATATCCGGCCTTATCCCTTGTCTACATCATAAAAGCAACCTCTGTGTCAAATTTCAGCCATCTAGGTCCAGGGGTATGGGCTGGGCGTTGATATGTCAGTCAGGACTTTTAGTTTTATATACGTATACCTAGAGATTACAGCGTTCTGTCAGCAATTAAGAGGGGGGGGGGGGGGGGGGAATGTTCTGTCAACATTCTCATAAATCCAGAATTTAAGTGAGAATAACCTCCTGAAATTTGATGACTGATATACTTTAACCATATTGAACCTTTATTTGTTACCCTCTTTGTAAATTTAGTTTTATGTACTTATACTTAGACTTTAGGGCGTTCTGTCAGCAATTAGGTGAGGGGGGAAATGTTCTGTCAACATGCTGATAAATCCAGAATTTAAGTGAGAATAACCTCCTGAAATTTCATGACTGATACTTTAACCATATTGAACCTTTATTTGTTACCCTCTTTGTAAATGTAGTTTTATATACTTATACTTAGACTTTAGGGCGTTCTGTCAGCAATTAGGTGAGGGGGGAAATGTTCTGTCAACATGCTGATAAATCCAGAATTTAAGTGAGAATAACCTCCTGAAATTTCATGACTGATACTTTAACCATATTGAACCTTTATTTGTTACCCTCTTTGTAAATGTAGTTTTATATACTTATACTTAGACTTTAGGGCGTTCTGTCAGCAATTAGGTGAGGGGGGAAATGTTCTGTCAACATGCTGATAAATCCAGAATATAAGTGAGAATAACCTCCTGAAATTTCATGACTGATACTATAACTACATTGAGCCTTATTTCTTACCCCTTTTGAAAATTTAGGGTAGTACAACCCGACCGGAGTGGGTTGGCAGAAGTAACTTTTATTTTTCAGCAGATATTAGAGATTCACTGAGTGACTTTTCATGACTTTTGAAATGACAACTCAAAATACGTTGCTGGCTCTCGGTCTATAACGTGTAACCTTGCGATCAATCACTAAGTAGGTAGGTACCATATACCCTGCTCTAAATTTATATTTTTTGGTTTGATGACTGTTTTTGGCGATCCAGCACTAAATGCATGTGAACAGAATCCTCTTTTCTCTTATAGGTAAGTAAAATAAACTCAATTCCTTTACATAACAATATTACGAGTAAAGTTCACAAATGTCATTGATTCAGAGGGTTTAGCTGGTGATACATTTGATTCTACTGTCAAAGAATATGATTGGCTTGTTTCTGAATCATATCGCTCAATCGCCTCAATCCATTGGAAAAATGATTAAAAATTATATTTTTATCACCAACAGCCACTTTGATCGTAACGTCCAATCGGTCCCTGTACTGCGGGCTAACGTACCCTCTAGTTTTAAATTGGCTCTCTCAGAATGTGTGTAATCTTAAAAAACTTTAGGATCTTCCTTAGGAATGCTTTGAGGTATGTTTCCAGTATCCTTTGTATTATTGCTTTGAAATCTTTTTATTTATCTCCTCATTGTTTCATGTGCAATTTCCCACGCCGATTGGAGTCCTAATTGTGTGAACCTTACCTACCACTAGGCCAGATTTCCACTTCTTGTACGCCGAAAGTTTTTAATGCTGCTCGACTCTCAGTTACCTACTATTTAAAATAGATATGAATTGCCCCTAGTTTTTGAGTTACTAGATCGCGGAAAGTTTGTATGAAACAAAAAGCTCTAAAGTATCCTTCCCAGACTCCATACAATTCCCTTTGCTCTTGCGAAGATTTCCTATTCTACCGTCATGTTCTTTGGGAATCTCGCCGTTTCAGGTATCATTTCCTCCTTTCATAGGATATGTACGTCAATGACTTCTTTCTTTCTGATTTGGACGACGGTGATGAGCATATGAATCGATCCCGATGATCGTTTATCACTTTTGACTCATGTTTGTGATGCTTGCCGGGTGGCCAACTAGTTGCTCCCTTCTGTTCACACTCACGCGCTGAGTATATTTAAATTTCTCCAAGAAAGTACTGTCAAATTGTTGGGCAACATTCAAAATTCAAAATCAAAATTAAAGCTCAATGTCAACTACGTTTACTTCTACAAAAATGTCTACAAGTTCAACAACTTTTCTCAAACATTCGAAAACCCCCCAACAACAGGTGCCATATAAAGGTTGTTTGTCATGTAAAATCACCAATACCTAAAAGATAAAAAATGTCGATTCTAAATTCTAAATAACGATTCTAAAGATACAGCCGTTTATATGTGAATGTGAATACACGTGCAGATTCACTGGTCATTGGGCCGGAATTAGTGCTATGGTCAGTGGCGTACCTAGAATTTTTGCCGCCCGGGGCGGTCTCCAATTTGCCGCCCATTCTAGTCAATCAAATGGTGGTTTTTATAAATTAATAAACATAAATAAATAGTTGCAATTAAGATGAACTATAGGTAGGTAACTTTTTTACCGTTGCATGCAATATTTTAATTAGGCAGTAATGAAGGATGAAGCCGCATGAGGCATAAATGCAACCTTTATAAAAATACAAGATCTTTCTTAAAGGCCACAACAAACTTACGGAGGCCGAAGGTTCCCCACCTATGAGACAAAACCTAAGTTACAAAAAATAATTACCAGTAAATATTTTTTATTTTATATTTATAAATGCCTGCGTATTGTCGGTATCAGTATAGGACATGCTTTTCACACACACCGATAAACAGTATGTCGAAATTGGAACAGCGGTTATATCTTTGTTAGCATCACCAGTGCCTTAATATGAAGAAAAGAACCACAAAAGAACCATTGTCGTTACTGTATTTATTATATTTACGAAAGAAGAAACTAAGAGAAGGCAATTAAATTTAACAGCACTCATAGTTGATTACATTTGTACTGAGAAACACTGAATTCAGTGAAATGCAAAAGCCAGCACAACGATACCGATGTGTTGGGACCACTGAACTCTAATTGTACTGGAACGCTCACTAAGGCCTCCGGTCCGATGCGAGAGAGAGGGCTCGCAAGGGTCATCCCTGTCCTTCTCTCGACAGTACATTTAGGTTAGTGTGTTTTTAGTTTAACGCTGTCTGCTCTCTCACTCACGGTGCATATATGTAAAGCGTTACGAAAAGGACAGGAATGACCCTTGCGCGATATCTCTCTCGGCTCGCGACGTTTTTATGGCAGAGATAGGCCAGTGAGCGTTCCAGTATAATTAGAGTTCAGTGGTTGGGACTGGTCTGTGTGAATCAGTGTATTTGGTTTGCATTGCGTACTAAAACCCAACGATAATTTACTGACCGATATCACCAGAACCATCCGACATAGGTACACATAATGTCGGATACGACAACCAACATTTTTACCGGATCGTTGGCTGTGTGAAGCAGTACCATTTAAAACAATACAGTATTGATGCATCACGATACCGACACCGACAACGATAATATCGGCGTGTGTGATGCCGCCCTTATGGTACTTGCCGCCCGGTGCGGACCGCACCCACCGCACCCCCCTAGGTACGCCACTGGCTATGGTTCTGGAGAGTCTAAGCCACTAAACCATAGCTGCACAGCAAAACATAGGTGTCACAGCAGATGTAGGTACCTACCCCAAAGTCAGTCGATCAAGAGGCGACATTGCCAGAAAGTTCAATTTGCTCCCAGGTTAATGTGCTTTCTACAGTTCAGTTTATTTGTATCTATCATTTAAAATCAAAAATACATAATACCGCTCGTATTTCTTTATAGATCAAGTGAGGAGTATAATGATTATATTTTGGGTTTCAAGCGTTTCAAGTAATTTCTTTAAATGTGTTCTTGATTGCTTCAGTTGTGGCTTTGATCAATAAAAAATTTTCAACATTAATTTTCTCACTTACTATTGCATTGATCGTGTATTCTGCGCTTAAGTTTCATATTTTGATCCTGATCATCTTCTAATAAACTATACTTACGTTAGTCACATTGCTGCAACCGACGACTGTTGGTTGCTGATGTTAATTACATTCCTTTTCCTCTTACGCATAAAATCGAATTTGGTTCTTCCGGTGACAAATCTTTCAGATGTAATTCCTGGATCAAGTTTATCCACCATCTGAATTTAAAAATGAAAAGTCAGAATTATTTTAATACGCTTTATGTATTTGTTTATAAATACACAATATAGTTTGTATTTGAGCTTCAAATTTGTATTTTTAATTAATTAGTTTTCTTTTCTTTATCTTCTTCAACCCCTTTTAACAGATTTCTATATGAGGTATTTTGTAAAGCTGTGTGAGGTTGTGAATAAAGGTTTAAGGAAATGTCAAAAATGAATTGAAAAATAAAGCAAATGAGCTTTAACATCATATGAATTATAATTTGGACTGCCATCATCTTTCCCAAACTGTAATAGACAGAGCTAGTGGAAAACCTATATCATTTTCTCATTAACAATACACGCCTCGCAGTCTGGTGGTTGAGACCCATTGTGTTTTGGGGGTAGGCACTCTAATAGTCATTAACGGCCGAAGCTGGAAATGCTCTCTTTGATTTCTTTTGGAAATCAGTTTCTTTCCTATACAAAAGCCGCAACACATCATTCTATTTCTCGGGCGACTTTTTCTTACCTTTACTGGAAAATTTGTCCGATAGAATTGATACACCAAAGTATTTTATTGAGAGAACTATACCAAATATCTTAGTGGGTCGATGAAAGGTTATGCTTAATTACTCGAGAGCTTTTCCAACGTTTAGTCGACAAGCATTTGTGCTCCCAATGAGATTGACTACATCATGTAATTGGGAATAACGGAAGGTATAACAACCGGAGGGCAACTAAAATGCAGAGAGGAAGAGGCCGTAAATATTTCTAATAAAAAATGGCATTTTAATTTCCTTTTCAAGCGTCAGTCGATAAGTTGCTTATTCTCAGCAGTCAGCTCACGTTTAATTATTATAAAATTTATGTTTCTGGGAACGAGAGGAATGTGAAAACTGAAGGGAGATAGCGTTAGCTGGCTGCATTAAGTGTGTTTCTAGAAAAAAGCGCCATAGTTCAAGAAAGATCACTTTTTGCTTTTAAAAATAGCCATCGTAATTCTTTGCAGTTTACCACAGTCTCTGAACTGGAATTATTCAAGTTTAAGGCCCTCATTTACACCAAGTTTTAAATTAAAAGCGGAAACGATCTATTTTTGACTATCATCCATGTAGATTTATCGATATATGCTGAAGTAACCTCCCAAGGATAAAAAACTAGTTATTTCAGCATCATTAATTTATAACTGTCTGTAGGGAGAGTTAAAAATTGCCGAATTACAATTATTAGCGAAATTAGTGGTCATATACGTGTGGTTTTTTAATGAGAGGCAGCTTCGTAATTTTTTTTAATTTGAGAGACTTATGGTTCTACAAGTATTTGCTAATGAAGATGGGTACAAGAAATTCTTAAAGTGTTTGTTAACGCTATATTTAAATTATTCGAATTCTTTGAAAGTTATACACTTTTTGACCCTGTGGCTAGATATTGGCGATGCAGACAAGTACATTTTTGTAGACACTAGTACGCCGCCGTTAAACAATACCAAGCATCTTATAGGTAGAGTTGAAAAAGGAACAAAAACTTACAGTTGCGGCGAGATAAAGGTTTTGATTTTTTCCCATTGTTCACTTTCTTTTTTAACAAACGAATCGTTTATTCTGAATACTGATTTATCTCAAAATCGACATCTACTAGAAAGGGTATACTCAGAAATTTGAAAGAGCAATCAATTATGGTATTCGTTAGCGAAATTGTAGAAGGAAAATAAAACAAATACAAGGTTATAGCCTTGTACCAGTCTAAACAATATCATGGGGCCGTTCCTCCTCGTGTTAAATAAGAAGTAATTGCATTTTTTTGAAATTATTTATAGTACGTTAGAGCAATTTTTTATTTTTATTTTTCGACATGACGAAATTCCTATTAATTTACTCGTAAAGAACCATAAAACACTTATCCGCAGTCAACAACCAGTGATGAACCCTGATGGTCAGTCACTTTTCTAGACTTGGTTACCTTTAAACGAAAGAGGTTACACTATGAATGTAGATTTCATATATGATTATGAGTTACTTGTACAAATACCAATTAATATCGATACTTATATCGTATATCCTTTAACAAGTTCCATATAAATTGATCGAAATCCAGTTCCATTTATTGCAGCTGAACATAAAGTTGTAGGTAATAATGTTTCCCAATATTATAGGTATTGTGTGGTGTACTTAATATTGATTGCTTGTCAGCCTAATACTAAAGTCTCCTAGTCAGTACATAATGTAATGATCCTTTATGGATTAAAAGTTACGAGTACATAAAAAGGAACGATTTAAACAAGACCCGAGCAACGTTTTAAGTAAATTAAGTTAGGAATTACACTCTCTATAATAATTTATAATCGGTTCTTTTTTCTTCTTCTACAAACTCTTGTTGGAAAGTTTCAAAATTATTGTAGGCCATTTTTATAATTATTGGAGACAAAATTTCTTCATATATCTCCCAATTGCTTTTCCAAATTCCACTTTAATTGCAGCTTTGTTTTTTATATGTTTGAACTCTAATCAGTGTCATACCACTTACCCAATGGTTTAGTACAGGCACCGGAAGCAAAAAAACAATTTGTTGACCAGCTTTTCTTCAATATTTAAAAAACAACACGCAAAAATTGTATAGGTATACAAATAAATTAACGTAAACAAAAATTGAAAGATACTGATACAGAAAGATGAAAATTGAGGATTTCAAAAAATCCCTTTTATTCCAACGATCTGGGGCTGGAAGATTACGCTTATACTTACTGTTAATTAAAAAGAAACACTAATAACATATTATTGTAGTCTACAAAGAATACCATCTTGTAAAAATATTTTTGTATAGATATACAGGATGGCCCATTGGCGAGCACTACATCAAACTTGTCTTTTTTGTAATGGAGCAGCCTATATATTTTTAGATATTCTCTGTTAAATGCTCAGCAAAATGGTACAAGAGACTATGGGTCTACGATTAACGGTTTCCGAGTTATTGACATTTTTATGTAAAAAAATTAGTCAATTAAGTAGGTTCCTATCTTTAAAGATATCGGAGTGAAATTTTGGGATATGTTTTTCCAACGTGTCTAGTTTTAACTTCTACATTCAGATTGTAAACTCTTTTTTGTACAGGTATAGGGTGCTCCATTTTGCCCAATATCATTTTTCTTAAATGGCACACCCTGTATTTTATTACAAATTTGAATAGCATATACAAAAATATTTTTACAAGATCTAAAATGTAAAGCATGGAATGGCGGCATCGAAGATCTCCTCTTTCTCGGGTGCAGGTTATGGCGAAAGGTTATGGTTCTAATTTTCTGAAAAATTTGTTCACACACTACTTACGAAAGGGTGGTACTATTAATGGCGACTATTGTGAATCCCTTTAATGTAACTTCGCTGTGGTTGCATCAAAGAAAAAGAAGGAGATTGTCACATCCTTTTCCATCAGGACAGTGCTTTGGTCTTTGGTCTTTGGAACAAACTCTGAAGGCAATAATGTTTTAATGGAAGCTGTTATGAATTTCTTTATAGACCAAGGCACCAAATTTTTTAAAAAAGGTGCATGTGTTTGTTTAGTTTACAGTACCGGAAAAGTATACTTACAAGTAGTCGAAGGTTTTTTTGGATTGTCCTGTACAAAAACGCGTTGGACTGTGAGATACTCTCCTGAAGGCCTCTATGGCATGGCGACAGTCTGACAATTTCACCTAAAAAGCCTATTTTGGACTGCAATACACTTGTCCGGCTAACCCATTGGCTTTTCCAATATGCCCTTAACGCACACGAGCTCGAGGGTATTGTTGTTTACTGTTTGCTCTAGTGTGTGGTTCGGAAACTAGCCTGGGGACCAGGGGTTGGTAATCCCAAGATTTTAGCTTTTGGATTACGGATTACGGATTACACATAAATTTGGTTCATGTTGGATTACGGATTACGGATTACACATAAATTTGGTTCATGTTGGATTAGGGATTACGGATTACACATAAATTTGGTTCATGTTGGATTACGGATTACACACATAATTAGGTTCGCGTTGGATTAAGGATTACGGATTACACATACAATTAGCGTCATGTTAAATTAGTTACAGATTATAGACTTGGGCAGTGGCGTATTTAAGGTCCAGGGCCTCGTCGTGCAAAAGTAGGGAGGGCCACATTATACAGAGTGGGCCATTGAAAAGGAAACACATCCGTTTTGGGACATTTAGACCAGTTTCTTAAAAAAACGCTCGGACACGTCGATTTTTTATTTTTGGGGGACAACTTTTGATGTCAAATTTGACTTTGTCAGTTCAACCTAGCCCCAGCAACCCCTAACTCAAGAATTTAAATAAGGAAAGGGAGTCGAGCGACCCCTCATTTGAAGCGTCTTTTAATTCTGAAAACACGCCACCTTTGACCTTTTGAACGGCATATTTCAGGATTTTTCCTAAACAACACCCCCACCTTAGTTAATCTGGAGGGTGCTTTTTGTGGGGGCGAAAAAAAAATGGAATAAAACTAATTTTCATTCATACTGTCGAATAGAGAATTAAAAGACGCTTCAAATGAGGGGGGTTGACCTGACAAAGTCAAATTTGACATCAAAAGTTGTCCCCCAAAAATAAAAAATCGACGTGTCCGAGCGTTCTTTTAAGAAACTGGTCTGTGTCCCAAAACAGGCGTGTTTCCTTTTCAATGGCCCACCCTGTATACAGTGCCGGATTTAGGGCACTTGCGGCCCTAGGCCAAATTAACCCGAGCGGCCCCCGCTCCGGCCGCCCCTTAGGTGGAAAATTGAAATGTACCTTATTTCAATCTCACGTTAAAATAACTGAGTAGTTGGGTTAAGCATAAAGCACATTTCATATTAATAGGTTTAATACATAACGTTTATTTTAATTTTACTTTTTAAAATTGGTACTTTCCACAATCCACCTGCAGCTGCACTCTGTATAGCCTCCTATACCCTGGCAAGCGTTAATATTTATTTTTGATGTGTACGCTGGTTATTTTAATTAGATTGTATTGTTTACATACAAAAGTAAAGTAATCGATTTACAGTTGCGGTAATTATTAATTTTAGAAAATAAAAATTCAATTTTTTTACTAAAAAATGGAATTTTTGACAAAACGCTGCGGCCCCCTTTTGCTTGCGGCCCTAGGCCGCGGCCTAGTCGGCCTAGTGGTAAATCCGGCACTGCCTGTATAGGTGGTAAAAAAAGGTCTAGTTATTATATTATGGAAAAAACACAAAATGTAATACATTATGTATAATTTATTATCATTAATTTTATTTTTTGGAGGGCCTTAGGGCCTCGTTTTGCGAGGGCCTAGTCGTGCGCCGCACGACTCGCACGCCCGTTAAATACGCCACTGGACTTGGGTGAAGCAAAACAGTAAATACTGTGAATAATCAAACAATTGTATACATTATACAACTGTAGCCATTTTATTATATTTAGTTTAACGCACCGCAACGAACGTATAGTATGGAGTATGGTACATTCATTAAAAATGCAACTGTTTATTTCTGCTTTGCTCAATCCACTGCACTGCTCTGACTAAGCAGGTCTGGGGGGAAAGTGAGACAAAAACCACGCTCAAATGATTTCCCAATTTAACATCACTTGTTTTATTCGTGTTGGTAGAATGTGTGAATGTAATCCACAAAATCCGCAATTTTAGTAAAGCTGGATTACGGATTACGTAGTCAATAATATGATTGTCGGGATTACGGATTACGGATTACATGGTCAATTATGATTGTAGGGATTGCGGATTATGGATTGCAATCCGTAATCCAAATCCCGGATTTTGGATTAATGTAATCCGGGATTTGTCCAACCCCTGCTGGGGACTATTCTGCAGTGACGTAGTGACTGCAGGACAGCGTTCGTTCTCACTGGAAAGTGGAAATACTAATTATTTCATTCGCTCTATGCGAATCCCACTTTTCTTTCACTAACCGTTTATTCCTACCTTTTCTGTCTGGAATACAGTCGAAAATTTGCCTAGTAGTTGGGTGATTTGAAAGTTCAATTCTTTGGAATAAATACCACTCCCTGTTCCTTCTGTTGTTTTAGATTCATTCGTTAAGATGGATATGTCAGCTTGGGATACCAGTTCCGCATCAAGAAAGATGTGATAGTTCCTCCCTATTATACATTGAGGGAAGAGGGAGTCCGATCTCCCTTCAGTTTAAGCAATCGCGTAATCTTGAGGTGGTCAGAGTCACAGAGTGGAAATTCAGTGGAACTCGACTAACACTTCTCAAAAACCACTACATACAGCAATTTTTATGACTGTACGTAATATACTGTACGCAAATCATTGGAATCATTCATCATGAACTTCTTAGTGATAATATTATTACGATAAATATATACTTCTTTTAGGGTCCATTACTAGAGGCAAGAGTATCAAGGAACAGTAGTCTCGCTTTCAAAGTTAGATATTCTTTGTTTGGACATGTCATGTCGGCTGGATTTATTTTACTCTTACCATTGAATAAATCTTTCACTCATTATGAAACTTATATCCTTTATACCCTACTTGACTTAACAGTTTTTAAATTTCAGCTTTAACCACGCCTGAGAAGAAATACTTTACTTTCCCGGGAAACATTGGACTACCCGTTTCTTGGGAAAACAAATGATGTACCCCTCTCTTTGTGACGGGACAAAAAAAGATAATATTACCTACTAGAGGGGATTTAGAATTTAGTTGAGAGAAATTTTGGTAATAACATCATCTGCACAACGAATTATAATTGTTTTGGCTGTTTCTTGCATTTCCACTCTTCAATTTACATGTGAATTGCATCTTGTTTAATATAAAAATTGAGAAATGAAATGAATTTAACGTAAATATGATTTTTATAACTCGTAAGTATTATAAACGAATGGAATGTGATGTGATTACTGCTATAATCTTTTTTCATGATTTGGAAGATGGTACTAATAAAACCCTCGAAGTCGAAGAGAAAGTTGAGCAAAGGTCACAGAGTTAACATTGTTAATTACAGTTTACCTATGAGTCAAGGTACGTCAATAAAAAGTTCATTGGTTAGTAATAAAGAGTCTGTTGATGGTATTTTTATTCTTCTTTTGTGGTTTGCCGCAATGTTGATCAATAAATCGGTAGGTAATAGTTGAGAATGAGAGTAGGATGTAGGTAATTAAAAATCTACATCTTCATTTCATTTTCATCCATTTATATGGCGCCAAAAGATTTACTAAACCGTAACCAGACATCTAGAAAATCGCGTTTATACACACAGTTAAAATGGTGGAAGGGAAGCGTATATAATTAAACCGGCTAACATTTTCTCTGTATTTATTATATCTGCTCGGTTCTATTTATAGCAACTAACATTGGAATAATAAAGGCAACAAATACATTGTACCTATGCATCGCATTTATATTTTATCTTCTCATCTCGACGTAACACAAAAATGATGCTGCGACGTTGCTGATATTTACGACGAAATATAATTTTATAAATCGTTCTTAGAAGTTACCCAACATCTAAACTTAGTTTCTGAGAAGATATCTTGAAGATCACCACTAACATGTCTTAAAATTGAGATGATAGATGATAGTTACAAAACGTAAATCGCGGCTTTAGATGTAAATTAACGTTTGACCTAAGGCTAACTTACAAAACAAGATACGCTTCCATAGCAAACAAAAGTGGTATGTTAACGTTAAGTAAAAAGAAAGAAAATAGGTACGACAGAGTGAGGGAGAAAAAATGGCATATGTTTCAGTCTCTCCGATGCATGCCGTATTGTACGGAAGATTATTTTTATGTCTAACGAACTGGAACGCGCCCAGGTTTTGTCGCTTTATGTCTTCTCAGAGATATAATTAAGATAAGAGATTTAATGAGCGATCAACACAAAGACATCATCATAAAGAATTTTCCTAACAGCTTTAGAGTCATGGTACTCCTAAAATTAAGGTACAAACATCACTTTAACGTAATCATAAATTTCGTATAGGTACCTAATTACAATTATTATGATAACACACGCCTCACCATACACTATCAGTGAAAGTTTGGATTTGCATGATTGAAGTTGTCCTTCCAGCTTATTTTGTTCTACACGCAACGTCCATACTGTATGCAGATCCCATTTCCCAAATTACTAATCATCAAATTAATGGTACATATTTATATATTATCTACCTACGTTATAATATAATAATTCCAGCAGGTGGTTTAGGTATGTCTTCTTAAGGAATTCTTCCAGCGTTTTAGAAAGGTCGAGTGTGTGCCTTAAACTTCTTCTCAACATGTTCGATTGGATAAAGCTAAAGCAAAAGATGTACATGGGTTTCTTGAAAAATGTTTGCAAAATAGATACAAAGCAGCATGGGGAGGAAGGGATTTCGACGAGCCTGCTTCCAATGCCTTCCAATAAAATCAGAAATATCAAATGAAAAAGGAATAACTTATGAAGACGGAGAGACGCAACAATTGGACTTGGGAGATCCTATTTGCAATATGCTGTTGAAAAGAAAGTGGAGAAAGAAAGAAAAAATGGAAAAGTATATATCTTGGAAATTGGCGGTGCTGTTGAGATTAAATAAAAAGCAGTGCGGTGGAAGGAACATCTAGAAGGGGGCTCTTGCTAGGATGGAATATGACGCAGGGCAAAGCAGATACAATCCAGGAAGGCGACTCGAGTGTCTTATATCTGTATTACAGTAATACTGAAAAGCAAGTGTATTATTATAAATGGAGAAGTAAATATCTCGGGAATTGGCGGTACTGTTGAGGAGGAGTACAAAATAGGACGAATGTGTTACTGAAAAGGAAGTAGGTATCAAAAATAAAGAAGTAGATGTTTCGGGTTTTACTGGGATAAGAAGCATGGCCTTCTTCCAAAGGAATATTTCCGAAACTGGTGGTAGTGTGGTACTGCTAACGTAGAATATGAAGCAGCTACTTATCAACAAAAGTACAATAACAGAAATTTAGGAGGGAATATATTAGAAATGAAGAGGGGGGGGGGGGATACATAGCAGCACAATCGATTCAAATATCGTGTAACTGTCTCGTGAATGGGGACGCTGCAGAAGTGGAATAAGAAAGTAGGACGGAACAGATACAAAACACGGCAAACACGAAAGAGATTTGAGATGCGCTACTGAAAAGAACGTCGATATCAAAACATGAGAAGTAAATATCTCTGGAATGGGTAGTACTGCTGAGATGGAATAAGAAGCAGATACAAAGCAGGAAAGGGATTCAAAGATCTTACTTTAGTAACGCATTGTTGCTGAAAAGGAAGCCGACACGACATCAAGTAAATATTTCGAGAAGGTGTACCTAGTGAGGTTGAGGTGGATTATAAAACAGGAAGAAGCATACAACGCATTACAAGTAAGAAGGGGATTTGATGATCTTACACACATTTTTGCTGAAAAGGAAAATATTGAGGAGTAGGTAAATTATCTCTGAATTTGGTAGTGCTTCTGAGGTTGGAATAAAAGGTAAAATCAAGCAGAATTATACTACACTAAGCAGGTGAACTTTAGGACATTCCTGTTTCGCTTGTCTACAGCATAACAGACAAGCAATATAATTAAAAAAGAAATTTATATTCTAAATTAATATGTTAACTACTGCACGCTCAGTAGGGCCATGGTTTTATTATGTCGCCTCTTACTCCTTTCTATCCCATGCTGTTCCGTTCCACTTCGTAATTTTATAACCCTTATTACTTCACCTTATCCGTTGATTGAAATTCAATCAACGCCTTATCTTTATTTATTTGCTTTCTAAAAATTTTTTGGTAATCTGTTTCCCATCATCCTCTTGACATGGACAAATGTAAAAAAACAATCGCAGTGTAATTACATATCTTTATGTTATGTAATGTATTCAACATTGAATACTATCTGATGGGAATGAAGTTGTCCCGATGCAATAATATGGTTATTTTATTGCGTACCTAATATGTAGTTAGTGTGTAAAAAACTGTAAAACTAAGGTAAGTTGTGTTACTTTTCTCTGGTTATAGACGATATTTAGTTAAAAATTTCAGGTAGGTAGGTAGGTGGTAGCTACAAGTATTATTACGGATTAAACTTTCATCTTTGAAATTAAAATCCAGTTTTGCGTGTTGAAAATTATTTGCCAAAGTAGAAGGATAAAGATTGTTTAAACTTTAAAGATACTATGAAGTAATTTGGAAAAATTAAGTTATTACTCTAATTGACGATCAATAAATTTTCGAACCGATTTTCTAGGATTTGAATGGACTAAACGGCAAACTTTAAAATCACATTTGCTGAAAATTACACATGGACAATCATTTTTAAGAAGTGAACAGGTGTAAAATGAAGAGCTTTGGCTAGCGTGTAAATGCAATTTGCGAAGGAATTACGTTGTGAAAATACATAAGCATTCAAATTTACGAATCTGTTTAGAGTAGGTAAACTCGATTTTTTTTGTAATGGGAAAGAAGTAAAGCTAGATGGTGAATCGAATTCTTTAGCATTATGAAATCTTAAGTAAGGGTGGGGGTGTATCCGGTGCTTTAGAACAAAATTTCAAGCGCGTTTCGAGTCACGGTCAGTCAGTGTGCGCCTTTGTTGGTTGAAGATTTCAAGATGCATTTCCTAAGTGTGATTTCCAGTATTATAGTTTTAGTAACAGCTTCATTTTCAAATGGTGAGTTATTTTGAGTTCTTTTGTTTATTAATGAATACGAATTAAACTCACTTACTATTATTATCATTATTGATAAAGTATTCAATGATAAAAAAGGTCAATAGAATTGTAACAACATAATTTTTTCCATTTAATTTAAATATTAAGTAGTTTTTTTGATGGTATTTTACACGTTTTGCATAATTACGTTTGTAAGACTATAACGAGCGGAAGCTTGGATTCAAAATTCAAATCACGTATCGGATGGAGGTGGATAACCACCTCTTATTGTATCGGTTGTATGGCTTTATTAAGTAAAATATTGTACGAAGTATCAAGTATACGAGCACTTCCTTTGTAAAAATGCAACTATAGTTTCTTAAACATACTAAACACCTTGAAATAAAACAATAGTGACCAAGGCCGTAGCCAGAAAAAATATTCGGGGGGGGACCGAATTTTAACAATTACACGCCACCCGATGTAACTACAAACTACGTAATGTAATTTACATTTCGTTTAAGAAATTGTTATTTTCCACTGAGTTTCGGGGGGGGTTCTGACCCCCTTGATCCCCCCCCCTGGCTACGGCCTTGATAGTGACTCAAGGGGTTACTGTACTAAAAAGAAAGAAAAGTCACGCTGTTTCCATTTATTTACGATCCGGTTAAGGTACCTATACAAAGTTAATGAAATACGAAGGAATGTGTATGATTCCTCGGTATTTCGTTCGTGCTAATTATTATTATTACACATTTATGGTAAGTGCTCTTATTAACTTCGCGATTTTTTTACAATTCTTAATTCCCACAACTTATCCAAACTAAAGAACGAGTGGCCTAATAAAATTGTATAAGAACACATTGTACAGTTTTGGTTACAATTTTTGGTTTTACCTTTTCTTCGTTCAATTGTTTGAAACCTGTGTGTGACATTTTTTGTATTCTGAAGTCGAATCGTTTGTTTTTGACTAACTAAGCGTATAGTTTTGGAATAATCAATTGTTCTGTGTTATGTACTGAGTAACGGAATGATATTATTTTTCAGGACAAAAAATAACTACCATTCAACTGGATGGTGTACAATATTTTATAAGTAGAATGAATCCATACACAGCAGAATTAAACTTTTTCTTGGCATACCAGTATTGTCGATCATTAGGATTACAACTAGCGTCGTTTGAAGCGAAGGAAAAGGCAGATTCGATAACAGAATTTTTGAAAAATGCCGGTTATTCTAAATACGACTTTTGGGTATCAGGAAATAAGTTGGGAACTGATATGATGTTGTGGATGAGTACCGGAACGTCTTTCAACGCCACTTTTAACTACATGAGAAAGCGTTCGAATGAAATTCCTGCAAATGCAAGTGGTTATGATATTCCAAATGGCAGCACAAGCCCACAAAGAACAGCTCGCGAAAGGTAAGGTGTTTTCGTCCGATGAATGCGTGACAAATTTGCTTTGCAGTGACAACAATGGTTTACATAATAGTTGCATAGCAATGAAAGCTCCAAATTTCGATTGGGATGTAGATGATTGTGCGCTTAATAAAGATTTTATATGTGAACAAACGCGTTGCTATTACTATAATTATGGACCAATACCAGTTTCCTCTTCACAGGGGTAAGAAAGGTGAGCCCGTACAGCGCCACACCTAGTGTTGTACTTTTTTTTATGAAAATCACTTTATTTTCATTCAGAGTTGTGCTAAAATCATTGCTCTATTCCTATTGACAGATGCTTGTAAGTTTCAGTAAATTGTAGACACTCACTGTAGATCTCTTTCATTTTAATAAACTAAACAAACGAAACGAAGGCGAATGAACCATTATGTACACACTTTTGATGTGTCACGAAATGAAAAATTTAAGTTGGATAATTTTACACGTGCTTTTGTTACAAAACAATAATTATAACTTGAAGAGGTTTATTCTGTTGCTTGTAGAGGAATTACTGAATAATATATGAACCTATACGTTAATGAAATGCGCTCATTGTCTATTTTTGCAGTTTTTTGTGAACTGAAAACGCTTCTCTCTTACAGTACAAAATACTCGTAGGTCTTAACCCCTTTCCCTATCCTATTTATTTTAATTATAGACTCATCTTTCCTTGTCACATAAATCCTGCGGTAATCAGTATCACAGCTCTGAATACCTTATCTTAATAATATTGCATTAAAACATTTAACTTACATTACCTAGTATAAAAAAATTATAACCTAGGTGAGAGGTTGCATGGTGGATGGGCTGACTAAGCTTAACTAAATAATTTCTCTCTGGATTACTTTCCTTTTGCAAAGTAGTTGTTGAAATTTCTTAATAAAAACTAGGTTTTATCCTTAATAATTTTCAGAAAAACAACAACCTCAGAACCACAAACATCTTCAACAACAGAACAGGCCAAATATATACCAATGGGCATAAATGAATTAATACATAAGTTAAAATCTAGCACTTTTGTTCCTGCACATACAGATGAAGTTAATATTAATACAGCCGTGCCTGTTCGTGATGAAGATGCTGAAGTGGAACTGGCAACAAACGGACCATACGACAATTTCCATTCTAATATTGAAATGCAAGATGATCCATCGGCCGTTGTCAATCATAATCATTATGATGACAATGACGCATCTACGCTTCAACCTGATATGGTCACAATGTTTGCTGGATCTCAATCTTCTTCATAAATTCATCATCATCTATTTTAGTTTTATATTACATATTATCCTAGGATTGTTTCTCAATCATTTCATCTCATTACTTTTTAACCTATCGTATTACTCACTGTAATTGTACTACTTAGGACTACACCGTCCAGTTATAATAAATTAATTGTAAGTACAATGCTCGATATTCCTTTTAATTTCTGTAATTACCTTGAAAATACCTTTTTAAACCCACAGGTACTCAATTAACATGATCTGGATGGATTTTCTTAACCACGCCGCTAATAATAATCGTAAAAGTGGTTAGCGCAAAACTGCCATACATAATGGACAAATTTTACTACAGTTAAACTGCCTTTGTAAAATAATTCGTTAATTTTTATTTATTTATTCGTACGATTGACAAAAACTTCTTTTGGAAATTAGATACAGGATGATCCAGGTACACGACACTCCCATTATTATCTAATAATATCGTGATATGCTTTGGGTGCACAACATACAGTAACATTCAAGGAGAACACCCAATATATCAGTTGTTCTGCGTTTCTAAGATGAAGAGATTCTGAATCGTTGAATAGGGATAGGGAAGCGATGCTCAGATTTAATTTCGATGTTTTCATGGAGTTACCTAACAAAGGGTTTACAGAGTAAAATCAATAATGGCGTTTCTTTCTATAAACACCCCTGCGCAATAAACATAGCTAAAAGTGACCACCGTCAATCGGGCGTACTTTTTACATGTAAACATGAATTTAAAATGTTAAAGTACTCAAATTAGATCAATACGGTCCAAAAGACACAAAATTAGAATGTAGTCAGTTGGACCGAGAATTCGTGGTTTAAAAGTAGATATACAAAGCGATATTTTTGTCAAAGTACCGTTTCATACCATTAAAATATGCAAAATAACTATATAAATAACATTGCGCGTTATGAGTCAACATTTTATACGGGTTATCTTTAGGCCCTTCTAACGCCCACAATCAAAATTTCCACCGAAAATCTCAATATAATTGACAGTGGTGAATTTTCAAACATGAGTAGTAGATCAATGAGCCTATACTTTACATTGCCAATTAAAAAGTACCATTCCATTTAAAAAAAACCTGTAACTCTGTGTCGATAACATGTATAAGCACACCCTGTTTAACATGAAAATATTTTTATGCTATGCACAAAACGATGTCTGTGACCCCCTGAAAAGACCACATCTCGATATCCTTATTATTTATTAATAATAATGACACTATCGCCCGTGGGAGTGTACCATGGGAAACCATGTAATCTGTCAAAATAGAAATTAAGAACTTTAATGTAAGATTTTGAAATAATTATACCAGAGACTCGTTAAATGGAAATCGTATACATATACTTTTTGACCTCGCCAAAAAATTTCTTTGGTGCATACGAAGAATTATTATTATTCATTATTTACAATTTTTAGTTTTCTTTTATAGCAAGGAGTGATATCTATATGAAACACTTAGTTAAATTCTATGAAGTTTTGGATTATTTAAAAACAAATGCAATTTTCCAATTAAGCGAGAAAAATTTGACTGAACTTATTCAGTATGAAAATTTCAACGAAAACGAGAATGAAGGAAATGGAGTGTCATTTTTATTAGATATAATTACCCTAAATCAATTATGACTTATTAAGCGCTACATGAGATCTTCATCACTAACGATATTATCTGAGATATTTCCTTAATTAACATTCACGCCAGTTGTCTCAAACAGGATGTTTAGCTTGGAATCGTTCGAAAAGACCATTTAAATGGCAATAGCAGGAGATCGAACTCCTGCTGTCTCATTAAATCACATAGATATATGGAAATTTTCTATTTGAAGATAACATCAAATTATTACCTTTTAACCAGAAAAAAGCAGTTTCTCAATTTGAAGATACGTTGGTCTAAATGGAAGAGAGGGGGTTTATTTACAGATGTTATAAAATGGTTAGTAAATTTTATTTATTTTAAGCGTAAATAGCGTACCTAATACTTTTTTATATCACAATTATTTTTAGCAATAACTCTATTAAGCGCAATTTTCCCTCTTTTCCCCACTGGTTATCACAAAACTATGTAAACATGATTCGTCAACTCCTCTGAAATTGGCTATTTGTTATAGTTCGTACTAAGAATTATACCTACTTACAATGTTGACATAAACTTCGTATTTCCAATTGATTTGTCAGCGAAACTCGCGAGAGCATTGACAATACTAGCACCGATATCGGATAAAATCTTGGTATCCATTGCCTAGAAGTAGCAATTTATTAGGTGAAATTGGAATTTATCGAATACCTGTTGCTCTGCCCCTGCACAATACGAGCATTCCAAAGTATAAGAATATGGAATACCAAACTCTCTCCAAACTACTACACGCCCTGTACTTTCTTTAGCTTTCTGAATTTTATATTTGCAGTAATTCATATGTACATGCGGCGTAAATCCGTGAATCATTTGAGGAAAGACCTAAAATTACATTAACGATAGTTAACTGACACTGAATAAGTATACCTTTAAAATATCTTGAGCATCTCCATATTCTGCATCGGATTTATTCCAACTCATCGTAGGGTTACACCCGTAAAAGAAGAAGAATTTTTTTCGACTGTGACCATGTATGTCCAAATAAAGCGATATGGGTTGACGAAGAACGTTTTTAGCATACTCTAATAATTTCTAAAAGATCTAAGTTTCTCAACTTACAAATTTAGTGTAATGTTGTTACCTTTGTGAAATAAATCTCGGGACACTTATATCGATGCGGTTTTAACCAGCACCTATTCAGATCATTGCCATTCAGGCCACTTCGCGTACTGCAAGTAGAACAGATGTTATATATAATCTGTAAATTGCACCACTCACTTTC
Organism: Pyrocoelia pectoralis; assembly: GCA_036250285.1. Lineage (NCBI taxonomy): Eukaryota > Metazoa > Arthropoda > Insecta > Coleoptera > Lampyridae > Pyrocoelia > Pyrocoelia pectoralis. The sequence continues at coordinate 3,858,336 of CM070082.1, forward strand.
CCATAATGACACCGTCAGGATTTAACATTGGGATAATTTTGAAAATGAAAAGCTCTCTGGCTCTCCTCGCCTGTTCGTTTTCCTTATTAAGTAAAAAGTTGATAATACCTTCAACAATCCAAGATGAATTCGTTTCGCCAGGATGAACTCTTGAAGTAATAAATATAAGTGGTCGTCTCTGTTTGATAAACATATTTACCAATGAAATAAAATATAGATAGTAATTGGTATACTCACGTTTACGGGCGAAGATGCTGTAATAGTCAACAGTGGTAGCTCATTTTTACAGCTGGCAGTGTTACACAGCTTTGCAACCTTGAGAAAAATCCCATTTGAGTTGTCATAGTTTGTTAGTGACGATATTAGGGTCTAAAGTGTGATAAAATTGGTAATTGGTTACGATGGGTGTTAATTTACCAATAGTCTTGTATAAGTATATGGGTAATGATAAGCTAGGTAAATAATATCGTTGCTATATTTGAATGTGGTACAAAAAGATAATGTTCTGTATTGCTTGGCACAGCCTATGTCCGTGTAGTTATTTCCATAATAGACGATATTTTCCCCACTACGCCGCCACCCTAAAAGTGGTTTTTGTAATGATACCATTGCGTCGATCAAAATCACGTACCATTGCCTTGCATCGCGTAATCCTTCACTGAGAACATAAGAGGTTGCATTCCGTAATTGTACTGGCTGTTAATTTTGAGAAAATTAATAATATTGAAAGTGTAAACAGTCTCAGCAGTGGTATTACTTATTTGAAAATAGAACCACTGATGTCCATTACAGCTATTTGTATCCGAATCAAGTATTAGTTCGTATTCTAAATTTCCAATCTGAGTGATCAAAATGAGTGAATGAATTACATTTGGTCAAAGAGGTAAGTATACCTACCTGTTTAACGCACCTCAGATTTCCACATTCAAAACGGGAATCGAACCTAAGGGATTGTTCTAAACTGAAAAAATCACAACAAAAGTTAATAAAAAGGGCTAAGTTTTAGCGTTTTACTCGGGAATGTGCTGATCTACATCATATACAATTCTTGACTTATACTTGTTTTCGGAAAGGCCCTTAGCATTCATTAGCTTACATCTCAAATGCTCTCTGAAAGAATATAATGAGGGGAGGTAATAAAATCCTTGTAGGTAGGTACATACAGAGGAAGTTCGTTTGTTGTAGAATTTAAGTAATGCTCTTCATTGCAAACGTTTAGGTGGAGTGTGTCGGGATAAGCCTGCTTGTTTAGATGTTTAGCGTTAAACACGCGATGCGCTATAATTTCGTGCCGAGATAAGGAAGGATCTTCTGAAGCCGTTTCAAAAATGTCCAATTTGCGATTTTGATTAGCATCAATAAGCTCGGGGAAGAAGGCACTCATGCTAAAAGTGGAGCATTTTTCATTGAAATTAAGTGGAATTTACATTTACTCGTCTAATTCGCGATCGTCCGAGATGTTCTTCAAAAAATAGGTACCCTCATCAACGTCTTCATCTTCGTTCTCATCCTCGCTCGCATCTGATTCCAAATCACTTTCTCCTGAGCTTTCGTCATCGTCTGTAACTCTGGCTTAGTGCCATATGTGTTTATAGTCACACTTTACCTTCGTATCCGTGATAGTTGCTTTGTCGTGTTTGAGTTTGAGGTAGCTGAAGACTAGGTACTGTTCTGTACAAAATAGTATACGCCTTAATAGCTGCAAGACGGTTACTATCGGAGTTCGTAAAAAAATTGAAAAGTGTATTAAAACCATCTGCTTCCACAAACAGATTTAAACCTGAACCTAGATTTACTGTTACAACAAGAAAACAAGATCTAGGATTCACTTACTAGTAGCTGTGATTCTGTACAAAATGGTCATTAATGACCGCTTGTTTACAATGCGTTTACCATTATATTTAACTAAATTTATGACTAATTCGATTATTTTTTGATTATTGGCAATACATTGTAACGCGATAGCTGCAAGAAAATTGTTTCGGTTTGCAGTCAGCAAATGTCATTCATACGTACCACTCCGCGACATTAATTTTAGAATAAACACAACGGTTGACACTTTTTGTGTTAATTTACAGGACAAATAAAGAGAGTCAAAAAAACTGTGAGATGATAAAATTTCGTTGTTCCTTTCTGTAAAAAAAATTTAACGAGCTTTAAATAGCTTGGGATATTACGCCCCCATTTCCTTAAACCCAATACACCTGCACTTATGTAAGTTACAAGCACAAAGTGTTTTAAATAAATATCTTATGTTTAGTCTACACAAAGTACTTACTATTGAGGCATAAAATTTTTAAAACGGGTAGTAAATGGAGCATTAAGTCCTTGTGTGAAGTTTGCGATGTAATCAAAATGCCATAAAATCGAACAGTACTTTCAGTGACAGGTATTGTTAATTTTCTACCTAAAATTAGACGTTACGTTTATATTGAAATTTCGTAAGGGAGAGTATTACATTTTTTTACTTGGTATATTGTTGAGATCATGTGCAAAAGTTTAGTTTGCATGTTAGGGAAGGAGTCTCTGTATTCCTTTAATTCGCAAAATTTGACATGTATATTGTAGGTACAATGTGTTAAAATATTCAAATGTTCGGAGGTATTGACCGTTTTCATTATTACCTGTTTCTCTTCATCATTGCTTAGAACCAGAAGGCTATAAAGCATGTTTATCGCACAATTACTGAAATCTACCTCTTCGGAATCCTAGTACAAAATATTCAGGTTAACTACTATTATAATGACTATAATGAGTTAATGATCGTCGGTAACGTGATTGAATGACTGAAAGTCACGATGACAGAATGTAAATACAAACAAATTGTAAAAGACGCGACGAAAAACGTGCAATTTTTGGCCGTTGCCCAACTTCATTAAAAAAAACGGTGCAGTGGTTGTACTATTTTAGTCGTCATAAGAACATTTGAATGTAATTATTTATTCGTAGTACATCATGTGGTATTTTACAATGTACAATTTGATTTAATACCAAAGTAATGACATACATTAATCTCACAAAAGCTGCCAATTTGTTGGCGTCCAAATCTGATTAAAAGTTGTGTTTAAAAATCGCGGATTTAGTTATATAAATTGAAATTGGACAACTGTCTTTCATTTATTTGAAAATTACTACTAACGCCAGAAAATGGATGTGCCAGAAATTGAATTTATATCTGACTACAACTACATAACATTTAAAAAATGCCAATTATATTATTAATGGATTCAGATGTTTCTCACATAAAAAAATGAGCGCCAAAAACAAGGTTTCCTACTTACCCAAATAATGTGAATTAGTTGATTTATCAAAGAGGGTTGTGAACTTATGTATTGGGTAACTAAAACATATATAGGTACATCATATATTAAAAATCTAAATTAATCAGTTTTCTACCTTCATAATTGTCCTTGATGGAGTCTTTAATGTTTAATCTTCTTAGTAATTTCCGATCTGTATCAAAATTGTATCTGAGTTACAAGTCTTATAAGTTATAAATCTCAAGTAATAAAAAATCAAGGCCAAACATGTCAATGCTTGTATACGGCACAGCGCCAATTTTTGCAAGGAATACAAATTACTTTCAACTTTAAACAATATCAATAAAAATTAATTTATAGTTTTTAGAGCATTTTAATTACCACTAAATACTATAAATATCCTTCAATTTACATCACTTAACTATACCTAATGATATATTCCGCCACAGCATTCTCTTAATTTATTTAATTATTTAATCGTACATCAGAGAATAAGTAAAAGGGCCTTAATGAATTTTAGATTTGTTACTTAAAGAGCCTTATTACTTCTGTATGAATATGAATTCGCCAGGATCATCAGCTGCATAATTAAAATTGTGTTATTTACACAATATGAAGATGGTAGAAAGATTTCTAGGTCGAAAAACATGCAGTTTTTTGAACGCTCAGAACCTTACAAATAGGTAGCGTCTCTTATACTAGACTTATGTTATATGATAAGAGGAAGAAGTAAAGAAGTAAAGTAAAACACGACAAAACAGGTACACCGAATTAATGTATTGTTAAAAAAGTTAAGCAAAAATAGAGTTTGTAAAAAATGTACATTACTTTGAAAACAAAATCCCTCAGAATCTTTGTCTGACATGCCGCTTTTAGTGTTCTACTTCCACTTGTTTGAATCTACTAACACGAATACTTGAAAACTGCCGCTCAGACAGAAATTTGGCATACAACACAAGTTCAGTTTAAAATAGAAGTTAACTCTGCCATCTGGTGAAAGTAAAACTTTGGATCACTTATTCTAAACTTAGTTTTACACTTCCTGGAAATATATCTTTGGTTTCGTAACAACTAAATTGGTACCTTTCTTATTTTACCTTAAAAAAGGTACACATTTTCCCGAAAATTTATAAAAAATTACTACTAACCCACTATTCTCCTTGTTCCCAAGTCATAAATTTTGTTTTTACTTAAAAGCAAAACTTTTGGCATCGCATTCAACAGGTGCTTTTCAATTTTTCATAATTATCAAAAAACTGTGTGAAGAAAGGTCTGAACTCTTTACACCCGGTTCCAAACTGAATGTTGGTCAGTATGTTAACGTTCTGAAACTTCTTCAAAACTGCTACAGCTAATAATTAATTACCACAATTTCAGGGTGGAGTAGTAGTCACGCCTGGTGGGCGAAAATTTTCAAATTTTTTATATATAAAACTTCGTAATGCCAAAACCTGATCTCATAATCTGCTTTTGACTTGTTTTTGTTTTGGTTTTTGTTACGCTTGGCTTGTTAAGAGTATAACAATCATTTTATGGTTCATTAAATTGATGTATTAAAAGAATTGCGAATTGTTTTTGGTTTTCCTCCAATTTTTTAATAGTGAATCTATGTGGAAATATTTGATCATCTCATTTTTTGGTTTACTAATATTTATATTATCTACTTAAAAAGAATTTCTCGCTCTAGTTTTGCATTTGACAATTCCTAAGTGACCGTAATGAATTTTTGAAAGAATTTCTTTCCTAAGTAGGTACCGTTGGAATTATTAAATTTTATACCTTTGTATAAAATCCCGTTTGCTTCACTCAGTTCATCTCTGTACACTGAAATACCTATATTTCAGTGTCTCTGTATTTGTAGTATCACAGATGTAAATTGAACTGTTTTATTTACATTATTAGGCCACCCGTTGATAATGTATAATGTAATCTTTTAATTGCATTAAGTCTATATGTCATTTTCTGCTGCTAAAAGTTTTTTTTGATCAACGCTTTCTGTCTGTAATTTGAACATTCATACGTATTTAATACTTGCGCTTCTAAATCTTTATAAAATTTTGTATATTTATCCGTTTCACCTTATACGCCCTCGATAAGGTATCTGCTGTATTATCTATTAATTGTTTCCCCGGTTTATATTGTAATTCAAAATCGTGTTTTTGTAATTGAATAAGCATTCTTTGTAGCCTTGCCGGACAAGATGATAACGACTTATTTACGATTGAAATAAGCGGTTTGTGATCCGTTTCAATTACAAATCTTTTTCCAAATATAAATTGATGAAATTTAGTACAATCAAAGTAAATCGCTAACATCTCTTTTTCTATTTGCGCGTAATGTTTTTGCGTATCTGTTAATGCTTTGCTAGCATAACAACACGGTAAATTATTTTGGAGTAAAACCGCTCCAAGTCCATCTTTCGATGCATCTACTGATAAAGCTACCTGTTTGTTTATATCAAAATGTGTATTGCAAAAGCGCTTCTTTACTTATCGCCTCATTTAATTTCTCATACGCGTTATCGTTACTTTCATTCCAATCGAAACATATTTCTTTTTTAAATAGTTCTCTTAACGGATAACTTATTTCGGATAAATTAGGAATGAATTTTGAAACATACGTACTTAATCCCAGAAAACGTTGTATTGTACGTCTTGTTTGTTTTGTGGTACAGGCATCTCTTTAATCGCTCTAACCTTAGCCGGATTAGGTAGGCGGCGCGATACCTTTCGAGGACAATAAATGACCCATGTATTTAATTTCTTCTACGCGAAACCTGCATTTACCTTTATTAAACTTTATAGGTAGTAGGTACATATTTTTATATGCAATTTCTAAAACCGTATTTAATCGTTTATCGTGTTCTTGTTTCGTTTTTCCGTACACAATTATATCGTCTACGGGTCTACGTAAACTTCTACTCCCTCAACGTTAAAAATTTCTTTAAATCTCTTACTAAACACTTCCGGCGCTGACTTTATACCATACGGTATTCTCTTAAACCTATATCTGCCGAAAGGGGTTGAAAAAGTGCATAATTTTGAACTTTCTCTATATCTAAAGGAATCTGATAGAAACCACTACTTGCATCTAATGTGCTAAAATAACAAGAGCCGCTTAATTTACTCGTTATGTACCTACTCTAAACTTGGAATTTGAACATGAATTTACCCAATCTGTTGGATCATCAACTTTTTTTATAATGTTGTTACTTGTTAGATTCTAATTCGATTAAAGATTCTTTTAATCTATCTAGTATGTATTAACAAAGGAAATTTTCGTGAACTAATGAACAACTGGTTTTACACTACTCTTATCAATTTTAATATGATAAGGTTGCTTCATACACCCTATTCCTTCAAACACACTATTGAAATTTTCCGGAATTATTTTGTTATCAAAGTGATTTTTTCCGTCACCGTGTACCTCTTGTATGGAAGTATTCGATAAATTTCTTTGAATTATATTTAATTTCTCACACGACCTAGTCAGTCCAAGTAAAGTTTCTGATAAACCTTCTATAATATAAAAATCAGTATTGATTACCTTTTCCTTGAACCTGCAATTGAACTTAATTTTACCAACTACATTTAACATGGAATGTGGATAAGCATAAAATTTGTTCTCCGTTTTTTCTAAATCATTTATCTCAAACCCAATTTTATTTAATGTGATTAAAGACATGATGTTTGTCATAGCACCTGTATCTATTTTGACCTTAATTTTATACTTATCATTTACTACAATAAATTCGTACCGAGCATCAACTTGTTTAATACAATTTATCTCAACGCTATCTATAAACACATAACCACTTTCATAGATTTTTGAACTTTCACTATTACAATCAATTTGATGAATATTTCCTCTTACAACATCTTGGCAAAATGATCGTGTGCAAAACATAAGCTGCATTTTTACCTTTTGCTGGACATCTGCTGCTTTTCCCATGTTGTTTTCCACATCGTCCACAATTGCTTCTGGATCTTCCGCTGTCTTCTTTCCTTATCGACACCTGCGTTTCTCCGTGATTCAATGTTCTCGGCTTCCATTCTGTTGACTGCATATGAGATCTTCTTTCCATCTGTATTTCTCGTCTTCCATCCCCATATCTTGAATTATTATAGTTAATCTTCTTACGTACATCTATTCCACTTTCTGGTTTTGTTGTTGAACGCATCGACGTAGATTGTTCCTTTGAATGTTCTAGGTAATGCATAGTTTTACTGCATTATCTAACGAAAGGTCGTCGTCTTGCAATAATCGTTCCCGTAACTTGTCAGCTTGTAAACCACACGTGAATATAGTTTTTATTAATTCATCTTTAAGTGTTCCGAACTCACAACTTAACGCTTTATTCTTGGAGATCGTTGATGAATTGTTCAATAGTTTCTCCTTCCCTTTGTTTTCTTGTAAACAACTTAAATCTTTCGTATGATAGATTTTTTTTCGGTAGGAAATAAGCTTCAAACTTTCCCAACACTTTATTTAACGACTTTTTATCTTCTTCTCTTTCGAACACTAATGTATTAAATATGCGAAAACTGTCTTCACTTAAATAATGCAATAACTGCGCTACTTTAGTGGAATCATCCTTCTTAATTACTTCTGACGCAACTAAGTAATTTTCAAATTTCTGCCTCCAGAGTTTCCAGTTTACCGGTCATTTGCATTTGCGAAATTCCGCGATAGTCACTCATCTTATTTTCTATTTCATTAGTGTCTCGTTTAGTATTTTATAAATTTAGTTTTATCAAGGAGTATATAATAATATACTCCTTGGTTTTATATAAAACAAACTATTGTATTTTATAAAAGTACGAACTCCATATATTTTTCTATTCACGCACGCTATCTTATCGTACCTACCGACTGCGCCATGTAATGTGTACGCTACGATGGTCTAACATCGAATCTTTATCAGAATTTCTATACAATATTCATACATGACAGGGAACACATGAAAATTTTGGAAAAGATTATAGACCATTCTTGTGGGTAAACAATAATTAACGTACTAAAACCTTAAAAGCTCATTATTAACCATCGAGGCAAGTAGTAGTTCAAGTTAATAGAGCCATAACACACCTGTGAGAAGCCTCTCCATGCAACTAATTTACAGTTGGATTGAGGAAAAGTGGAAACGTCAATGGTCCTTGTGTGGTTTTATTGCTGACTTCTACATCGGCCATTCTTGTCCCAGAAGAAATAAGTGTGTTCATGAATGCAGTTTTTTAGAAATGGTTATATAAGGCTTCATAAAGACTCTATGCACAGAAGACATTCTGTGCTCTAAGCCTAAGCAATCGCATGTTCTGGTTTCAGCTGAAGAAAACCAAAAAAAAGTGGCAATAATCCGTAAATAAACGCTCCGCATTTATAATAATGCCAAACTTAAATATGCATATTGTCGAGGTCATTGCCGAAAACCGGGTACCACGTAACAGCATTCAATCACGGCTGTTTACAATAGCAGACCGCAGTTTTGTGTCGACATTGTTCCTTGAATCACACAAGATGAGATTTATGTAAGATAAGAGTGACTGATTAATGACGAGAAGGTGTAATGACACTAATGAGAGGCGTGAATGATGCGTAATTTCATGGGGGTGCGTATAGTTATTACAATATTGCGGTGTAAAATTTAAATTTCACCTCGGTAGGTAGGTAGGTATAACGATGGATATTTGCAGTGGGGTGTGATAAATAGTGAGGATGTTTTATACCTACAAGGGAAAATCTGATTCTGTCGAAACAAAAGAAATTTCCTTCGGATATTGGATGTTTGTAAGTCTAAAGAGCTAATAATCATTGCAGTCAATACCCGTTCAAACTCCGTTGAAGGACTGGACTTAAATATTATTAACAACATAAACTTCAACAAGCAGATAGCGAAGAAATGGAGGAAGATGAATCAAGAAGCAAAAATTTCGACTTCACCAAATTACCACAATCTGCCACAATAGTTATAACGAGTAGACACGGTGTCAAATACTACGAGCCAAGACAACAAACCAATGGAAGGTGATCCATGAACTTGGAGCGGTGGACATGCAACCCAATGAGGTAAACTTTTCTCAAGAATATTTTACCTCGGCTAAATCCCGACACTTAAGTAAAACGGTTAGTAGGGTACCATCGAAAAACAACAACTGTCACGTGGTAACACAAATTCTCGCGCAGTCAAAAATACGAAAACTACTCGTTTCCTCTCCTCTTGCTTCATTCACTTCCTGGAAATATTCTTATCATCTGTTCAAACTTTCTTCAATTCTACTAATTCTTCTTTTAAGTAACTATAACTTTTACAAGAGTACCTTCCGCATCAAAAATGGCTTTATAAACTTATAAGTTATAACATACAGATTAATAACAATGTTGAAGATGAAATCTGTTTTAAGCAATGTATACATAGGTCCTACTTATTAGATTTTCGATCTATGAAAGAAAAATTGAACGTTCTATATCAGTTCAATTAGGTACATACATTTATTGTTTTAATTCCAACAAAATTAAGGGAAAACTTTGTAGAAATAACGAGAATTGACAACACATAATTTAAATAATTTGAGGCTCTCCCCGTTCCACGAACTGTCAAGATAACTAGTTTTCGGTGTATACCGCGTTGTTATATTTCTTTCTCCTTATGAACCAAAAACAAAGACTTTTGGAATGATTATCCATCCTCATTCCTGTCACTCTGAAGATGAAAACTGCAATGTCTTGCGAAACCTCAGAACTTCTGGTTTCACATTCAGCAGTCGGGCCTGGCAAACCTTGACTTAACATCTCACCACCATTGGGAGCTAAGAAGATAGATAATCATCCCAAAAATCCTTGTTTTGACTCACAAGGTAAAAGGCCTTTCAACGCAGGATGTGGAACAAATATAACCACGCGGTATAAGCCGAAAACTAGTTATCGTGACAACACATAATTTGCAATTAAACTATTAGCAAGGTGCAAGGTTTCATTTGAGTTACGTCAAAAAATCTGTGCTTATTCAAATTATCCCTACCGTAATTCAATTTGTTACAGTTTCAAACAAATGAATATGAAACATAATCGTTCAAAGATCATGAAAGCAAAGCAGTAAGAGTAAGGTATGGAATAGGTACATATATAGGAAATTTTACGTATTGAAACACAACCAAACTTCAGGAACAAAATTACTCCCCGAATCAAAACTAATTATATTGTAGTAACCATTGTACAGCAAAGTTTCATTTTCTTAGTGATTTTTGGTACTTAATCAATTTTGTTACAGTTTCAACAAAATAAGGCATCACCGTCTCTATGTATAGTTCAAAAGGTACTGAAAAGTTTGCCCAAAAATCAATGCTAGCTTTTGCTAAAACAGATTCGATTGATCGTTGCTAGGTAGTACCTATATGATAAAATAAAGTACGAAGGTGCTGAAACCACGTAGTATACAAAATTGTTGAATAAAACAAAAATCCGTGTGTACCCCTCTCCATAGCAGAAAAGGGAATTTGTTCACATCCGGTTAACATGGATCTTAAACTCATCGATGCAATTAGTACGTTGACATATCTATTCGTGTCACTTTAAACTCATATACATATATACTTATATTACATAGGCATAATGTTTGTGTTGGGTATTTCATTTAAATAATTATGTATACCAACAGCGTAGCTACAAGGAGAAATTTATCTCATCATTTATCTCGACTTCTTTTCAGTGTCGTTATTGAAGTTGTTAATTCCAAAAAATATGTGTGCCCCTTCAACCGTACCTAATGTGCATCATAAATGTGATATCATTTCGAAACCTTCATCTCGTAACCCCATTGGCCATTACCGTACACGTCACTGAGACAATTGTACCATTATTTATAAAAGCTAATGACCACTTAATTGTAATCGTCTTTGAGTTGGTTATTAAAAAAATCATTTACTCTAATTTTGTACATGATAGCTTTTGACTTTTTCTATACAAAAGCAATAAAATTTATGTAGTATTTAATCAAACTTTGATAGATAAACGTGATCACTAGTTGCATTCAATTCAATTACATAATTATAACTTATAACATTATACAAAGATGGAATCGTTAAAAATATTTGTGATTCTAGTAATTATACCTCACTCAAAAACTCAATACGCAGTCCTTTTACCTCCCTTACCATCATTACCACCTCTTCCAACAATTCCCAAATTATCAGATTTAGCGTTTCTTCAAAATGTCGACTATGACTTTATGTCAATTTTTCAAAAAGCTCAAACATTTTATAAAACACTCCCAGACACCATTAAAGAAGATGTCTACTTGGCCGTGGTAAAAAGGTAACATTTTTTAACTTTATAAAATTATTTTCACTTAGCCGGAGCTGGTACGTAAATATGGATATCCTTGTGAATCTCACACCGTTACCTCTTTGGATGGTTATATTTTAACTATTCACCGTATTCCTTATGGTAGATATCGGCGACCCAAGAAAGTTAGGCCTACTATTTTTGTACAGCACGGTATACTATCATCATCAGCCGATTGGTTAATTCCGGGACCAGGAAAAGCCTTAGGTAAACTATCACGTCTTAAACATAGGAAAATAAGAATGATTTTAGGATACGTACTGGCGGATGCTGGTTTCGATGTTTGGTTCGGAAATTTACGTGGAAATCGATACTCTCGCCAACATGTTAAATTTCATCCAAACGAGGGTAAATTTTGGAATTTTAGTTTTCACGAAATTGCACTTAATGACATACCTGTCATGATGGACTATATTTTAAATAGAACTAACCAGGACAAATTAACTTACATCGGCCATTCTGAAGGCACAACGGTATTTTACGTACTTTGCTCGGAGAAACCTGAATATAACAGTAAAATTAGTATGCAACTGAGTTTATCGCCTATGGCTTATATGAACCACTTGCTTAGTCCACTGCTGCACGTACTTGCCCGAGGAGCAGTTCCCTTAGGAGTAAGTTCTATGTTTAGTTCTGCTGAAAAATGTCCAATCCGTCTTTCAGACGGTTGCAAGTTTAATTGGGATGTATGAATTTTTACCAAACACCCAATTTTTGGCAGTTGCTAGCCGTTACTTATGTTCCGATAATTCCGTAACTCAAATTTTGTGCACCAACTCCTACTTTGCAATCTGTGGATTTAATCAGAAACAAATGAATTCTACCTTATTACCTGTGATAATGGCTCATAATCCTGGAGGGGCATCAACGAAGCAATTATTGCACTATGCCCAAGAAATTAAATCAGGTTAATACGCACAGTACAGTAAATATTAAAATATCTCGCTCCTTTTTTTTAGGTAAATTTCGTCAGTATGATTATGGAAGCATCGGTAACATAAAAAAATACAACAGAAGTGAACCGCCTAACTACAAATTAGAAAATATTATTGTTCCAGTGTATCTTTATTACAGTCGAAATGATTGGTTAAGTAATGAAGTTGATGTCGATCGCTTGGCTGCCAAATTAGGGAATGTTAAAGGAAAATTTTACATATCAGATAAAAAATTTAATAACGTGGATTATTTATACGGCATGAATGCCCCTGAAGTGTTACATAAACCAATTTTAAAACTACTCCAATCGTCAAACTTATCTATGTATTAATTATTAAATTATGACACGCATTTCAATTGTTAATAATCATTTTATCATAAAATTTGTCATATTTCAGTGTGTTTCTTGCTTAATGTTTGTAAGAATCATCTCACGTCGGTTTTCAATTTTATCAAGAGAAAAAATTCGAATTTCGGTATTTTTGCATTTTTCGGTGAGAAATACGGGAAGAACGGTTTTTGGAAAAAATCCTATTAGGGTGTAGTATTATACTGCCGTGTTAATTCAAAGGGGCGTATCTACAATAACATAGAAACTGAGAAAATTGACTTTTAATATTTTCAGTTATGCCATCAAATCATTTATGCTTAGAGGAATTTTAATTTTATACTATTGAATATAATACTGGCAGCAAGTATACTGTGAGTACACAGTGTACAGATACAACCGTTTCAACTAACAAAATCATATAACGCCTTTTTAATCTACCAAAGGGGGCTAATTTGTAGATATGGGATATGCCTTTCTTTAAAAGCGAGTTTTCGCCTATATAAATTGAGATACGCAATCTCTTCTTAACACATACATAGTACTTTTAAAGAGGATTCTAAAAATGCGTCTAACTCAATTTCTGTCGAATTTGCAGATGCGCCCTTTTGAATTAACACGGCAGTATAGTGAATAGTCGTTATATCGTTGTCGGTATTGTAAAATTTCAAATTTATTCTGTACGAACTTTTGAACGACTGATATTGTTTATGTTGTCTCGTAGACAAACCTATTGATTTTGAGAACCGCATAAATTATGTCACGGTGGATCCGGGGGGCAGTAACCGTGACATAATTTATGCGGTTCTAAACAATGTGTGACCGGGGATTACATCCAACGTGACGTCACGCAAGGAAATTTTATTCGTATTCCAAATATGTTTGCACAATCGGTGCCAGAAAGATGCATTATATCGGAATCTTTTTTCACAAAACATCTGCATCGACAATAACAACAGCGACGTCGCTGAGCTGTTGTTGAACATTAGTCGCTTATTCACCCTCCTTTTGCTCTCTCTTTTAGATTTTTGCATTATTGGTTTTGTTAAATAATTAAAGTTTTATAACTCGTCCTTTATTTTCAATAAAATTCATCAATTAAATTAAAAACAAACATTAGCTTTAAAAATGCTTACCTCAAAAATAAAATGTCGCAACGATTTTTTGTGGTACGTAACGGGGAGGGGGGGGGGGCTGCTTAATATTGGTGACACCTGCGTTGCAAGGGGGTGGGGGTCCAAAAAATCGCAAATTTTGCGTGACATAATTTATGCATGGCGCCCCCCACGCGGAGAACCATAAATGCAGGATAGTATGTTTTAGGCGCTAAAATGGTTCATGTTGAAATATAATTATTTTCCAGTTCTGTGTCATTTTCGTTGTATTTCAATTGAATTTTTTGTATGTTCTTAAATTGCCATTTTGGGGATAAAACATCATTCAGAAATGAACTCTATCTGCATACAATTACAGGTTCTTATGCAAACTCGCAACGGAGGTGTAATGTTTATAGCCTAGGAAAGAATCTCCACCGCAAACGGCGGTTTGGGGGGGGGCTGCAAAAAATTTTCATTCGCTTATTTATTTTTAGTCTTAAAAATTACCAACATTATCCAAACAAACATGTTCAGTTATGGTGAATCTAGTCTGTGATCTATGACTATGAATTTTTCCAAAACTGCTAGAGTCGTGGAAGGGACAGATACTCGATACTTTTTTTAAATCCCCCCCCCCCCCAAGCCAGTTGGCTGGAAACGCCATTGATAGTAGCATTGTGTACCAGGGCATTACAGGGTGCGACTCACGACCATTCCCTCGGTCCCTTATGTGCCTAAAGGGTACAACGGTACAAGATACCAGCTTAATTTTTTGGTGACATATGTAAATTGATAACGACTATTTTTTTGTTATTTGTAATTTTTCATTTTTAGATTCAACCTTAGGAATTTTAAGGAAATTGTGATTTTAAGGAAAATGTGCAATTCAAATATGAACTAATTACTTACTAAAAACACGGAAACCACTTACTTTCACTTACACTAATTTATATCTATTTATTTTGACATTTAAGGCTTGTATTTGCACTACGCAGGATTTCAATATTTTGCACAGGGAAAATATTTTATATTTTTCAAACATTAAAAACTCAAGATGACTTCTTTTCGGCTTATACCGCGTCGTTATATTTGTTCTAGTCTGCGCCTTGCCTTTTACTTTGTGAGCCAAGACGAGGATTTTTGGGAAGATTATACATCATTATTCTAAAATATGCTTTGGGAGTGTAAAACCTTTGCAAGAGATTCATTTTATGTTGTCATTATGGTATTAATAGTCACCATTTAATCACAACGAACTACAGCTTTTTTGGAGATGCTAATCATCAAGACATGGTTTGGATGTCACTTACATTGGTTCCGCGATCATTGAAAGCCTTTTACTAAGTAGCCTGCGGATTTAATGCTTGTGACCTGTGTGTTAATATGTTCAAAAGCACTTCGTGTGTCTCCTGTTGGCCAATAGTTAGGTATAGTTAATATTATTGTTCTTAAATAAGTATTTTCGGCCTCACATTCATTCATTCATAGGTACAGTTTTTTAAAACACTTAAAATGAATGGAGTAGAACCTGCTTACTAAGACGGAAAATAGGGACTATTTTCCAAACATTCTTTAGAATGATCCACATTCCACGGCCTTCTCAATCTGTCCCAACATCATTATTGGGGGCTTGGTTTATATTCCATCTCTAAATGTACAGGAAAATGCTATTTATTACAGTTTACGATCCACTCAGTGGTAATCTCAAGTTTTTCGTTCGAGAGTATCGTTTCGCTTTAAAATCCCAAAAAAATACTTCTTACATTGATGGATAGTCAAATATAAATGCACTCGAGCAATGCAAGTCACATACCCTGCTAGTCATTTTAACATTTTGATCTCTTCTGACCGGGGGGATCAACCTATCGACATACCAATCAATAGCTATCTATCGGTATGTTCGGTTTCCTTCTAATACTTTCGGTTCGGTAATAAATCGAACCCAACATTTTGGTTATGACTTGCTAGTTTCTGAGTATACAAGCTGTAATCTAACCGCGTCATAACATTTTTTTGAAAACTTCTATATTACCGTTTTTCTGGGGTACTACTTCCCCTAAATAAAGGTAATTAATGACTAATTTCTAGACAGAAATCCATTTGATTGACTAGGTGACATTAGGGTATTTCTTCGTTCAATTGGAGCAAGTATAAACATTGAATAACTAAGTTATTTCATTCAACGGTATAAATAACCACAATTTATATGTTCTCTGGCTGAAGACGCTATGGAAGATATAACCGCAGCGACTATGTCACCTCTTTAATCAGGGATGGAACAGGAATGAAACAATGCCTTTTTACTTTAGGGAACAATATAAAATATTAGAGCAACATACATTTAAAAAATAAACTAAACAACCATTTAAATTTATGTACAAAACAATAATTATTTTAAAAACATTTGAACAAATAACATAAGGATGTCAGAGGGGAGGCTCCAAGGTCAGAGTCGCTTAACATAAAAAGGGTAGGATCACGTCATTGTTTGAAAAGTTAACGTTTCCACTTCCATAAGGGGCTTTATCAGGTCAGGACAAAAACAAAACCACAAATAAAATCAAACAATAATAAAAATAAAATATAATTTTATCAATAACATAACGAACTGTAGAAGTTAAATGGTTGTATGTAGTTTCGGCAAGAATCACAATATAATTAAAACAATATAAACTATTTACACATATGTGTATACATATTTATTCAGTAATATTCCACAGATTAACCCATTTAATACATACTACATATTACTAACTATTAACTACAAACTAGTACCAAAATGAAATATGTACCCAGTATAAAAATTAAGAAAAATTAGTATCCTTAAATATTCCTGTCGAATATAGCCTTAACTACGTTATTAACATTTCCATTGAAATGCTCAAGGAGATTGCTAAGCACTCCAGTTTCGTTAGAAAATCCCATTTCATGCAATTTCACTAACCCTTCAGCTATAACTGGATCTAAAAATTTTCATCAGTAATGAGCTTTGCAGAGTATTTAAAACTTACTTTCGTGATAGATAAATGCAACTCTAGCTGGGTCATTTTGTGGTGTTACATTAGTATTAATGTCGGTTTGGTTGTTTGATGCCACAAAAGTCCATTCTGGATTTTGATTATTCTCTGGAGGTGTTACAGTTCCTGCAGTAGCCATAGATTGTGATCCAGATCCGGTGGGAGTAGAATTTGGTATGTCCTGGTCTAGAATCGGGTAAATAGGTGCAGAAGAAGAAGTTTCTGTCTCCATCGGAGCAGATTGGTTATCAGAGGTTGGTTTGGTTGCCGATTCTGTCTGTGGTTGGGTTACATTTTCTGTTTGCGATTGGGTAGCAGGCTTTCCTATACAAATATACAATTACACCAGAAATAATAACAAAGAATAGCGTACCAAAAAATCCATCGACAACATTTCGCAGGACGTCAATAAGCACTAGTCCTGGATTCTCTGCTCTACATTGATCCTCCGATGAAGGAATTGGTTTAAATATTTCGGAACTGAAATTTTTCAAATTCTAATTGGTGTTTGGTGCTAAAGTCAGAAACTTACACTCTTTGATGCGCCCAGGAGCCTAATTCATGAGCATCTTCTGCAGTCAAAGGACAAGCTTGAGGTTGATTGTCTTCTTCAGCTGATGAATCATTTTGTCTACATTTCGATGCATATTTTGATGCATGCTTGGCTGCACGATGCGCTTCTTTGGAGGCACAATGTGCGGATTTCTTCAAATTTCTCGTAATATGATGCATAAACTTTTGAGCGCATCGTGGCGAATATGTTTCGTTATTTGGCAAGCGTACCATAACGTGATTGGAATGACATCCATGAAATTCACAACTGGCACAAAGGTCAAAGTCGGGACATTGCAAACATTTGTAACGGAAGCCTGTGATCTTTTGATCACAAGCGTCACATATTATCATTGGTTTTCGTGGTTCTAAAAAATTAATGTATTATAATGATCTGAAAGATGATGAAGAAGGTCTTACCTTGAGGAGCTGAACAAACATAAATACCAGCTTCTGGAGATTGCTGTGAGACCTTTACAGTTAATATCTTCAAATTACCATTCATTTCCGTGAATGCAGTAATGAAATCTTCATCAGACGCGATTGTAATTTCATCATCATCAACATCTAATGTTTAAACAATTATTGAAGTAAACTAAAGTAATGATTATGTATCATATGCAAAGGTGTAAGAGATTACCAGACACACAGAGTGGATAGGTATTGTTACTGGATTTGAGGGACCGCCGGTTCCCATTCAACTACTGACCTGAGTGCTTACCTTTCAACACCTGTATGGATTGTAGGTATCCACTCTGCCATATTGTCGGCAAGTACTGAAGTACCTAATTAATTACGAATATTATTACCTTTCCATGTTATCTTGAAAGCAGAATTTCGTAAGATGGGAAAGACAGTTTGAAGTTTTTCCTTCATAAACAAGAAACTTGTAGCAACAGAAGCATCCACAGTTACTCGGCGCACTTCAACAGTGTTGTCCGCTTTTAGGAATATTTTAAGATTCATTATGTTTCCGTCTGACATGATTATCTACAGCAAAAATTCACAAAATTAAAAATTTACTTAGAATATTTTATTATTGTGTAACAAAAAAATATGAAATCTCTAAAAAAATTGGGATGGGAAATTAAGGCATTTTCCATTTTCTAATGTTGTGTTCACACAAAATTGTACAATTTAAAAATAAAATGAGTGATTGCGCAATGTTACGCAAGTAGTTTTCCACTTTTGTGAGAATAATTAGTTTTTCCAAATTTATAATTTGCCCTAATGAAGGTAGACGTCAAATACCTAGGTATATTATATTCGTCTGAGCGATAAATTTTATTTTCATTTAATTATTAGCACTTTGTTGATAACATATAAGATATAATGAGACTGATAATTAGAACAATGAAACATACGCAGTAGAATAATTAAAAATAAGTTCTAGAAAAATCGGACCACAAAAAGGCCATTTACTTCCATTAACGAAATTAAGGAGGGGACCAGATACATAACTTTTGATGACACCATAATCTTTTCAAGATTTGAATAAGAAATCTGTTTGCGACCTTGAACCCCATTATTAAACAAATAAAATGTTCTACAATAATATTATTATGAAAGTATCGAATATTCGGGACAGGGACATTTTAATAGAATTAATTTCTCAGAAATCATTTTGAATTATTTAAATCAAATTGAAAACAGAAAATTCGGGGAATCCCATAGAAAAAAAACGCAAGACCAGTTTTTAGGAGGAATTAAAAATATATACCTTCAAGTTACGCTTAAAATTGTGACAAAAATGTATATAGAAACTTACCACTTTGTTACAAACAGCTGCAACAATCAACAAACTATGTTTATAAGTAGAAATATTTCCTTATATATGCAACTTCACAGAATGTGCTTATAATGCTCGTAAGAGCTACCAAAACAAAAATTACTACACGTTAGCGTTCTCAATCAGAAGGACTGCGACTTCAGTTGGCAGTATGTTTAAGTATGACTCACTTCAGTTTACCAACGGAGCAAGTAAATAATCATATCCGCGTGATCACAGTTCGCGAATATTCGAGATAATTCCATTCATTTGTCCGTTGTCGTAATACTTTCTGTTCCCATCGATTTACGGAATTTCTCTCATTTACATTATTTGAATTAACACGCTTTTAGTTGATAAAATTATTTTCCGTTTTTCCATTTTCAAAATGTTACTCTTTATACTTTTATTTCAACACCCAGTAGCAATAAAATAAAACGAGACAGGGACATATTATTTCGTAAATCTTTTAATTTGTAATATAGGTGATATCTTTAATTTGCTTAGTAAGTAATTTTTCAAGGGATAACAAATAATTATGTAATGTAATATATATTATTTGAACAAATAGTTACAAAAAGAGTACAAATTAATACAGCATAGAAGTACATATTATACAGTTTTATTCCTGCAGGAAAATTCACTCATTCCCTATAAATGAAAGCCACGGAAGTCGGAAATGAGTCCAGAGGGCTGGATACCAAGAGAGCTTTTATTCTTAAATTTTTCTCTAAAATTTAATCACAGATGTGATTTTTAAAACAATAAACACGTTTTGGAAACAAAAATTGCGATTTTATTAACAATATTAGAAAACAAAGGAGTGACGTGGCAAAACCATCAAAATTTACTTTAGGAACTATATGGACATCCCCGATGAAAAACGATGACTGAAGTATTGAAACCTTTCCATTTTCAAATTTGTTCGTGTCTATATCGAGACACTACGTCTGTATTTTCTCATAGAAATTGACCTGTAAATAGCAATTTCCAATATAACGAACAAAGTCTAAAACCCAAAATGTCATCGGTAGGGGTTCCCTTGTACGCGCCACGGCGCCCTGGAGCGGCGCAAGGCAAACTCCGACAAATATAGCGGTTTGGAACATTCTAGAATGAACCCTTTCGAAACGGTTTCGAAGCTAATTGTTTAGTAGTAGAACTTTTTAGAAAGGTGTGGAACATTCTCGAAGAACGTAGAATATTCCAAAAAAAAACATCTCCAGACCAATCACTCTAACATGCTTGAAAAATCTCATGAATTTTGCAAAAATATAAATTACACAACTAAAAACCACCTGAATCTTTTTTAAGATAACAGATTTGATCACTGCCCATCACCTTTCCCATTCTAACAAGCCGCCATTACATTAATTTATCGGCTGAATCATCTTAGCTGTGGCCAAATTTGGTAATGCTGCATTTTATGTTGGTCGATAAGAAATACCTCAGAATCTCAGATACCTAATCATTATTATTTTTTAATTTTAATTTTTGCATTCGATTTGTGATGTATGACGAGCCCCTATTTACTATTTAAAATTTTAGTGTTGCAAGTGTTGTAACCCTTATTATAAGGGTGTTAAATTTAGGAATGAAATATGTACGCAATAGAATCTAAAATGCGCAGTTACAAAAATAACGAATTTATTCCATTTGATTGTTCCACACTGTATACTTAATGAATGTGCCTAATTATTTTAGAAGAAAACGTGGCACCGGCGCATATATTGAAGCTACGATTATTTACATACGTAATACGTATATATATGATAAGATTATTTAGCTGATAAACTCGTAGAATTGAAGTGACGCTTTTGACATTTGTCAAACTTTGATATTTCTTCGATTTTGGTATCTTAGTAAAATTTGTTTAAAATATAATGTTAATAATTGGACACGTATTAAATTTTATAATTTAAAGAGTTAGAAATAAATGAATCAAATGTCATTGTACCATGTAATTTGAAGGAAGGTTAGTTTTTTATTTCATCTTGATATGAAATTATAGTATTTATTTAAATAACGAATATAGTAGTTATGGAAACCAGATTTCGTGGCAAACATTAATAGAACAAAAATCAGAAAAATATAGCAATATGACTCCAAAATCAAATAAGAACTCATTTAACGACATTTCCGTAAGTTAATCTCGTTTAATCTTTCACCTTTAAATGGATATATTTTAGGAAGACATTGAATTAGCAACAACTGATTCTTGTTTATTATTACCATCAGAAGTTGAAAAGGAGGTTACAGTATTAAATCAAGAGGAATCATTATGGGCTACATCGTTACAGACATTCATACCATTCTTATTGGCCGGTTTTGGAATGGTAATGGCTAGTTTGCTACTGGACATAGTACAACATTGGTCCGTTTATCAAAATGTATCAGAAGTCTACATCTTAGTTCCAGCTCTTTTGGGTTTAAAAGGGAATTTAGAAATGACGTTAGCATCCCGGTTATCTACTCACGCGAATTTAGGAAATATGGATACTGCCCATCAACAGTGGAGCTTGATCATTGGCAATCTTGCTTTGATACAGTGTCAAGCTCTCGTTGTAGGTTTTTTAGCATCTTTAGCGGCGGTTGTATTAGGATGGGTGCCAAATGGAGAGTTTAATACAGAACATGCTCTTTTGCTTTGTGCTAGTAGTGTAGTGACAGCTTCGGGTGCTAGTTTCATACTTGGTTTAGTCATGGTTGGTGTTATTTTATTTTCGCGAAAGTTTAATATAAATCCCGATAATGTTTCAACACCAATTGCGGCTAGTCTTGGTGATCTAACAACCTTAGCGTGCCTTTCTTGGCTTGCATCCTTATTTTACCATAATTTAAGTGTTTTTCCTTGGTTGTCAACTCTCGTTATTGTTTTGTCTGTGGTTCTTATACCTGTGTGGGCTTGGCTTGCTAGTCGAAATGTTTATAGTAGACAAGTGCTTGATAGTGGTTGGACTCCTGTGATTTCGGCAATGTTAATAAGTAGTCTAGGCGGTTTAATATTAGACTTTACTGTCTCCCAGTATAAAGGTGTCGCGGTATTTCAATTAATTATAAATGGAGTCGGCGGAAATTTAGTAGCTGTTCAAGCAAGTCGCATATCCACAGAATTGCATAGTAAAGCAACTTTGGGTCATTTACCTAAAGGTATGAAGATATGCTTAAATCCTTGTGCTACCTTTTGTGATAAAAGTAAAACCAAACACTCCAGTACGGCACGAATGTTACTGTTAATGGTCATCCCCGGCCATTTAATATTCTCCTACACCATTAGTTATTTACAAGCAGGTCATACTTCTTTTACTCCCATTTTTATGCTTGTGTATTTAACGGCAGCCGTGTTACAAGTTTTTTGTTTACTGTATATAGCTCAAGTTATGATTGCGTGGATGTGGCAAGCAGGTATTGATCCCGACAATTCCGCAATCCCTTACTTGACTGCGATAGGGGACTTATTAGGTACATTTCTTTTAGGTGTCGCCTTTCAATTATTGTTTCTTATTGGCGACCGCGATAGTGATGTTGGCGATTAATGTACATTATTATTTATATCGTGTTATACAGGGTAAACAACATCTTTATATTTAGATATACCTATTTTTATTGGAAAATGGTAGCACAGCTATCATATTACAGCTTTATTCCCAGGTGAAGGAGGCACATAAGTGACAATTTTAACATGATTAAAAACTGGGACCAAACTTTCCATTAAATGTACAAAGCTAAATGCGTATTTTAAAGGTTTGTAAAAGTTATTGCAAAATGAACCCTTACTTTTACGTTGCTTTCCTCTTGATTAATAATTGTCAGAGTAGCTTTGTTTTGGTGTTAACCAATTTATGTTTATACATCAATACCAGTTTCACATGTAAAAATGTTAATTCCTCGTAGCTTTAATTGCTGTTAGTTTACTTCTACCAGCTTAAGCTTCATTACACACCAAAACTATGCTTCAAACACCTGTATCATTCATACTTCTATACCAAACTTGTTACTTTTAATTTAAATTTAATGTAATATTAAGGTTATCAATATTCAAGTATAAAGCATTTTTGGGGAAAATAAGGAAAGATTCTTAAATGTATGAACTTCTCCATGATTAGCTTTTATTATATATGGTAGCGTAATACCTAAAACGTGTATTTTATAAGCTAATTATATTTTATTTTTCTTATAAGGCCATCGATTTCGATCGGTTAAGATCATCTTCGGGCAGCTCGGCCCGAAGGTGATCTTAACCGATCGAAATCGATCGCCTTATAAGAAAAATAAAATATAATTAGCTTATAAAATGCACGTTTTATTACGCTACCAGAAAGATTCTTAGTTTGATCTTATGTTAAATAAAAGGTTGAATTTCCCATTTTATATCATTAAATTATTGACCTCATTAGTTTAATAAGTTTCAAGGAAAATTCTAGTCTTTAATTTTCAGTACATAAGTACACATTAATGTTTTTGTTTTTTTTTTTTCACTTAGTGCCATTTATTTATGGGTCTTGCCTTTAAATATAAATAGATATCGGCAACTGTTGATGTCACTACTGTGGTTCCTTCCATAGATGTTGCAATCGACACTATAATGATTATTTTACCTATAGTTTGTTGTTTTAAAGAGTATTTTGAGTATTTATAAGTAATTTACATTTTATAGCAACATCTTTAAAGTAAATGTTAATGACTTGTGTGATATGTATATAATTATGCCATATATGTAAGAACATGCCATTAATTAAAAAATGGTGCTATTTTGTATATAATAAATGAAACACATGTTAATAATTAATTAAAAACTGTGTTGTTTTTTGTATAAGTTCAAAGTGATTTACTTAAAATCAAAATAAGTCAGATTTTTATAATTTCGTCAAGTGACATTGCCTACAATAAGAATTGGCATCAGCATCAGTACCAGATATCTAATGAATTGATCAGTGGAAAATACCAGCCTCTTTATGGCTGGTTTGTGATATCAACGACAAACCACATACAAGAAAACAGAACTATCTAAGTACATCTATTGTTTTTTTATATATGACTACTGCCATTGACTTTTATACACTATACTGCCATGACAGGATGCGTGATTATAACGCGTGTGTCTGTTGCATATACTAACAGCATCTATCCTTCAGAAGAGTAAACTGCAGTGGTAAGGATGTTGTAATTTTTCTTTGTAATACCATTGAATAAATAACAATGGTAATACAATACTTGTTGCTGTTTTTATTCCATTAATTAACTTTACAGTTAACTTACATTAACTTCTCAATACAGATGAATAATGAATTTTTCCCTGATCAATATTTATAATAATTCCGCAATCATAGACAATTAATTGATTATTCTACAATCATATATTTACAAAGTTCCCCAATTAAACATACAGTTAATTTGTTTACGCCACAAGGTTCAATCGATTATATTTATATGTAGGTATAAGTATTGTCTCTGATATAAGTAGGTAGCTATATAGTGTAGCTACAATAAATAGTATCACTCCATTCAATAATGGTAGGTAGCTGGTATCTAACAATCTGTGTATCTAACATAGAGAAATTAAATTTCTCTATGGTATCTAACAGCACACATTAGCTAGATGTTCTTTGGTATGTGAATATGCTGATATGATAATTATTTATGACATGCAAAGGTATTTTCACTAATTTGATATAACATGTTAATGAATCACTGTGATAATAGATTATTGATATTACAACGAGAAAGAAGAGAAGACGTTCGTGTAAGTAAGTAAGTAAGTAAGTAAGTCTAATTCTCCTGCGACCTATCATTCCCGAGAATGCAACGTGCTACAATATCGTCTCTAGCGTCTATTAAAATAAAAATTTGATAATTAAATTTTACAGTCGTATTAACAAAGGTTGAATTTACAACATACTAAAATTTCGTTCCATTTGAACCAGTAGTTTTGTTTTATTTACCTCTAACTTAGCTATGGCGTCGTAAACTCCAAAAAAATGGCCGTAGAAATGACCTTACAGTGGATTAAAAACAAAATTTGTTACGCCTAAATAACATAGAAATAAACAGGCTTTAATTTGACACCAAAATGTATCCTCGTAATTTTATCCGTAGAATAACGTACAAAGGTATGCAGACAACATGTAACTGCCAAGCGCAAAGGAGGTAATACAACGCCAACTTCCGTCGCGTTTGATGCTATCACCCATTACACTAATCTTCCCGCCTGTGTATATTTGGTTTTACTCGTAGGTACAATCTGTACATGGGAAGCCAAAAGATTTGGAATCTGTCCTCATTGGTCCATCTTTGAACATGTTTAAAAATGGACCAATAAGGTTCAAATACCGCACCTTTGCGTTTGATGTTGATGTTTTGGTACATAACCTGTAAACCTGACTTCTTTTTAATTTTAATTGTATTTTGTTCATCTTAAAAAATACTGTTTTGTAGTTGTAGTTTACGTGCATCATATAAAATGAGTGAATCAGAGAAAGTAAGTAAATTAACATTTTTCCTCTAATGTGTACCTACACATTATTTAATGTAAATGTACAAAAGTAACTTAAGAAAATTTCTGTTTTGCAGGTTAGTTTTAATCTATACATAATTATATTATTATAACAACTTGTTTGAGCATCTATAAGCATGAAACCACTGTTAGATTATGCAATATATTATAAACATGTCTTTCTTTAAGATTAATATCACTTGGGAAAGGAGAAATTATGATTAGCGGAAACTATGTCAGACATTGATTCTTCGGACAAGGAATAGGAAACTATAAAAAGGTCGCGACATGCTAGAAGAATCAGTGATTCTGTTATGGTAATGTGTAGCACACATACTACTAACATCAGTGCAGTATCCAATATTGTAGATGGTAGCGGAACACTAGCCACACCAAAAAGATACTTTGATGAGACAGAAATAGGTAAATTAATAACTACATTAATAAAAACTGTGTAAACTAGAAATATTTTCAGATTTTCGTAAGGAAATATTGAAAAAAATTAATTACTACAAAGTTAATAGTCTAGTCTAGAGGATGAGATACAAAGTACAGAAGTACTGGTGAAAGTAGCTCTCGAGTAGTTATGAGGACCATCTCGATAACAAATTTAATTTGCCATTGAAGAGCGAGGGGGGCTTAAACAACTTGGAAGAAAAGTGAAATGCAGATGCTTTATTTTCAAAGAATATGGTATTATCTTGAATTTTTTTAATAACACTACAATTTCCTTTTGCACATCAAATATTAATATCTACTTCAGTAAAAATATTGTGTACACATGTTATTAACCTATAAACAAAAAGTACATAATTGCAAATTTTATGTTATTCCTCAAGTAAATTGAGTTAATGAAGTAATTGTAATTTTTTTCTGGTTTTATAGACGAATACACTTAAAGGCATAGGTGGAAGTGACGTATATGGCGTAATAATAAGTATTTTAAGAAAATTATTTACAAATAGCTTGGCCAACAATCTTATCCTGCAAGGAAAAAAGAAGAAGAGGTCTGAAAGACTTATAGTTGTATCAATTGATCATGACAGCTGTAAGGTATCTTCACGCATCTGCAAAAGAAGAGGCAATTGGAAAATTCACGGATCTGCAACAGAAGAGGCAATTGGAAAATAGTGACTACTTGGTTACTCAAACCTTTTTTGGTAAATTGAAAATCATTTACTGTAGAGAATTGTGATTGAAATACAAGTAATACATTCAAATTTGCTTAACATCTTTTTTCCATTATCTTCTTTACTTACATCGTCAGCAGTATAAACATTTAAAAAAATCATTTTTATTTAGCGTAACAACTATTATTATCAAAGATTTATTTTATTTTCAGGAAGAACAGATGAGGAAACCAACTATTGTACTTTTCACACCGAGAATTCAGTATCGATCCTTACGGAGCGTGCTGCCTTATATAGCACTTGTCACTAATATCACTAGATATTAAGTTTTTGTTAAATATGTACATTAACGTATTTATAGTAAGTTTATGTAGAAATAAATAATAAGGTTTTAAATCGATTGAGTGAGATCCTTGTGAAATGTCTAATTATACTCTTTGTAATATTAGAAAGATATTTTATATTCCTTCTATACTTAATGAAAGGTAATTTTTCTTGTGTGTTTCTGAAATCTATCCGAAACCCCAATTGAATCTGTAGTGCAACCTTTTTACAATGTTGCATTTCTTTGAAACATCCTTATTAGTAATATAATCCATTAATCCATAGATGTGCTTACAAAACTTTCAGTAACCATTGGTATGGAATCTTTTTGGGAGACCAGGTCTAGGATTTGGTGCATGCTTTACCTAACTGTTCTTTTTGAGCTTTTCGTTTTTTTAAAGTGCCTACCTATGTGGGAAAAATGTTTTCCAAACCTTCAATTTCCACAGTTTTTTAGATTAGTGATACCATTACATACTGGATTATGATAGGAAGGTGGACATATATAGCGTAAGATGCATCACGTTTGGGCCCTTTTCTGCTACTCCCTAATTGGAGTAGTCCGATACCGCAACGTCACTCAAGCCATCCCACGCATGAGATAATAACCTGCGAATGATGGAAGGGGAGCGACTCTAATCGTTTCCATGTCTGGCCAGATACCCCCAACATGTATAGTCTCAGTTGGACAATTACGGGACACTCATAAGGTATGTGGTGTGCCGTCTCGTCGTCTATGTTACAATCCTCTACAAAATGGTGGTTCTACCAAGCCCATGCCACAGCTTAATGCTTACAGATCATGCAAGCATATGCTCTTTGATTATATATAACTATACTTAAATTCATATAAGAATAAAGCGAAGGCTTAGATAGGGAATATTTGACCTTCGTGTTGATTGGTTAAAACAAGAGAATCATTTACACCACTAAAAGAGAGAATTTTAGCAGAGAAATTTAAAAATAGCAATGTTACCAGTTGTAAAAAAAATCATTCTAATGAAACAATGACATTATTATTAAGCACAAAAATTCTAATAAAGTAGTCGTTAAAACGAACTAACATTGATAAGAACGTACGTTTATTGTTTAACAATAGCAGTAATTTCCCTTAACACGTTTGAAATGTATTTAAAAATAAAAATTTGGAACATCAATTTCTAATATCGTCTGACAACACTGTGTGTTCTTAAAATTTATTTTGTTTTTGTGGTTATGTTATTCATCTTTCATAAAGTTTCACATTATAATTAATATTTACGTTAAACAATCCTTCACAGCTTTCTTTCGATCATTGTCTTCAGTCTTGTAGAAACTGTTCTTTCAGAACACTCCGTTTGTCCTTTGTTAGTGTACAGGTATAATATAAGAACATTAATTTAATTCATTGTAAGTAAACATTACATATTAATGCTTCAGATCAAAGTTTATTATGGCAGAAGCACAGGCTTTTAAAAACCATAAAGGGAAAGCTATTAGTAGTGGCCAGAAGTTAATGGCTTATAATGTTTATTTGAAAAATGCTGAAAGTATGAGCAAAACCGCAGCTGTGAAACTAACTGCTACCGAACTTGGTATTGGACAAAACACTGTATGGAGTTTGATTAAAGAAATTGAAGGTTCAGGTACTGCACGTTCACCAAAGAAGTCTAGAAAATGCTCAACAAAATATGACAAACTTCAAGAATTTGAAAAAAGTGCTATACGACGACATGTTCGTGCATTTTATTTTCGAAATGAATTACCAACCGTACTAAAATTATTGAATGTAATTAATGATGACGATTCACTTCCCAACTTCAGCCATTCATCGTTATATCGAATACTCCTAAAGTTAGGATTTAAATATGACAAACGATCACGAAAAAGTATGTTAATTGAAAAACCTGAAATTGTTCTTTGGAGAAGAAAATATTTAACGTCAATTAAACAATATCGTGAAGAAGGAAGAACAATTTATTACACTGATGAAACGTGGGTTAATGCGGGACATGTGAAAACTAAAGTGTGGCAAGATAAGACAATTACAACTGCAAGACGGGCACTACTTCAAGGTCTATCTACAGGTATAAGGGATCCATCAGGCAAAGGGAAACGTTTAATTGTTGTTCATATTGGTAGCGACGCAGGATTTGTTGACGGGGGTTTATTGAACTTTGAATCGAAAAAAACTGGTAAGTTTTATAATTTCTATAATATGTAATTTTATTATATCAATAATTTTCAGGGGATTATCATGAAGATATGAATGGCGAGGTTTTTAAACAGTGGTTAGAAAGTATATTACCAAATTTGGAACAAAATTCTGTTATAGTAATGGATAATGCACCTTACCATAGCGTAAAATCTGAGAAAGTACCAACACAAAGTTGGAGAAAAAATGACATTGTCAATTGGCTTAATTATAAAGGCATTGAAACTCGTGGGGATTTGTTAAAATTGGAATTATTGGAATTGGTGAAACGTCATCGCATTTCACATCCTGATACCTACGTTATTGATGAAATGGTGAAAAATAGTGGAAGAACCATATTACGATTACCGCCGTATCATTGTAATTTAAATCCAATTGAATTGGTATGGGCACAAGTGAAACATCATGTGGCTGCTAATAACACTACGTATAAAATTTGTGATGTGAAAAGGCTTCTTAATGATGGAATTGCTACAGTAACTGCGGAACACTGGCGAACTTGCGTTCAGCATGCACTGGATGAAGAACAACGCATGTGGAATTTAGATGGCATCGTAGAAGATATTGTGGAGAAGATTATTATTAATGTAGGATCAGATAGTTCGAGTGATGATAGTGTTGATGAAGATATGGAAATAAACACTTTATCAACATGAAATGGCTTTTTACACCAATATTCTATACTTACACATTTTGTTATATTTTATTTGTGTGAAATATAGGAAATTAATACTGTTTTCTAATTTCTTGCGGTGAAAGAAGAAGTCTTCATAGTTTTTCGTAAAGAATTTGTTATTCAAATTTACCGCCATGTATACATTGGAGCAGTGTAAACATAACTTGAATTCAAGCGCCCTCTACTTTATACTTATTTGATTTCAAGTATAGTAGTTATATATAATCAAAGCATATGCTTGTTTATAGTGTCCAGAAAGTATGCCCACCAGAGCCGTCTTAGGGAAGGTCGCGGCCTCGGGTACACAAAAATTTGGGGCCCCTTTGCAAAGTAAAAAAAAAGTGAATTACAAAAATAGTTATTTGTACCACAAGGAAGAAAGTATTGAACTCATAGATGTTTTCCTTTTGTATCGCCACAGGGTTAGGTAAAGTCACAATCATCACGTGATTAATGTGCCTTGCGTCATGTAGACATTTCTGCCTCAGGTTAATATGAAACTTAAATAAAGCTTTTAAAACGAATAGGGGGTTATTGAAAACTGAGTCAAATTATTTTTATACAACGAATGGTATGTTATTGACATAGCTGACTTAGGGCCGATTGTACAATGCAAGTTCAACTATGGTTTAGCATTTAAACTCCTACAAAACGTGGGTTCAGGAAATGATGCGTTGTACAATAACGGTTCAACGCTATTTGTGTAGTTCAACTGAGGTTTAACATAAACCGGCAAAATCGTTGGCTTAAGCTTAGTTTAACGATTTGTCAGAATAATATAACCTAACTTTCGAAGTTGTTTGTTAAACGTTCGTCTTTTTTTTATCAAATATCATTTGTTTTATAAAGTTAAGAAATAATAGATGCATATGTTGGTGTTTTAACAGACGATGAAGATTTTCTAGTTTAGTTGATGCCGTTGATCGTCAGTGGGCAAGGAAACTATCGTCCGCGGGAAAATCATTTTACAAAGTGGAATGATACAGGGTTTATAAGGCGATTCGGCTTATCAAAAAATGGGGTTCGTTTCATTTTACAACAGATTGCACAACAAATAACCACATAAAATACGACAGCAAAATATGTCAACGTACAATTTTACCACAGTAAATACGTCTTTTTACTTAAGGTCTTAAACAGCGTCGGCGCGACTCGTACCAACATACCGAATTTGCAAGTAAACTGAACTTTAGTTAAGCAAAGGTTGAACTTCCTTTGTACAACACATAGCAAAGTTAAGCGCCGCTTAAGTTGAACTACAGTTCACTTAAGCTACAGATGAACCCTACATTGTACAATCGGCCCTTAGGTCTACCACAACGTGCAAAAAGAAAACACCTATTGTTAGCGGACTGGTAAGTTTGGTAAGTCAATTTATACCAGTTATGGTGTGCATCGGAAATTTCGTTGGATAAGCTTCATCTAAAACATTTTACAGGTAATCAAAGAAGAGTATCTACATATTGAACACCCTTTGGTGTAATCCACTGACTGTAATAATAGGTGTTTTCTTTTTGCACGTTGTGGTGGATTTAAGTCAGCCCTGTCGATAACACACTCTTCGTTTTATAAAAATAATTTGACTCGGTTCTCAATAACCCTATTCGTTTTAAAAGCTTTATTTAATTTTTATATTAACCTGAGGCAGAAATATCTTATGACGCAAGGCACTACAATCACGTGATAATTGTGACTACCTAACCCTGTGGCGATACAAAAGAAAACGCCTAATACAAACGTCGTGAACAGACAAGGGAATTTCAGTATTTTACAAAATTTGACAACGTCGTCTTTTCGCGTTGTGGAATGGGCGACCTTGTTATTAAACAGCGTAATCAAAGCACCACAAACTTAATGGCATGAAAAGTTTTTAGTTATTATTTGTAGAAAATAACATATTCAATATTTTTTATTCACTTCAAAGATGTAGTTCTCGTTTAAAAGTTCCTTTTCTTTATTCAATGTACTACTGAAGTGTGTCTATTTCTTATTTCTTATTCATTTCAATGAACATGCCCATAATACATGGATCTCAATCCTCTACTGACGATTTGAATTCTAATGCACCACAGAAATCATCTAAAAGCGAAGAACGAAAGCAACGTGCTGGTGTTCTACAAATGCTACCAAAATTACCATCGAATGATTCGCTTCCACTGACAAGTAGTCCTGGTCCGTCTTCTCCAGGTACTTTAGGTTACTGCTTGTCTATATTCTTAAATTTCGATTGTTATATTTTAATTTGCATTTTAGGTGGGCCCAGTTTTACGGAGAAAGTTGAAAATACCTCCTCTGACAAGGTAGGCAATTGTTAATGTAACGTGTTTTATTCATTCGTCCACGTAGTATTGATATATTAATTTTGAGTGAATCAAAAGTTAAAAATAAGAGCTAAAAGGGCTTACTGTGCATTATTGCGAGTGCAATCAATTTAAATTGTAATTATTAAAATGTCCCTTAAGTTCTTATACTTCTATTATAAATTTTGTGTGGTAAATGAATTTATTTCGTTTTAGATGTTTGTTGAATTAATTGTGGAAACAATCGTTTCCTACTGAATACATTGAAACAAAGAAAGCTTGCACAACGTGGTGGTGGCATATTGTATTCAAGTGATCGACAAGTGTAATGTGGCATGCATGGCATATTTGTGTTACTGATATTGTCCGAATTTTATCCCGCACTTCTCAACATTAACTTTTAGTCTTACTAGTTAACACGTTTTCATCACAAAGTAGTTGTTTCATCTCTGTGGCACTCTACATTTTTCATTGTCAAAATAGTTCTCGGTTATTGTAACTGTACACATCTTTAATAATTCCTTTCTTTTGCATGTGTTTGTTCGTATATTATCACCTTCCATTAATTCAGATGTTGTGGCAGTTTTAACCACAATGATACATTCTTCTGGAGACAATGGTTTCGAAGGAATAACGTTCTGTAAAGCATTGAAAGGTTATGAACAAATGTATATCCTCATAACTAATTACAAATTGTATCTAATGTGTCAATAATAAAATACCTCGCGTGGTTCAACAGTCAAGTTCGCGTCTTCTGAAGTATCAAATTTATTTCCTATAAAACAGGATAATCTGTCACATTCATTAGAAACACAGTAACTGATTTTTTTTATCGGAATCGTTTGAGAGCTTAAAAATGATAAATAATTGGGAAATGATAGTTAAGTATGTACAGATTAGATTAAATCTTTGTTTTCTATTTGTGAATTACCTACCACACTACAAGCAGGCACATAGCGAGGTCTAGGTAGAATTTGATGGGTTGGCATTTAGGTGGTCTCCAAAAAAGTTTGATGGGCACAGCTTTTTTTCTACAAGGTGCTAGATTTTTTAATGTTGCGGATTGTGACAGATTAAATATAAACAAAGGATGTCGAGATAGAACGTTGAGAATATCTTTGGTAAAATGCAAAAAATAACAACATCCAGTCAACTCTCTTTCTGCAAAGGCATAAATGACAGTGAGGTTCAACGAGCAAGATTAATAAGAATAAATTGTACATATATTAGTGCAGTGCTGTGAAAGTTGTCACATGTGGTAAAGTATTTACTTGATGATCTAGGAAAATACACCTAAAAACCTAGTCATACCACACCGAAGGACTTTAAATTTTTCCTCTGATTAAGAATAATGGTGAATTATTAAGATCAATTTACTCATTCGTTAAAAGCACATGCTGTACTTATGGATTTCATAGTTTCCTAAAACATATACCTAATTGGATTTGATAAATTTAAAAATTTTCTATGTGTAATGTCTTCTCACTGAAATCTACATGATCCATTCTTTATTAAACTTCTTTGCAGGAAAGGTGTTAATTGGATGTTGTTCTTTTTTGCGTTTTTAATGAAAATCTATTAAATCTAAATATAAATCTTGGCAACTCTTGTTTAAACTTGAAATAAAAATGTGAGCAGAATTACTTGGTATAATTATAAATTACTTAAACGTAAGTTTAGAGAAATTTAATTATATAGACGATTATACTACGTATAATATTGCCAATCAGTAAAAAATCGCCAAAGAACACAACAGCTTTTAATTAATTTAATTAATGATATTGATGTTGCACAAATCTACAGTAAACGCCAAACAAAATCCGTTGCACGTCAGCAATCAGCTGATAATTGACGTCCCTGCCGTAAATGTAACGGCATAAAAATCGTGAAAATTCGACCTGTTAACAATTAATTTCATCAGAATTTTATGATCGCCGCGTTGGTAACAATGGATTGTTTTCAGCAACGTTGCCAATGCCAATTCCATAAGGTGTCGATTTTGTAATGTTTTGTTGTGGTTATGTTTTGACTGTCACAATTTTGAAGTTTTGATTTTATTTTTTATTTATTATAACTAAAGTTACGAGTAAACTCAGAAGTTTTATTTGCGTTACCTTCTTTCAATTACAATCTGGCAACATTGCCCCCAATCTACGTCACTCACATTATATGACGTGCAACGGATTTTGTTTGGCGTTCACTTTATAAATATTTGTAAGTGTGTTTTAAAGCAATCTACATATTTATATTTTGGAAAAAGGTTACTATGTAAAATCAATGATGTTGAAAACTATAAATTTAAATGAAGTTGATGTATATTTGAATATACAGGACGTCCCATTATGGATGCCCACCGGCAATATCTTCAAAACCAAAGGTGTCAACTTAATGGGATAAAAAATTCCTACAACAAACTCTGAAAATTGATTTTTTCAGTGGAAATGTCGTACTAAGCTACAATTTAAAATAAGTTTTTTTAAAGCTTAAGTTCATTTCAATCAACTTCTGTTTGAAATTTTTTTTGATATTTCCAATAATAAAGTCAGGGAGCGTAGCCAAACCTTACGGCAACACTTCAACAATTTTTATCCGATTTGAATGAATTTTTGCTTATTTGAAAGGGCATTCAATGCAGATTCTGGGCTTATAATCATAATTGACAATAATCGTTTAATACATTTTCTAGAGGGGGTTATCTTCAAGCGAAGTTGTTTTCTGTTTTCTGTATTAATATCTTTTGTCGTTTTCAAGATATGTCCAAAAATTTCTTTTTGTGGTAATTTTTTTGTAATATGGAATGGAACGGTATAATACTTAAATTTTGCATTTCAGTTTTCCTATTCTAGGATTTTGGTTCTTTAGTAATATAAAGTTTTTCACGAAAAGTAACATAACAAAGAAATCTAAGAATTTTCCTTTTAGAAGATAGAAAATTTGGAATTAGGTACACTTGCATGCATTGAAAATCAAACTGAAAAGGTAGATAATCTCTAGACAAAAGATTTGGACATTTAGTTAATAACTTTATTTCATTTTGAAAATGATAATTACTATTAACAAAATCATCAAATTAGAGAATTAAATGAACCAATCCATTAAATCCTACTACATTATTTATTTAGAATAAATTTAAACAAAATTGCTTACAAATTTTAAATTTTTCTCTAATTTAATGAATAGAATAGATTTTTATCTCCTTCCACTCCTCAGATGAAGAAACATCAATTTGTAATATTAGATTACAAAAATAATATGGTGACTGACACAATACACTTGCACGATCTTTTAATAAAAAAGAGGGAATATGAATGAGTACTAGAGATTTGTCAACTCTTATATCATAAAGGTGGTTTATTTATTTATTATCCTTTATAATCATTTTGGGAATATTTGACTGAACGATTTAGACTTTAGAGGATAAACAGCTATAAAGTGTGCGACAAAATGATTCATAATGTCATATGGGTTGATAGAGTCATCATTTCATTGTTCCTGAGCGTATTCTTATAGGACAAAAATTTCTTTGGATTATGCTTTAGCTTTAGACTATTTTCAAAAATCTGTACATAGGTTGTTTATTAAGCTTAATCATATATCTCGTGTTACATTTTGCTTCAGCAAATAGCCTGTAATGCTTACATTAGCTAAGTTTACTAGGCTTATTTTTAGTTCTATTTTATCTCAACGGAAAACCACGAATTGGACTTTGAGCTAGTATAAATTTTTGATTTGAAATAGACTTATCAATTAGGTTAAAAATATATCACACACTTTGTTCACTTCCTGATGGGAATAAGCCTTGTTCTAGTTTTCGGCAGTAGGATTTTATCGTGTAATTAGGTTTTTAAAATTATAGAAGTAATTAATTGGACCAGCAATCTCAGTATTATGAGACAACACTGCAAACACCAAAACCATAATAATAATAATTTTAAGATATAAAACACATGCAATATATTAAATCATTATTGGTATTTTTCGTGTTTTATGTGTTGTGTTAAATGGCCGCAAGGGTTCAAGTTCTTTCAGTCAGTATCATGAGTTAGCATGAGACGTAGTACTAGGTGGTATTTGCCTTCGTGAATAATTAAACGATTTAGGAATTATAAGTAAGTTTAGTATTCCTGAAAATAGCATCGTAATTGAGTTTATTGGACAAGTATCCGTGAAATTCACCACACTATGGATTGCATTGGATTTGTCAGACACACATTTTTGTTACCGATTACCAGATATTTACCACTTCTGTTATCCTCCCTATTGTTTGTATAAATTGTATAATTATTATTATTTCCTTAGTCTTAGTGATGGATTTATGTAGCTCTTTTTAAGTGTTTTTTTAATTCGTTACAATTACTTCAATTCAATTATTATTTATTGTATTTATTCAATTTACAATGTATTCTTATTCTAATCAACTAAATCATACCTCTAACTTTTACTAAATCCTAGCCCCTATACCTACAGAGCCTACTTCTGTAATGTAGGTACATCCACTAATTACCCTCCTGATTTCTAACACTTCTTCCATCCATCCTAACCCCCATCCATCCTCTCCCACCACCTTTTTCCACCCTCCCACTTGCTGTCTTAGCTCCCCACATTCTTCCACCATATGTCCAATATTCTCACTTCCTTCCCCACATAGTCTACACAACCTCTCCTCATGGTCTAACCAATATTTATTGTCCCTTTCCTCATTTCCCACTCTGAGCCATGCCACCGTCTTCTTCCTAAGACCATCGAATGTACTATCATAAATATACACTTCAAATTCAAAATTCTCATTGTCATTGATTAAATATGGCTTAAAAACTATTTTTATATAAATATACAGGCGTAGTCACATAAGAAGGCGAGCGCGGGCAATGCGCAAACGACGAATTTACGTTGCTTGTAAAATTTCGTTTAGCTATAAGTCAGTGTCGTTTCATTTTGTTGTTGTAGATATGTTTATTCATCACTAAATATGAACATTAATGTTATTTATTGAATTATAATTACTGGATAATTACATACTTTAGTCATATTATAATGAAATTCGAATAAGTTACTGAAAAAAATGCACTTATGTGAATGCATTTATTATGATACGCAACTGACTTGTATTTTTACAGTACTCGGCTT
Organism: Pyrocoelia pectoralis; assembly: GCA_036250285.1. Lineage (NCBI taxonomy): Eukaryota > Metazoa > Arthropoda > Insecta > Coleoptera > Lampyridae > Pyrocoelia > Pyrocoelia pectoralis. The sequence continues at coordinate 3,895,878 of CM070082.1, forward strand.
TCGGAGTCATGAATCGGGTTGCGCCGGTTCTCGCCTTCTTATGTGACTACGCCTGTAATTTAACTTGAAATAATTTAAAACCGAACACTGTATGAGCGCTAAATAATATAGACAAAATAATATTTTGAAACCTATAATTACACTTCATTACAAAGGTTCATTGTTGCATACGAATATAGGAGTTTTGCTATTAACATCATACATTTTTGAACACTTAATTGTCTTCACAATTCCAGTCACCCTAATTTCATGCTATTGTATTATCAAACAAAATTTTTTCTTTGGCTTGGACTTATATGCTATAGTGTATGATATAGGCGAAGAAAAGGACTTGACTTTGGTAAATATGTGTGATATCGAAAATTTGTTATGTGTGGATGAATTGTTTTGCATAATTTTTTATATACATGATTGCATTTTACCGTTTTGCGAAAAATATATACCCTTTTCTCTTAGGATATAGCACGCCGCCATTGTTTTTGTCGTAAGGTGTGCAATATTTCAACATCTAACTGATATCCTGACACAATTAATAAATGCATAAAGTGCAAAAGAATTGTTTATGTCACTTCAGGCCTATTTTTCTCTTCTTTAAGTGTTTGCCAATGTTTTTCCTTTGCTTACTGATGTCAGTTTATACTGTAAAGTTGCTTCACAAAAACATTTTTTTCTGTGTACATACTATATTTCTATATTTTCCTCATGTCTTATTAAAAGGAAAAGAAATATTGTAGCATTATTGGGGGTACATATGAAGTTTCATTAATTTTTGTTGTGATGGGAATATCTGAGAGATTTAATGTGTCTTTGTCTTTTTAATTTATAGCCGCTCCATAGTAACACAGTTACAAAATACTGTGATGTGTCAATTTTTAATGTATACACCGTTAAGCTAAAGTACCCGAAAACAAAGCATGTTCATTCATAATTAATTTATTCAATGATTTAGTAATTCACTTGCAAATTTGCAGAAAACAGTATTTGTATATGTATAATAATCTATAACATTCTATTTGCAAGATCAATTCACATTGAATACTGCGCACATATTATAATTTGAATTGTACAGGGTTGCCAAATTTCGATGTTTTAATAGGGAATCTTGTAAACTATAGCTCGTTTGAAAAAATGAACCTCTCATCTTCGATCTCTTTTTTTGAGAAATACTCAATGGTTTTCATTATATGGCCATATCTAACTTATATGAAAATAGAAAAAAGTAATTTCTCCTTCAGGCACTGTTTTGATAAGAATGGTGTAGTCATTTCTTTAAAAATATTCTTGAAATTCGAGTTATAGCATAAAGTTGTATTTTTTTTATGTGGACCGCGTAGTAGGTTATGGCATCAAGAAATTACTAATTTTTTTCTGATTCCAACGATATAATCATGTGGGGTCAAATTATTCATTTTTACTGCTTTTTAGGACATCATGTTTTATTCAAAGTAATAATAATTATATTTAAAAAACTACATTATGCGACTTTTTTACAAACCAAGAACAAATAACTGTTCAACAAACTACAAGATACCTAAAGGTGGAAGTTCGCGCGGCGACAGAGACCGGAGACCGAGACGGGAGACCGAGACGCGAGACGCGCGACAGTACTAGTCCGGGGCGGAGACCGTCTTGCTGTCTCATGTCTCGGTCTCGCTCGTGAACACGGGCCTTAACAAACCCTAATGACCAGTAACGGTCTCGGTCTCGCGTCTCGGTCTCCCGTCTCGGTCTCCGGTCTCTGTCGCCGCGCGAACTTCCACCTTAAGAATTGTATATAAATCCGCTTGAACGAAATTTTCAAATTGATGTCCATTATTTGCAACATATTTCATATGGCTTTAAAACATTCCGAATTGCATTGTAAATATGAATATTAGAGGTGGAATTAACACACTGTATATATATTTTGTATGTTGTAAATGTTTAATGCAATCTGAAGCTTTAAATTGAATTATTCTATTGATGTTGTTTTGTCAATTAGCCATTTAACTGTAAAATATTGCTTTATTAATATGTCACGAATTTTTATCACACCGGTAGAACAGCATGGTGTAACTATGCACTAATTGTTCACTATTCAAAATGCATTTAACTGGGAGACTGCAAGTTTGAAAATGAGTCTCGATAGTACACTCTTAATAGTTAATAGAAGAGAGTATTGTACCTATTCAAAAAAGAGTTCCCATTCAATTATTTGACAATCATTTCATTTCATCTTTTACTGCTAACCTTCTCACTGTGTTACCGTTTTAACATTGCATATACGAATTAGTTTCATTTCAAATTTATTATTTTCCGAAAATATGTACAACTGTTAATGAGGATTAGGTACCTAGTATCTTCTTAATTTATAATCATAAACTTTATTCTATTTGTAATTTTTTATAATTCAATATTTAGTCTCCAGATCCAAAATTAACTCGAAAGGAATCTTACAAAGCACAAAGGAAAAATTATCGACGAGAAAAGAAAAGAGTTGCCAACGAATTGTTAAACTCTTTAAAGGATCCTTCGGTAGTCGTTTTAGCAGATTGGTTAAAAATTAGAGGATCGCTTAAATCTTGGACCAAGCTATGGTGTGTGCTTAAACCTGGATTGTTGTTACTCTATAAAAGCCCAAAATGTAAGGTAAAGTTTAACTATATAGTTAAATTATATTTATAATACCTACTCTTTATTTTTTGATTTGCATTGTAATTTTAAGACGAATACAGTTCACCACGTTTATAAAAGATTTTTGATAAATTATGTATTTTATCTTTATTAGCCAACTTCAGTGCTGCTGTATTAATTCAGTATGTGTTAGTTACTGTTTCCTTTTTACTTGTAAATGTAGCATTTTTCTTTGTACAATTAGTTGAGTACCATTATTTTTTAGAGTAACCATTGGGTCGGAACAATTCTTTTAAATTCGTGTAAAGTAATAGAACGGCCAAGTAAAAAAGATGGATTCTGCTTTAAATTATATAATCCTTTGGATCAAACAATTTGGGCCCCTAGAGGCCCAGAAAATGAAACCATTGGTAAGATTAGAATAACCAATTTATATCATACCAAATCTTTCTGGTAGGTGCTGTTGTGCAACCATTACCAAATTCCTACTCAATTTTTCGTGCCCCCTCTCAAGCCTCAGGAATGTGTTGGTTGGATGCCTTAGAAATATCGCTTCGTAATGATTCTGCATTAATACGATCAATTAGTACAAAGTCAACGTGTGGTAGTACTAGTCATGAAACGCAGTGGTCTGAAGCAGATTACGAAAAACATTTTGTACATGGTAAGATAAGTTAACGTGTTGGATAGGTATCCATTGATTTGGTTTAGATCTTGATGATGCTAGTCAACCTGATAATGGAGCTCAATTGAGTACAGGAGATGGGGAGATGAGTGACACTGAATCAGAAATGTCTGTTAAAGAAGAAGAAATTGACGAGGATCCTCCTGAAACTCCCTATGTACTGATTGAGGAAGAAGAATTTGGAGATGTAAGGATGTGAAATGATTATAAGTTTTCTAAGCTAAAATCCAATAACGCCTAAGGCAGGAGAACAAGTGGAGGAATTGGCCGATGAACATAAATCGTTAATTTGGTACTTAGTGAAGCAAGTTAGGCCTGGAATGGATCTCAGTAAAGTGGTTTTGCCTACTTTTATACTCGAGCCACGATCTTTTCTTGACAAACTTTCAGATTCCTATTATCATGTAGATATTCTGTCAAAGTGAGTACCCGCATTATAAGATATGCAGTTTAAATAATTATTAACTTGGTCATAGTGCCGTTCAAGAGGATGATGCGTTTACAAGAATGAAAAGTGTTGTAAAGTGGTATCTCTCTGGTTTTTACAAAAAACCAAAAGGATTAAAAAAACCGTACAATCCTATTTTAGGAGAAACTTTTCGTTGTTGTTGGCTACATCCTAATGGCACAAAAACCTTCTATATAGCAGAACAAGTGTCCCACCACCCCCCTGTAAGTTGTTGTTCAATTATTTTTTGCCATTTAAAAATTTCTAAATAAAAAAACGTGTGTAACTACGGGTAAGTTTTTAGAAAAAGAAATTAGTTTTTTATCAAAATATGTAATAATATTAAATTTGCAGGTATCTGCATTTTATGTGACTAATCGCCAAGAGGGTTTTGCAATAAGTGCATCAATATTGGCAAAGTCAAAATTTTATGGGAATTCAACATCAGCTATATTAGATGGTGTTGCAGTTTTGACACTTTTACCTAGAGGTGAAAATTATACTTTAACAATTCCTTATGCCCATTGTAAGGGGATCTTAATGGGCACTTTAAGTATGGAGCTTGGCGGTAAAGTGTACATCGAATGTGAGAAAACAGGATACCGTACTGAGCTTGAGTTTAAATTAAAGGTGAACTACATTATATGGTCGAACCTTTTTCACATGTTTGTTTATAGCCGTTTCTAGGAGGTATTGATCAAATCAACTGTATCTCAGGTCGTTTAAAATTAGGAAAGGAAACTCTCGCTACACTTGATGGATACTGGGACGGTATCATAAAAATTAAAGATAGAAGAACAGGGGTAACAAACAACCGTACAAAATATTGTGTGTAATTTTTTCAAAATTAATTGTAGGAGGAACAAATTTTATGGAACCCCACAAACGCAATTAGAAAAATGAGATTAAAACGTCTTACTGTATCGATTCAGTATCAAGGGGAATTTGAATCTGAAAAATTATGGCAACATGTATCTGGTGCTATTCTCTGTGACGATATGAATACTGCAACTGAAGAAAAAACATCTCTAGAAGAAGCACAACGAGGTTCGATGCCGATGCTAGTATTTCGTTAGTAGAATAAACAATTTTAGCTTGTTCTAAAGAACGCAAGGTGAAGTGTGAGGAGTGGTTTCCAAAGCATTTCCAACAAGACTTTAAAACTGGTCAGTGGGTTTATAAGCATTCTGATTTACGACCTTGGGATCCCCGTAATGATCTATATCAGTATGAACATGATTATATTATACAGACAAAAACCAAACATCCAGCACCTATTATTCGAACGGCTAGTATAATCAGCGTAGAGCTACCTCCGGTAAATAGTAATGTTTGATGCTTTTTTAAATAATTTTTTTTCATACTACTCTTTTGTTTCTTATTTGTTAAAGTTCTTTCTTAATCCACTAAATATCGTTCATTTTTTTTACATTACATAATTTTTCACTTAGAGTGTTTTACATTCATTACCAACCTTTCTAAAAAGAATTGAACAAAAGCTAAACAATTACAAAGAAAATGCTTGTTAATTACCAATGAAATTAATTAATTTTACTATACCAATATGTGTGATACAATCTTGTTTCTGTCTTTAACTAAATGGTTAGGGCATTGCATATCCTGAAAATTATATACTTACTTTCAATGATTTTTTAGATTTTCCCTTAGTGGTATAAATATTTACTATTGTGAACTACCTTTGGTTACTTATTTTGAACACTATGGTCAAATTTTCTTTAACGGTACCTTCAGTACATAACATTTCAGTATCAGTAAAATAAAATGTTGATTGCTATTTCTACAATAGGCATGATGAACATCTCCAAAATTAAGTAATTATGTAATGAAGTAGGATTCGTGGATAGTTGATTTTGAAAAAAAATCACCAAATATGGTTATCCCGCCATGATAGAATGAACGCCACAGCGATTTACGTCACGCCTATGTAAACAAAGTAAACTTATCTTGTTTGCTTTACAAATTCAACAACAATTGTACTGTATTTAAGTATTTTAGTGTTTTTTTAATGATTAGCTGCCTATTTTCGTGATAAATATTTCATAAAATCAAGAAACTTCAGACATGGAACAAGGCTTTACTAAGGCAAACAGCTCACATTTGTCCAAAATAGATTCGTTGATATTGGAGGCGTTTCTAGCGATGGAAATTTGTGCACAGTGAAAGGAAAAGTTTCCCCAGAATATAAAGTGCACGCAAAATTATGTGGAGTCACGTTAATTGTGTAGGAAGAGGAGGAAACAGTCAAATCACTGGAATTCCATGACTGTGTTGCTTCACAAGGAGGCCGCAAGCATGCAATTGCATTTATAATCTGGGTCCATCGCAGAAGTGAGGAGCCCTTGTGTATATGTGTAGAATGCTACCGGAAGAAGTCTAAACTGTCCAGGGTTGGAACTACCTTAAAATATATAACTTCAAAGCAACTTCCTAAAGATACACGTCTAGCTTGCAATCAAGTTGTTATGTATTTGAAAAATTCTTAGAAGAGGGAAAGAAAAGAAAACTCTGCAAATGTGAGTTAATAAAGTATCAAAATGACTATATTTGTGGTTACAAAGAAAGCTTATCCATGCATAAACTAGTGCTAAAACACAAAGAAATGACATGCGATACTTTTTGAAAGAACTTGTAGCTGGTGCAGACATCGTAAAAGTAGAAGAAGAGACAAGAGACCAAGATGAAAGCTTCCTTTGGCATGAATTCTCATTTCATTAATGGGTTAAAAAATCCCTGACACTTCAGCTATTGAATTCAGAGATTGAATGCTGGAAGAGAGATGAAGTAAACTGTTAGCAAAAGGCTTGGAAAAGAATAAAAAATGTGGCTTGATAATAATAATCAAAAACTACCCCATGATAGCAGAATCACCTGAGGGGATCTTTGAAGATCACATAATTGAAATTAAGTAGGTATCCCATGAAGACTTAAAAATTATGTACTTATGTAATAACCAGCCAACTCCAAAGTTTTATGTGCAGATGCACCTGCATATGTATTTAACAGGCCTTGCATTAAGCCATGTATTTCGAATTGTTGTCTTACGGTACATAAATAAATAGTTAGAATTCATTATTTTGAAAAAACAAAAAGTAATTTTCGCAATAGTACGAGTGTTCACTTAGCGTTTACATTAAGTTTACATAGAAGTGACTCCACAAGCGACGCCATGACAGTAGTGAGCGTTTTTGGCGCTAAATAGATATACAATTAATGTTGAATATTTTTATATAAAACCTTTATATTTTGCACATTATAGAAAGGTTTTTAAAAATCAGTCATCATGCTTATTCACAATGCTATGTGTCATATTCCTATTTTCCGAAAGGAGACTCATGTTCACATATTTTCATAGTCCGAATATGACTTTGTAAGTCAAAACGTGGTTATCCTACAATTAATTTATTTCGATCATTTAAGCCGTACATTTGCAGTAATTATTATCTAATAAATAAAGAATCAAGAGGTTTTGTGCCTTATTTCTAATTTATTAAAAATATTCCTTCATTTTTTATCGAATTTGCAGTTTTTCATTGTCTTCTATCTGATTAGTTGATTTTTATCAAAGATTTCTCTTTTCACAACACTACCTAAATGGTTATTCGTTATTAATATTACATTTTTTTTTTCATACTGTGAGATCTATTTCACATCACAACATGAAATATTATATAAGAAGTTTGGAAAATGATTATTAACATTTTTGACACATGATTTGTTTTACCTTTGAATAATCCAGTTCTAATAAAATTAAATCATTTTTATTACAAGTGGTAGCATTTCTGCACAGTAACCTTTTTGCTCGGTCTACACTTATGTTTTATCACAGTTCTATAAACTAAATATCATATCAAGTATACCAAGGCATACTTTTCTAAATTAATACTGTCTGTGTTTTAATCATCATTGTCAATATGTTTTCATTTAAGGATTTTAAATTGAAATATAAACAGTCATACAGAAATGATGGTTCAGCTCTTTTATTCAATAAGGAAAGGACCACCAAGAAAAACGCCACCGTTCAAAATAACATAACAAAACAAAAGGTAAAATAAACATGTACATAAAGAAACCACAAGTGCATGGTATAAATGAAAGAGGATGTGCATAAACAAAACACAAGTACATGGCATAAACAAACATATAAATCAACAAACATAAAATGGTATTGAGCCACTATAGCATCATCATATAATTTTATCACCACAAAGTTGGAAGGTAGCATATTTTAAGTCTTGCATACCAGGGAAAGGGAAATAAAAAGTATAAACCAATGATAAACATACTTGGTGTTTTTGGCCAATCAATCACACAGCCGAGATTGCTGCTTATACCTGCATGGGCTCCTATGATAACACCAAAATAATAATTTCACACTTCTCAAAATATGCAACATAAACCAGCTTGGATTGTCATTATATTATTATCAATAAGATAATTTATATAAAGTTGCCGTTTGCATTACAGTACTTATATGTATTCTTATTGCAAGGGATTGTCTAAAAGCTGTACAAATCATGATATAGTTTAAAATCTATATAGATTTGTAACTGACCTCAAAAATGCATCTTGTATTTTCTCCAATATGAAGAAGTGAGCATGAACACCTATGGAATAGAAATCCCAAAAATGTTTTCATATCTAAGTTGTTGTTAGTGTTTCTGCTTTCTACAAAATCTGCCTATTTGTTTTAACGTTATCTTATTCAACATTTCTTTGTTTAACTCATCCAATTTTGCGCTGTGTAATTATCCCTTTAATTGTGTTTCCTTCTGGTAGTTTTATTATGTACTGCTTATTATTTATTATCTTTTTAAAACCTGCTTTAACCGGCTTTCCTTCCTTAGCTAATTGTTTAAGTCTCTCTTTATATTTCTCTATTTGCCCTTGACATCATTGATATAAATGCTCTTTGATCCATTACATTACATTACATACTCAAACACTTCCCCACACTTTTCCCTTACACCTTGTACATCTCTTCCGTTCTCGCCACTAATTCCTTTACCCCTCATTATCCCTCATAGTTTCTTTCTGCACACCTTATTGAAGCCTTTTTATATGTCCAAATTCCGTATTCACTATTTGTCTAACTATATATACATTGTCGATAGCTCTCCTTCCATTTCTTAATCCTGCTTACCACTCCCCCACCTCCTCCAACTGCCTCTGCAGGATCATGGCACATATTTTATATCATATGCTTATCCCCCTGTAGTTTCTAACTTCTTTCCTATCTCCCCCTTTATAAACCGGACAGAGCACCATGTTCCCCCACCGCTCAGATATCCTCCGCCCATACTTGGTTTAGTAATTTCCTACAGTTTCTCTTTGCACTAGTCTCCAATTTTCCCCAGTTGTACCGTCCATCCCACCCACCTTCTCACACTTGAAGACCGTGTCCAATTCTCCATTATCTTGTCCCCTACATCTTGGGTAGTTCTGAACCCACAAAGGGATTGAAATAATACAATATAATATAAACTTGCAACCCCCCCTTCTAAAACTTCTTTAATTGATAAGAGAGCAGTGATGAATGTAAAAATGAGATCACTTTAAATTTAATAACAGGCTCTGCGCGACATGTTTTAGATAGTACCAATCTCATTATCAAGCGAATATTCGAAATGGGGAGAGACTTTAGAAGAAGGAGAATACAAATGTAAAAAATGTATATATCGATCATTTTTTATGATAGCGCCACCTATAGACAAATCCACCAAGTTTTGACATTTTGCTATTATTTATTTATAGAATTTTTAAACAATTTAGTGACTTGTTCTCATTATGTTATCACCAAGCTTTTCTTAGTTGTCTGATAGGTATAATACCTACTCTCTTATAGGGGAAAAGTTGAAACGGCTTGGTGGATGGCCCTGCATTCTAAATAATTACCAATATTTTAATTTATCATTATTTGTTGCTTTTAATCCCGAATTACATATATTATATTACATATGTATCATGTAACAGTTCCAAAAAACAATTTTTACAAATACATTATAAGCAAAATTTCTATAACACTAAAAGTAATCGATTGCAATAAGTGCATTGTTCTTGTTTATATATCTTCTTTTCTTGTCCGGCTGCCCTTTCAGGTGTCGGATTGCTGATGTGGGTCCGGTGTCTCTCTGACCCAGCTCTTCCATGCTTTCCTGTCTCCTGTTAGTTTTTTCATCTCTGTTATGGACTTCCCTTTTGCTCTTCCTATATCTTCTACTTGGTCCATTGATATATTAAAATTTTTATATTGTAATTACACACACCTGACAGTCACTCACTGTATGTTGGCCAACACTAAACAAACATAATGTGTAGCTGTAGTTTTTAAAAACCCTTGTCCTTAACCTTTTTAAATATGTCTGTGTCTTTCTAATTTCTATCAATAGGATTTGGCGAATTTTAAAAGTAAATGTTTTTAATCTTTTAGAATGAACCTCGTGTGGCAACTACAAAGCAAAGCAAGAGAAAAGTTGCTACCAAGCAGATATCATCTGATGCAGATATAAATGACAGTGCTACAACCTCAGAGGAATTTCATTCCGATTCGGCACATTCTGTTAAGAAAACTCCTCAATTTACCGCTACAAATTCGAGGTATTAAAAATTTTATATTAATTTACATTTATAATGCGCTTGTTTGTAGTATTATGCTTGCTATTTATGATTTGGAACAGAGTCTACAGGAACATGGAGAAAAAATTAATATTTTACAACGTAATCTCACCCAGATGCGTGATGAAAATCGTACTCAAAGTAAAAGAAGTAACTGTACAGAAATGCTTGTTACCATTGTATTTATTGCAGTACTACAAGCATTTTTCTTTCACTATTTTAATAAAGCTGCACATTCTTAGATAAGTATAATTGACTATTTAGCAATTTATACTGATGTTTTTTCTACAGTTGGTAATTGTTAGCATTTTTATTAACACCAATTTAATGTTTAAACTAATAGTATTCCAGCAATTTTTGTTGTTTCTCTTCTAAATCTCTTGATAGTAGAATTCGTTATACCTATATATTGCCGATAGATCTTTGCTAAAGCAAATCATTGGTGTTTATTGACGATTGTTATGGCAAATATTAATAAATTGTTAATAACACTATGTCATTGTGGGTAAGACATGTATAGGGCAGGAAAAGATTAATGAATTTTATTATGGAAATTTATGTGAGAGTGTTTTTGTTCCTAATTTTATACTTACCGTCCAGTATAAAATGAATTGAATCATTATGACAGTTGGGTACTTCTACTTAGATCTAAATTGTTAATCTTACTGTATTCCACAAAAGGTAAAAGAATTTTAGCTTTAAAGATCCATACCTACGATATATAATTCAGCTTTGCAAATTTTATTTGCTGTTCATTAATTAAATTTATTATAATATGTGCAATTATTGTTATTTACCAGTATATAGTTAAATTTATTGTCCGACAATGAAATTTTTATCATTGGTGTAGCACTTAAATTATGGTACAGCATCTTCACAATGTTCACTTTTTAATTGTTAATTCTAAAGATATGGACTATTCCAATTAATGTATCATTCAGATGTTATGTGTGGTAATACCAAACAATATTATTCTCAGACCACACTAATACTGATACCTTTAATACTTATTTATATTCAAAACTTTTTAATGGCTCAGCCAAACAATATAAATATAATATACAAAGATATCGTAAGTGCAGTCACGCTTACCTGGTTAGTAGTTTCGAATATTTATTTTGTATTTGGTGTTACCTTTACATTTTTTTAACTAAAATTTAAAATTGTCAGAAAATCTTTGTTACAAATGATTTTGTAAACTTCTAGTTTTGTAGCATTTAAGGGAAGAAGGTGTGATATTGAAGAAATGATGGTGAATGTAAAGGTTAAGTCTCGGTGCTCTTTATAAAACATACTTTACCATACAATTTAAAAGCTTTTATTGTTATTCTTCAACCACTTTTTGTGATAATGTATTAAATAAAAATAAAATTTCAATATTACAAATATTCTTCAATTTCAATTTTATAATTATTCTACTTACCGCAACTATTTTGCGCCATATTGAAATGTTCGTACAAAATATGAGAACATACCAGTGATGAAATGCATTACTTTTTAGGGTATGATGGGTTACAATACTGTAAATCCAATGGTATTGCATACAAATCTATATTTACAACCATATCTCTGCTGTTGATTGGTTTGTTTACCAAATAAACACAATTGTCTTTACTAAAAGGCCCTACAGACGGTACAATTTGTCGTACAACGTGTTGTATGACAAGTATCGTTTTAACTTGTCGTACGGCGTAATTCCTTACAAACGTAAACGATAAGTCAAACGACAAATGTCGCAAACTACAAAATAATATTGATCTTATTTTTCAAAATATCTGGTGTGGCGTTGGGGCATATTTCCTTGTACATACTTTTTCAGTAACTCTTCGTAACTGGAGCTACGTTTAATTTTATTCGCACAGTTCATAGATGTTATGTTCCACAAGCAACTATGTTGTTTGTACAAGTTTATAAATTCTTCCCAAAAATCTTTATGTTTAGAATCCATTAATAAAAGTAAGTATAAACCAATTGGTATAAACGTTATACACAAAACCATCGACTCTTTTTCCTTGAAGTCGTACTACAGTTTGTCAGACATCGCAAAACTGTATACACACGATACGAACTGAAAGTCCCAAATCGAGTAGTACGCCAAGTTTTATGGCAGGTTCATACTACCATCCCATACGATTTCGACTTACGATACAACGCCCGACAAGGCTACACAAGGTACGATTATCGTTCAGACTGTAGTTATCGATCCAAGTCGTACGACAAATCGTACTGTCTGTAGGGCCTTTAACACATCAGTCTGTACTGCAAAGTGTGTGGTGCCACAATACAAAATCAAGATTCTAATTTATCATATTAATAATCACAGACAATATGTAAATTTGTTAAATAATTCTACTTTTAGATTTTCCAAGTACAGAGCTATTGTTGAATTATTTAAAATAGGTATCTGTTTATTTTTATTGGAACCAATAATCAAGTGAAAATAATAATTGGCGTTTTCAATGGTAATATTGAAAGGGAAGGTTGTTTCAGACCTATTTGGTGTTGTAGTAAACATAAAGAAACGAACAAAATGGTATGAAATTCATAGGTTCAGCAGCAGGAAATGAATGCAGAATCTTAAGCACATGCCTCGAAAGAAAAGAAATATATAAAGACACATGGATAGCGCCTGATCACAGAACCAAGGACCAAATAGATCACGTACTGATTCCAAGCAAACATTCAAGGATAATAAAAGATATAAAATGCAGGAGAGGAGCGGAAGCAAACTCAGGCCACTTCCCAGTAATAGCCAGATTGGAAGGATACATGTACACAAAAAAAGGAAAATATCAACAGAAGAAAGGGAAAGGAGTATCAAGAAGAACAATTACAGCAGAAGGAGTACCAAGATCGGTTTGAAAAAGAAGCGAGGGCAAGTCTATAAATAAGGTGAATAATGAGCAAAATAAGAGGAAAATATTGAGAATTCAACTTTTTTTCTCGATAAAAATTCAACCTCGAAATTTGACCAAGTAAAGACTTTTTCTTATAGATCATTTGACAACAATTAAATAAATCCAACACGTTCCCTTCAAAGTCGCACCGTTTCGGAGATATCGCTCTTCAAAAATAGAGGGTCCCTTCGCAGAACCCTTTCTTACATTATCGTACAAATGAGACACTTATAGGTGAACTTGGTACACTTTTTCTACTTTAAACTATCTTTGATGAAGTAAACTAACATATTCTGCACTTTTTTCCAATAAAAAATTTCTTCACTTTTTTGCCAAAAAAGCAAGGTTAACCACTTGGAATTTTTTCGGGCTAAAAAACGAACTCTCGAAATTCGACCAAGTAAAGATTCCTTCTTTTAGATCATTAGACGCCAATTAAATAATTCCAACCCGTTCCATTCTAAGTCGAACCGTTTCGGAGATATCGCTCTTTAAAGATCCAAATAGAGGGTCCCTTCGCAGAGCCCTTTCCTCCATTATCGTACAAATCAGACACTTATAGGTGAACTTGGTACACTTTTTCTACTTTAAACTACCTTTTATGAAGTAAACTAACATATTCTCAAATTGCAAACTTCACCCCCAACTGCAACCCCTTTTTTGGGGGTGGAAGGGGGAGAAAAACCATCTTTTATTACTTTTTTTCCTGCAACATATTTGCGTGATTTACAAATTGCCCGTCACCCTCTCCGCTTCCATCTCCCTTAAGGGTGGAAAGAAAAACAATGGCTCATTTGTGCAGAATCCGGTGTGCTTGTGTCTGAGGGGGAGGGGTAGTTATATACATATATATTGTATGTATATAATACATGCCATAATTAGGTACAGATTTGAAGTTGGTTGAAAGTAGAATTCTATGAGAATTGGCCCCTTTGATACTTGTTCAAGGTAAAGTTGTGAATAAATCAAGAAAGACCCATTACACTATAGCCTCAGGAATCCAAAACTTAGAAATCATTTCACATAGAAATAATAAAATTGTGAACCACCTCAGATTAATTTATAATAAACAAGAATTAATTGAATTAGATTCGTTACCATTCAAAATACTTGAGTTTTCCAGATTTCAGATTATGTCAGTAAAAGTATTGTATATTATACAGTGAGGACCAAAAGTTTGGAATAATGGATTTTTTTCGTTTCCTGTCAGAAATATCAAAAAACTATTGGACACGTCAAATTGATTTTGGTTATGGAAAACATTTTGCGATAATTTTCAATTTTCCAACTCCCACCCCTTCTGTGCAGTGACGTCATCAATTATTTTTTTTAATGGGAACACCCCACTTTCTTAACGGCTTTCAATAGATTATAAAACGACGATTTCAGCAAATATACACTTTACACCTTTTAAGTGCTGATTTGAAGAGATATTAATTTTTTAAAATAGAAAAACATCAAAAAAGAACGTTTATTGAATGGCCGACTCGGTCTCCAGATCTGACTCTACGGGATTTCTTTTTATGGGGATATATTAAATGTAAAGTTTACTTCAATCGACCGAATAATATCGAAGACTTGAAAGAAAGAATAAGACAGGAAATGACTGCAATACTACCAGAAACTTTGCAAAACGTTTAGCGTACTGTCAAGAAGAAAATGCGTTTCAATTTGAAAATTTACTCTAATTATTGTTTAGGATAATTATTGTTACTAAAAGAAAAAACCATTTAACATTATTTTTACAAATAAAATGTGTTTATTTGTTGACAACACTATTTGATGTTTTTCTCGTTTTTCTATTTTAAAAAATTAATATCTCGTGAAATCTACGCTTAAAAGGTAGCATGTGTATATTTGCTGAAATCGTCGTTTTATAATCTATTGAAAGCCGTTAAGAAAGTGGGGTGTTCCCATTAAAAAAAATAATTGATGACGTCACTGCACAGAAGGGGTGGGAGTTGGAAAATTGAAAATTATCGCAAAATGTTTTCCATGACCAAAATCAATTTGACGTGTCCAATAGTTTTTTGATATTTCTGACAGGAAACGAAAAAAATCCATTATTCCAAACTTTTGGTCCTCACTGTATGTATGTACAACACCGGTTTAAACTCAGATCATGTAAAATTTTAAAAGTCGAACAGACTTAATTTTCAAGCTTCTACACCTAAAATAAATTTTAATATTCCTATCCTAAACCCGAAAACATACCAATATTTTAGAATCTATCCCATGCGTAACTTGAGTTGACCATTTATTTTTTGACTCAAAACGGGATAGTCCGGGAGCCGGCAACCTTTTTTGCAATCAATTAATATACTTTTTATCTTCGTGAGCGGCTTTATTTTAACGAGAGGGTAAACTTTTTCCTCTGCGAAAATGTTTGCAAATGGGTCCTACGGGGTGCACAGGGGTAAAACACGTTGATTTGGAAATGACAAGAAATGGATGAATATCATGGGAAAACGGCCCAATTAATTTGTGGGACAAAGTGGGCATTTAATTATGCAAATATTTACTAAAAGCTACAGAAAAAAAATCAGCTTGATATTCATTATTTTTGTTAATGTAGTAATACCTACATGTCTTCAGATGGGGACACTCTTGATGAACTCATTTTTGCTGTAGGACAAAAATGTCATTTTGAATTATGTACTTACAAAAAAACTTAACAGTTAGCTAAAAAATTAACTGTTATTAATCAATTTTTTGTAATTACCACATCAACGTGTTTTACCCCTGCGCACTCCGTAGGACCCATTTGCGAAAATTTTCGCAAAGGAAAAAGTTTGGCGTCTCACGAAGTATAAAAAGTATAATTGAGTGCAAAAAAGGTTGCCGGCTCCCGGACTAGGACATCGGTTTGCATTTGCAAAATGTACGGGAACGATTTAATTAAAATCTGAACGTAAAGAGTGGAATAATGTTGTCAAATGGCAGTAAAAGTACCTGGCTTCTCTAAAGAAAAACAATATTGACCTCTCCCCGCTTTTTTCGATTTTAAATGCCTCAAACTCTTTCCTCATTTTCCATGTTTACAACTTCAATTTTTTTGTTAAAAATAAAAAGAACTAAAAAGAACTAGTGCACTTAATTCAGAAAAGAAAGAACTTTCAAATGACGTATTATTATTATTATTATTATTATCCCTATTTAAATTATAGCGCTAAGGGATGAAATCATTTCCGGGTTGAAAATCATGGCAAAAGTTGTGCCCTTTGATATAAAAATTCGCAAAGAAAAAAAATTTCTAGCCAGAAACCCATCTGATACCTGTATATAAATTGGTCAAAATGTCCACCGTTATGTTCACGACACAATTCCACTTTGTTGCAAATCCAATTGTGGAACTCTTTTTCCAGAGTTTCAGGTGTAATTCGTTCAAGTTTCCGCAGTAATTGCTGCTTGTAGTTCGTCGTTCGTCCAATGTATGGACACAGAATAAAACACTAGTGAAACAGAAGCGACACTCTGCTAAATACGTGTTGCACATTTTCTTATCGCGCGAACTAACAGCTCCGCCTTCTGTGGTGTAGAATATAGCGAGCGCATTGATACATTATAGATTTCAGCATATGTACCTAGCGGTGCCCGGTGCGTTGAACTCTTATTGCGAGAATTCTATCGGAATTAGTTTTACGGTGAACCGCTTATCATATGCGAAAATGTATGGCAAATATTTTTCGTTTATGACATTTTTTGATACTATTTCAAATTTAGAAAATAAATGAGAAAAACTACAAATGAGTCCTCTTTTTACTAGCCTTACTAATGACAAAACAGACAAAGAAGGTTACACTACAATGGGCGTGGTTGCGTCGAGGAGACCGCCTTGTGATGGCAACATAACTTCAAAGGTGCCGACGGAGACTGTCGCTTCTGTCTCACTAGTGTTTTATTCTGTGGTATGGAGGCGGTTTCCAAAACGTTGAACAGAAAAATATACTTAACAGAGTTACATCTGGAAAACTGGGAATCATAATCCTTTGCTAATTAAACAATTTTGAAATCGATTAACAATTCGTTTCTTATGGTTAGCAACAACACTCGATAAGGAATATTAAACTCGGGGTGCCCTTTCATAAACTGCTCTCGACAGGAGCAGTTCAACTCGCCAATCCAACACCGTAAAAAACACTACGCGCGAAATTCAAACTGTCATCAGTATTAGAGAATCACCCGGTATTATTTATTACATAGAAAATTATATTATGGGGTATAATATAGATTTCCGGTATTTTTTTAAATTATTTAGTAGATTCAGGCAAAAATATTAGCACCCTGTCCGCTAATTTTCGCGCTGTTTGTCAAAACGAGACAATTCTGCGTCCCGGGGTTTTTTTCGGGTAGATCGGGACGGAGTACCGAAAAAAGGGACGGCCCCGTTCAAAACGGGTCATAGGGTCACGTTACCCATACCCGATAAACAAAATTTTCAAGAATTATATCCCTAGGGCGGCAGCCCAGCGTCATTTTAGGTAGCGATAAAAGCGCGTCTGCAAATCATATCCACTACGTTGCAGATGATGTAAAATATCATAATATAAGAGCATAAAAATGGTCGCAAGTTCGCTGAACCGTTTGGGGATAACATACAGGGTGCGTCCAAGAAGTTTCCGGAATGAGGCTATAAAACACGATTTATTGTAAATAAAGCATACAACTGTTCAAAATTCTTTAAAGTAGTCCCCATCGGCATCGTAGCACCTCTGCCACCGAATTTTCCAACCTTGACACGCGCCCTTGAAGTCGTTTTCTGACATGCTGTTGAGTTGATTCGTCACAGCCTTTTGAACCGCATCGGTGGTCCCCAAATGAGTTCCCTTGAGTGTTCTTTTCAGCTTGGGGAACAGGTGGAAGTCGCTTGGAGCCACATCCGGACTATACGGGGGTTGGGGAAGCGTTATAACCCCGTACTTGATTAACAGCTCAGTCACGAGAAGGCATGTGTGGCTGGGCGCAGTGTCATGATGGAGAACCCAGGTAGAGGCGATCTCCGGGTGAACGCGGGCGACCCTTTTTCTTAGACGCTCGATGAGTCCTTTGTAAAAAACTCAGCTTACCCTCTGTCCCGCGTCCTGCTCGAGAATCGTCTTGGACGTCTTCTCGGCCGTCTTTAAACTTTTTAAACCACTCGTACACACTTGATTGCTCCATTGGTTCGCCCCCATAAGCTGTCCGAAGCATTTGTAAAGTTTCACCAGCAGTCTTTCCAAGTTTAACGCAAAACTTGGTGTCCACACGCTGTTCAACATTTCGCTGCATCGTGAGTCGTGACGCGTCAACCAAACAGAGTCTCACTGTACCAGCAATCCACACTCTCCGGCGGTTCGTAGACAACTGAATTTTTTTTTCCCTGTTGCCTGAGATCCCTCACCACCAATCCCGACAGGAGCGGCCGCCCGCTCGCGCTTCGCTTGGGCGGTAAAAAATAATTCCGGAAACTTCTTGGACACACCCTGTATGTTCAAATTGTGCATAAAAAATCACTGTTTTAAAGCGACGTTTTCCATTTGTCCTTTCGATTCGTAAAAGAATTAATAGGCGCTCAAATCACTTTAAAACAGTGATTTGCAGACGCACTTTTATCACTACCTAAAATGACGCTGTCCTGGCGCCCTAATACGCTAATCCATAAACGATATCTTATGTTTGAAAAGTATTCTGCGTTCTCACTTCCCAGACGTAAGTACACAAAGATTGCAACTTTTGATTGCTTAAATTCAAAATATTTTTTTCGTAATTCGACCAAAAATTCTTATTTTGTCTTCCAAAGACATAAACTTTCTCTTCAACTTTGGTGTTACATATTTAGCCATCTCCGAAATTAATATGTAATTTAGTTTTTTAACAATCATTAACGTATGAAGAGATTAAAATTATTCCACGATTGAATTTCTGTTATGAGATCATTTTACACACGTGAACACATGAATAAGCATGTACTGGTGACACACTGAAATAGATACCTTATTTTTGTTTCATTAGCAGTATTATTCTATAAATAAAATGTGCTCTAATATTATCAAGTAAAATCGACAACGTTGTTGAGTTTAAGATCGGGTAGAAAGAAAACTACACATTTTACCAAGTCTAGTTTTAAACACTCACGCAATGATTACTTGTAAAAATTGTAAAAATTACAAAAAAATGAGTATGCAACCCGCATTGCGCAATTACACTTTTTTCCATAAGGTTGAACTTCTTTCTCTTATTTATTCAATGTTAGTACATAAGGTAGCTATTATTTGCGCTTTTAATTAAAGTACATTTTCAAACATTACGAGAATATTATCGATTATAAGAAAAAAGTCATAAAGTGTAAAATATAAGAAAGTTTAAAATGAGAAATTAATGTTAAAAATGCACTCATTTCTATGTACATGGTAACTGTTCAGGAACTTCACAAAAAAGATGACATATCATAAAAATCAGCCACCTCCACCTAGTAATAACAATAACATTAATCATACGCTTGAGAATGCTTTGTAACGATTAGTCTTTATCCTTATCCTTTACGTAATTCGTTCACCTTTTGTAGAAACACTGAACAAATAAAAGATGATCTCATCTTATTACCCTGAATTGGCAACGCGGTTAAATTACTTTTACAACCTTACAAATACTGTAAATTCAACCCCGCCTGGAGGGTTGATGCCAACACGTTACACACGAAACTGTCTGCAATTATATTTTTTGCCACTAACTCATCAACGACAATTTATGATTTCAATTGCAGACACGGTCAAATGACTTTGAATTCGATGAAAATTAATGCATCTTTAATCGTTTAATTAAAGTACTTATCCACATCCGACTCGTCTGCAATTTTTTTTTCGTGACACGCAAGAACATAAATTATTAACCGGAATTGCAAACGCGGTCAAATGACTTTGAATTCGATGAAAATGAATGCATCTTTAATTGTTTAATTAAATTACTTATCCCCATCCGACTTGTCTGCAATTTTTTTTTCGTCACATACGCAACAACATAAATCATTAACCTGAATTGCAGTTGCAGACACGGTCAAATTACTTTTAAAATCTTAAAAATACTGTAAATTCAACCCCGTCTGCAGGGTTGATTGCAACCCGAAACTGTATGCAATTTTTGTTTTGTGACATACGCAAGAACATAAATCATTAACCTGAATCGCAGACACGGTCAAATGACTTTCAATTCCACGAAAATGAATGCATCTTTAATTGTTTAATTAAAGTACTTACTTATCCCCATCCGACTTGTCTGCAATTTTTTTTTCGTAACATACGCAAGAAGAAAAATCATTAACCTGAATTGCAGACGCGGTCAAATTACTTTGAAAATAATAAAAATAATGCACCTTCAACATCGTCTGCAGGGTTATTGCACCACCGAAACCGTCTGCAAATACATTTTTGACGACGTTTTTAATTTGTCGTTTCGATTCGTACAAGAATTATACGCGGTCAAATCACTTTAAAACAGTGATTTTTTATGCAGAAAAAAAGGGTTGTTTGAACATGTTATCCCCAGATTCAGAACTCGCGACGATTTTTATGCTATTAATATGTGACATGACCTTCAACGTAGTATGATTCGCAGACGCGGTAAGATCACTACCTAAAAAGACGCTGGGCTGCCGCTCTAGAAGTTTTAAGTGTTTTGCATTTATGAGAAACACTGTAAGAGAAGAGATACGGTACATCGTTTTCAAAAGTCAGTAAAAAAGTAAAAATAAAAACGGAGTGAGGATAATAAATGCATAGAGAGTGTTATTATTTTGATTAGACTTTCAGGCACTAAACTTTGGCAAGGACGGTGTTCAGAAATTTGGTTTATGTTTTAATGCTTATCAATTTATGTCAGCTTGGGCTGCGCGATATGTGATTGATATGTAATGCATGCGGTTGGGGGTAATGTTTTACCTGCTAATGTTAAAACGAAGAGAAGAGTAAGTTTGAGTATGCACTGAAAGATGGTCGCGTTATTTGTAAATCGGTTAAAACTTTATTATGAACTAAAAATGTAGCATTTTTAATAAACAAAAATATACAGTCCATTACTTTAATTTGTGATAAAGATTCCAAATTAATCAAACAGTCACACAGACGCAACATTTGGTCCTAGATTCGAGCGGATATAACGCGAAAAATAGCATAAACGGTACGGTTTAATTATTACCTATCAGTGATATTAAATGCACGGACAAGGACGATTTTAAATTCAACAAGTGGTGTGCAGCTTCAAAAGTTTCATATCAGCAGACACAAACCAGCTTAAACACCTGGCAAATCATCCACAGAGACACACTCAGGAAGATTTAACAGGTACAAGTACATACATCAGCACAAGGTAGGCCACTACTGTTTGTTTACTTAGCACTTGTCATTTGCACATTGTATTTATTAAAATGGAAGGTTTGAACTACAAAAGAGGGGCGGTCAGGGCAAAGATTACCAGATTTCTAACATGGTTAGATGAATCTTCCTCTAATATAAATTTAAATCAATTAAAAACGCGAAGACAAGGTTTAGAGTCTTTGCTAAATGAATATGACGTTATTCAAACTGAAATTGAACAAACTACAAACACAGTCGATGATAAGGAAAGAGAGGCATTCGAAGCGTATTATTACGGTGCACTTTCAAGGGCAGATGCTATCTTAGACAATTCTATTTCGCAACCCTCCAATCACAACAACTCTCCTAACATACCTTATCCTGAAGTTAAGCTTCCCGCAGTTAATATTCCCACTTTTAATAGCGGATCATTACAAGACTGGAACAACTTTTACGATCTTTTTCAATCTTTGATCGATCAAAATAGTTCCCTAACCAATATTCAAAAATTGCATTATTTGAAATCGGCAATAAAGGGTGACGGATATCAGATAATTGCCTCATTGGAAACAACAGATTCTAATTACCCAGTCGCGCTAGAGTTACTAAAACGCCGTTTTGAAAACAAAAAGTTAACGACTTTGAGTCACGTAAAATCCTTATTTGACATACAAGATGCGTCAAAATCAAGTTATACACAACTTCGTAAACTCGTTGATACTTTTCAAACACACATTAGTGCATTAGAAGCAAAGGGGCATACAGACACGCAAGTTAAGGACCTGCTACTGGTGTTTCTATTGTCAAGTAAATTGGACAAAGGCACACTAAAAGAATGGGAAACGAAAGCTGCCGATAAAGACACTTTACCAACGTACAATGAGTTTTCGGATTTTTTACAGCGTCGATGTAATGTATTAGAATGTTTAGAACGAAAATCTGATCAAACACAGACATCACCAGCAGCACAAAACAAGGCTCCACATAATAAGCAAGACGTTCAGCGATACGGTTCACAAAACATTCATGCCTCCCATTTGGTCACACAGGCCAAAGGTAGTAATCATCAGAACTGTTGGTTTTGTGATAAAGCACATAGATTCTATGCCTGTGAGAAATTCTTGGCTATGACAGTACAACAACGTATTGACGAAACCAAACGTCTCAAACTATGCATAAATTGTCTCGCATCCAATCATATGTCATCAAGATGTCAATCAAGTTCTTGTAAGGTTTGTTCTAAAAAACACAACACCTTATTGCATTTAGACAACACAAAAACACACAAGGAAGCCATTGGCGATGAAAATGGCGTACAAGCTGGAAATGAAGGCACCAGCTCAGACAAACAGTCAGCAACACTAGATAATATTCGAGTATCACATTCAGGCGTGGCCGAAACTATGCAACAGGGCGTTTCATTGTCACACACAGAAGCCTCCAGGGAACGCTTATACACAAATCCACTTCAAATATTACTGACCACAGCAGTAGTCAACGTAATTGATGAAAATGGAAAATACACACCATGTCGCTTGTTGCTTGATTCCGGTTCACAATGTAATTTCATTACCAAACAGTTTTGCGACTCACACAACTTCCAAACACAATCCGAAGGTTTGACAATCAAGGGCATAAATAATGCTAATACATATGTTAACCAATCAGCTACAATCACTATATACTCACGTTTTAACTCATTTAAAACCACTTTAAAATTTATTGTCTTGCCAAAAATTACAGAAAACTTACCATTAGCAAGTATAATAATGGAGGACATTCAAATACCTCACAACATTAATCTGGCAGACCCCGATTTCACAAATTCTAAAGCCGTGGATATGCTGATTGGCGCTGAGTTACATGCTGAGATATTTTGCAACGGCAATATCAAGTTACACAAGAATGGTCCGTTCATACAGAACACGAAATTAGGTTGGGTCGTTTCTGGAAAAATTCCTACACCTTTTCAGAGTCATCAAGTTTCAGTTTGCAATTTAACGACAAAGGAAGATTTACATGAGCAACTGAAGGGGTTTTGGGAAATTGAAGAGATCAGTCAAAAACCTTTAATCACAAAAGAAGAGCAGGATTGCGAGCTGCATTTTCAAACCAATGTCAAACGCAGCCACAATGGTAGATTTTCAGTAAGGCTTCCGTTCAAGGATAATACAGCTATTTTAGCTGAGTCAAAAACTATGGCTTTCAAAAGGTTCATTTCATTAGAAAAACGGTTCGCACGCGATGCACAAATGAAGAGCGAATATTCGAATTTTATAAATGAATATTCTGAATTAAATCACATGAGCATCATAAATGAGGATGGTGAAGACGGCTACTATATGCCACATCACCCAGTATACAAAAGGGACAGTTTGACAACTCAATTACGAGTCGTGTTTGATGCTTCAGCACCGACCTCGTCTGGCACGTCACTGAATGATATCCTGATGAAGGGTCCCACAATACAAAGAGAGTTGTTCGACATTCTGATTGACTTTCGTTTCCACAAATTTGTTTTGACGGCAGACGTTGAAAAAATGTACAGGCAGGTAGATATTCACGAAGAAGATAGAAAATATCAAAAAATTCTGTGGCGAAAGAATCCAGACGAAAATATTCAAACCTTTTGCTTAAAAACTGTGACATATGGAACCACATCAGCTCCTTTTCTGGCAGTAAGATGCCTGCACCAATTAGCCTTAGATAACCAAAGGGAGTTTCCTCATGCTGCAAGGGTAATTCAAAGGGACTTCTACGTGGACGATCTTTTGACAGGAACGCAAAACGAGGAAGAGGCGAAAAGATTGCAACAAGAAATAACACACATTCTAAGGCAAGGGTGTCTCAAACTTCGGAAATGGAGAAGTAATCATTCAAGCATTTTACCCGCAACACATGCAAACGAGGATAACTATATAATGCCCCAGAATAAATTAGAAAATTCGAAAACGTTGGGACTTATATGGAACTCAAATCAAGATGTTTTGAAATTTCACAACAACTACAAGGCGGAAGGCCATTACACAAAACGAATTATCCTGTCAAGTATATCACAGATTTTTGACCCACTTGGGTTAGTAGGTCCAGTTACCACATTAGCCAAGCTGATTTTACAGCAATTATGGTTGATGCGCATAGATTGGGATGATCCTATAGCACAGAACGAGCACCAACTCTGGTCAAGCCTACATAAACAATTACCACTAAATGCGTTAAACATACCCAGAAGAGTAACAGATTTCACTGGGCATGAGTCGCTGGAGTTACATGGATTCTGTGACGCCAGTGAGCGTGCGTATGGAGCCTGTGTCTACATAAGGACGATACACAAAAATGGAATACATTCAGTACGACTCTTGTGCTCGAAAGGCAAGGTTGCTCCATTAAAGGTACTTACTTTACCCAGGCTGGAACTTTGTGCAGCACTCTTGTTGTCACGATTGATTTCTAAATTAATGACTAGTATCTCACAGCCTATTGAACATGTATATTTATGGACGGATTCCACTATAGTCTGTCATTGGATTGCAGCAACGCCTAACACCTGGAAAACCTTCGTGGCCAACCGGGTGTCGGAGATTCAATGCAACACAAACCCCACAGATTGGCGACATGTCAGTACTTTGGAAAATCCTGCGGACATCATTTCTAGAGGCTCCCTACCAACGGATTTAATCAAAAACCATTTATGGTGGAACGGTCCTAAATGGTTACAGGAAGATTTCACATACGAACGAAGCGATGAATCATATTTGAACTCACAGGAACAAACCTCATGTATCGATGCAGAAACACGAAAGAACAATGCTTATTGTCTACAAACAAATGTTATCGACAACAGCATAATAGAAAGATATTCATCACTCACCAAGTTGCAACGCATCGTAGCATATTGTTTGCGTTTTAAAAATAAGAACAGCGGCAGACTAACTGGAACGGAATTAAGGGAAGCATTAAGGCGTTTGATAAAATTAACCCAATCACAAGTGTTCTCACAAGAAATTCACACATTACGACGACAACAACCTCTACCAAAGGGTAGCAAACTACGCTCGTTAGCATGTTTTCTAGACAAAGACGAAGTGCTGAGAGTTGGTGGGCGACTGTATAAAACTGATCTTCCGCTAGACTGCAAACATCCTTTAGCCTTACCTTCATCACACAAATTAACTGACCTTTCTGTCCTTACACCATCACATTTTCTCATAGGTGAATCCTTGAATAGCATGCCCGAATTGCGTTATAGAGACATTCCAATCAATAAGATAACGCGATGGAATCACATTCAGAAACTGTACCAACATCTATGGCAGCGTTGGTCGACGGAATACCTGACCTCTCTACAAACCAGAACAAAATGGCAAGTGCATTCCCGAAATTTAAGAGAAGGACAACTAGTTTTACTCAAAGAAGATAATATACCACCAGCACAATGGAAGGTCGGCAGAATAACCGAGGTTTTCCCAGGCGAAGACGCAGTGGTGCGCGTTGTGCTCGTGAAAACTGCAAACAGTGTGTACAAGAGAGCTGTCAATAAAATATGTGTTCTACCATTAGTTGACAACGAATAACAGTGTTTAGAAAGTAGCCAGAACAGATTAGTTTAAGTTAACCATTAGTTTCATATAAGAGTTCATGTATTAGTTATAGTTTCTAATGTTCACATCACATCATTTTTCCTTTTTTTTGAAAGAGGTCCTTTCAAGGGGGCCGAATTATGTTCAGAAATTTGGTTTATGTTTTAATGCTTATCAATTTATGTCAGCTTGGGCTGCGCGATATGTGATTGATATGTAATGCATGCGGTTGGGGGTAATGTTTTACCTGCTAATGTTAAAACGAAGAGAAGAGTAAGTTTGAGTATGCACTGAAAGATGGTCGCGTTATTTGTAAATCGGTTAAAACTTTATTATGAACTAAAAATGTAGCATTTTTAATAAACAAAAATATACAGTCCATTACTTTAATTTGTGATAAAGATTCCAAATTAATCAAACAGTCACACAGACGCAACAGACGGTAACCATTAATTGCAACTTTTTGGTACATTTCATTTATTTAAACTATGTGAATAAAAACTAATTTACTACAAAATATACACATTTTTCACGCAAGCGGCGTTTTTAGTGCGTAACGAACAAAGGTTACATAAGTAGTCATCCCCGCCAGCATTGACGACTGACGTTGATTTTCTTAGATTTAAGATACGGTCGCGCGCAACCCCAAATTTGAACAACAGAGAGAAATGAAATTTTTTTGAAATCCATTGGTAGAGATGACAACCCGAATATAAACAAATAAAAAGCTATTCTGTAGTTATGAAAGGTACTTACATTTAATTGATAGCTTTAGAACCTATTAGCGTTACGTTTGGCGCCCTCATACGTAGAGTAGCGAAACTTTTTAGTAGGAGTCTCTCTACCATGAAGCTTTTGGTGAATGTTGTGTTGCCTGCCATATGTTGTTTTAAGTTAGCGTTTTATAGGTCACTTTTACAATATTTCACACGGCTCCTACCGTTCAATTCAAAATTTCGAGTCCGATTAACTAAACTAAAAGAATATCATTCACATTTTTTACTTATCTAACCTTGATTCACAACCTGCAAGTTGTATTGTGATAACGTAATCATGCGGTTTCAGTAAAGTTTATAATTTCTATGGAATTTTTTACAATATACATAGAAACAAAAAATATCCGAGCGTTTTTTACGTTTTCCCAACTTATTAGAAAGTGTCGCCATCGGGTTAGATATTTTTTAGGTAAAGAGAATATAATTACATAATGCGTTGCTGAGAGCTCTCCTTATTTTGGGTAGCGGATGGGCGAAAATTCGCGTTCTCTTATATACATAATAACATAACTCATTCTATAAAATTAACTAATAAACCTGTTACTTTGAAACTTTCAAAATTTGTAGGGAGAATTCATCGTTAATTACTTTTGAGATGGACCTAATTAATAGTTTCGGTGTAAATCAGCTTTATTGTATATACAACTATATCGGCAAATTGTGTATGAAAAACTTCCACAATGTGGTACTCGTACGTACCTACCTAGTTATAAAAACACCCCGTGATATAGAAAATTGAGACAATGAACCATAATCGTTTTAAGAAAAAGAATAAGATCTCGATCGCGTTCGATTTCGAATTATACTACGCTATACAATTCTATCGTGGAAAGTCATTTTACATGTTAGAAGTTAGATACGGTAATATACTCGGCCCTAATTATTCATTCGTGATATTGCTATAAAAGCTATTCTCACAGTGAACTAGAGTTCCCTGTTCTCACATAGGTACCTAACCTACCTCTTAATAAATTGGTAACTTGCATGTATTATCAATACCACATCACAGCCTAAATAATATGGATACCTACCTAAAGTAAAATCCACTGTAGCTTCCAAGCAACAAACTTATACCTACCTACCGGACAAAGGAAAGGCTTACTTGTAAAGTTTCCTTTAATTTGAACATCAAAAAATTAGTGCATTTTTTAATTACCTCCCAAAAACCGGGATCTTGGACAAAATTGATGCAGTATTTAAAACCGATATATATTCATACATAAATACAGGTATTTCGGTATTAATTTAATTTTATTTTTAGTATTTTTTAGTACTTAAAACGAATCGTTTGGCCGCATGTATCCAAAAAATTGAATATCGCAGGGATCACAAAGCTTAGGCCATATTACTAAAACATGAAATGTACTATCGCAACCGGACGGTCAAATCTGAAATCTTCTTGTGTTCAGAGAAATTGACAAAATTTCTATAAAAGGTAACTTGATTTTTCAAATGGCACTGCCAATTTTTCTTTATTACGTTTTCATTTTTGAACTATGAATTTACAAAATAATAATTGCGAGTTTATTATTTCCAATTTCAATTTTGAATTTAACTTAAACTTTTTAACTTTAAGTAGAAGTAATATTTTGCGTTTCCAATTTTCGAATTATAATTTAGGATTCACTAGCATTAACATTTTCAGTTTCAATTTTTTATTTCAAATTTCTATTTTGAATATTACGAAATTTTTGAATTTTATGTGGATTTATTTAATTTACATTTTATATTTAAGTACATCTTTGAATAACTTGAATACTTGGAATTTTGAACTTTGAATTTCTTTTATAGTTCTTTTATACTAGTAAAAAAAGTCAATACCAGGATTCCGGTATTCACTTAATTGAACACTAAAAACCGGTATTCAAAATATCTTCCGGTATTGTAAGCTCTACCTGCATAACATGCGGATTGGCCAACAGCCTGTTATGCAGGGGTTATGGTGAGGACAAAAAAACTCCACACCACGTCATTTCTCAATGTGAGGCATACAGAAAGGCATGGGAAGTAACAAAGATTCGTCCTACTGATATCCTGGACTTTGTTAAAAATACAGATACTTTCAAAGGGTAGACAATAAATAGCAGGGAGCACAAAGACCAAAAAGTCGCAGTGCAGGAACCAATTGGAACCACACCTAGAATAAATGATAATAATAATAATGATTTTTGCACATATTTGTTTTTGGTTCAGAGAAAAAAATAAGATATCATAGAAAAAAGTTTACTTTTTTACAAAAAAAATTCTATATATAGTCAAATTTAAAAAAATATTTTTATACAAGTGAATATGACAAACCTGCATATGATAATGTATAAAATAGTTTAATTTCTGTACATAAAGCAGTTTAATCGGTAGAACAACATAATATTTTCATATTCGTACTGGTTTCAGATGCAGGCACTCATAATACATGTTTATAATCCCTATCTCCTATCGACTGAAATACAAAATTGCGAAAACTTGTCTCGGCCTTACTGTACAACTTAAAAAAAATATATTAACATTAATCACCGTATTAATATGAACATTCTTATTATATAAAATTCATTGAAGTATTTCGATTGCACATATTCTATAGGAAAAGATCCTAGATACGTTTTGATGCTTGGTACTGACCATAGGATGAAATATAACTATCTAATGGCATTTTGTTCATTCAAAAATACAGTGATTTATTTACAAAATAACAACGATGAAACAAGTAATTTGGTTTTACGATAACTACGCTAATTAATTTAACAGAACCTTTTAAAATACTATTTATGTCCTTCAGTCCCGAAGCGATTGATTCTAGGTTATTGTTGACTTGTTTCACCATTACTAATTTAAGCCTAATGGCTTTGGAGATCAAATTTACAATCACATTAAGTTATGACCCAGTAGAAGATGCCATACAATAATAAATTTAATATGTATACATAATAAGGGCAACAGAGAATTGGTGCTGAGAAAAATTAGTGCATTCATAATTTGTTAAGTACTCAGTATTGTACATACATATTCTCACAAATTGTGCAAAATAACTTAGTGGAGAAATAATTTTTATTTATGTCACAGTACTATAATTAATCCATGTAAACCAATACGCTTGTTGGTCTTTAAACGATAACCCCTTTTCCCTTTCTTTACAGATAAGTTATTTAAAAAAATCGCCACACACTAATTCAATTCAGCCGAACGAAATTTGAATTTCAATTCTCTCACGAACCGTTACACTAATCAAATAAATGGAATCGCGCAATATTGCTTAATACTGCCCATGGACTGTTACTTATTACAAACTTTATATATTATTTGAGGCTTGTACATTAATATGAATCAGTTTTGTGTTTTGTACATCAGGCGTAAATAAGTTTTAATTTGTTTAGTAAAACAAATTTTTTCGAAGTTGTGACAATCAACAAAATTGATGCGATTATCGCGTCAGTAAATAAGCATTCACATATACCAACATGATGTAGATTTAATAAATACAAAATAAATAATGCTCTCTCCGTGTGTTACTATATCACCAATAAAATCTACTCAAACACACACTTTGTGACGAGCCTTTTTTAATAGAAAAATTAGGAAGGAAACAAAATAAATAAAAAATGTACCACAAAAAAAGGCCACCCACAAAATAATTTAGTATGTTTACAAATCGATGCGAGGACGATATTGTAGAATTAAAGGTGGATTTTGAAACCTCCATCGGGTAACATAGACAAATTTCAAAGTATGGTCCTTACCTAGCAGTTCATCATTGCACAATATATCAATCTACAAAATATAGACGTCAGTCTTACAAACGATGAAAATGTTCAATACTTACATCTCTGTACTTTTCCATTCCATTTAAAACCTTTTTTGCCACTAACTTCTTTAGATGGAGTATCGTAGTTTGTGCGGAACACCGAATAAATCTTCTTTTAAGCGTTTTTAAATTAGAACTAATACACTCCAAGCAAACGTTTACTTGTTCATCTTGACGATGATAATCAGACTCCGCATGAACGTCACTAGCTGGTTTATCTTCGACAATATCTCCTGGATTAGGCGGTATATCTTTTGGACAAGGTAAGCCACGAAGTCTATAAAATTCACGTTCACGATTTGTCTCATCTAAAAACATAAATCGATCAATATACCTACTAATATTTCCGCTGTCAGCTGTCGAAGCTTACTTTTTTGCAGATCTGGAACTAATTTGTAAACTATATCTTGCATGGTACGATCGAAACTGATATATTGTAATGGATGTGATTGATGTATAACAATAGTGCATGTTGGACAAGTATTATTTTCTTCCAAATGTTTAACTAGGCAACTTTTGCAAACTGAAATGCGTATTAAAGTAGTTATTAATCAAACAAGTAGTGTTATACTTACAGGTATGTAAACATTCAGTTACTGTGGTTGCATCTATAAAATACCCGCGACAAATTTTACATGTTATGTGACTGTTTAGTGTTTTTAATTTGATTCTTCTTTCCATCTTTAATTTCATACAATTATAGACTATTTTTAAGATGTAATGTAAACTTAACCACATCACCGTCAATACACAACATGTGTTTCTTTCAACTGAATACATTAAAGAGGTCGAGGAAGGGGATTTGTAATCGTTTTCTTGCTTTATGTTCACAAACTTTTACAAGTTACATATAGAGGGCCCACATTACATTTCTCAATCTGTAACTGTCCTCATTCAACCGATTCAACATACTCAAATTAGTTGGCGTAAGTTCTGGTAGATGTCTATATAAGTAACCAATATTTACAGTGACTTTATTACAAACAGTGACGACAAGCGGCGATTATCCGCCATTAAGAGGTAAAATTGTGGGCGGGTTTATATGAACTGAACGGTGGTATCCTAGCAACTTGCTAAATCAAAATAAAAATCACACGCTGATCAAAGGTAAACACAGTCAGGCCGCCATTAAGATGCAAAATATACCACGGCCAATCAAAATCGATACCACTGTTTGTAATACAGTCACTGTACCAATATTTACAGTGACTTTATTACAAACAGTGACGACAAGCGGCGATTATCCGCCATGAAGAGGCAAAATTGTGGGCGGGTTTATATGATCTCAACGGTGGTATCCTAGCAACTTGCTAAATCAAAATAAAAATCACACGCTGATCAAAGGTAAACACAGTCAGGCCGCCATTAAGATGCAAAATATACCACGGCCAATCAAAATCGATACCACGCTTGTCGTCACTGTTTGTAATACAGTCACTGTACCAATATTTACAGTGACTTTATTACAAACAGTGACGACAAGCGGCGATTATCCGCCGTTAAGAGGCAAAATTGTGGGCGGGTTTATATGAACTCAACGGTGTATCCTAGCAACTTGCTAAATCAAAATAAAAATAACACGCAGATCAAAGGTAAACACAGTCAGGCCGCCATTAAGATGCAAAATATACCACGGCCAATCAAAATCGATACCACGCTTGTCGTCACTGTTTGTAATACAGTCACTGTACCAATATTTACCAGGGCCGGATGCTCCGACGTTCAGATTTCGTCAGACCGTGCGCATGACGTCACCCGTAGAGTGAATTACATTTGCGACATGCTCATTTGATGTGTTTTTCGTCTGTACCGAGTTTATTTTTCGAGATACAAAAAATTTCATAAGAACAAATATGCTCCTTATGATGTCTTTTATATGTAAAAAATAATAGGGTAGCTCAATCTCTCTCAGTTAACCTGAAAAATACTTGTATAAAGTATCATAATTACATCTGATGGTGTTTGCGCCGCGACGACACAAAAACGGTGCTAGATAGAGGAAAATTGCATATGAACAAATTTGTAGAGCACAAAATTTACTAAAGAAAAGTCCGCGGTAGTGTGTCACGATCTTCGATAGTTTAAGAGTTGCAGGCGTCCAAAATGATGCAAACCTTATTCGCGCAACTGTCCACACCGCTTTTTCCCAAACTAATGGAGATAATTACACCCTCCCGCGGACGTTTCTAGTAAGTATTTTTCAGGTTAGCTGAGAGAGATTAAGCTACCCTATTATTTTTAACATATAAAAGACATCATAAGGAGCATATTTGATCTTACGAAATTTTTTGTATCTCGAAAAATAAACTCGGTACAGACGAAAAACACATCAAATGAGTATTCCTCAAATGTAATTCACTCTACAAGTGACGTCACGCGTCATATTTGCGGACCGCCCACCATGCGCAACATCCTATCTTTAGTATTTATATCGTGAATATTTACAGTGACTTTATTACAAACAGTGACGACAAGCGTGGTATCGATTTTGATTGGCCGTGGTATATTTTGGATCTTAATGGCGGCCTGACTGTGTTTACGTGTGATTTTTATTTGGATTAAGAACGTTGCTAGGATACCACCGCTGAGTTCATATAAACCCGCCCACAATTTTGCCTCTTAATGGCGGATAATCGCCGCTTGTCGTCACTGTTTGTAATAAAGTCACTGTACCAATATTTACAGTGACTCTATTGTAAACAGTGACGACAAGCATCGATTAGCTCCACCCATCCGCCATTAGGAGGCAAAATTTTGGGCGGGTTTCTATGAACTCAACGGTGGTATCCTAGCAACGTGCTAAATCCAAATAAAAATCACACGCTGATCAAAGGTAAACACAGTCAGGCCGCCATTAAGGTGCAAAATATACTACGGCCAATAAAAATCGATACATCGCTTGTCGTCACTGTTTGTAATAGAGTCACTGTACCAACATTTTTAGTGGTATAGTTTTTTCAAACATGAAATCAGTCAACTCTACAGAATAACTGCATGAAGTAGGTATATAATCTAATCATATATAGTTCTTTTGTGACAACAGGTCCTTTTCCTAAAGATCAATATCAAGCATCGGTGGTCCAGTGGTAGAGATCATTTCAAGATTAAAGAACACCATAGAAAATATATGAAGAACACCATATATGAAATGAAGAACACTAAGGTCAGAGGTGCGCGCTTAGACCATAGCGCAGCGCCTCGGATAAATTCGGAATTTGACAATCGTGCGAAATAAATTGTAGCCATATACATATAAAGAATATACTGCTATAGCATTGTACCAATTTATCTGGGAAACATTAGAAGATATTACTCCCTCCTCTCTGTATAGATGAGCCAATCGAGACGAAGCGCATTGCGATGTCTTTGCTATAATGTCAATATGGAGCATTTTTCCATCTATAGAGCGAAAATATATATGTCTGCACCGTAATGTTGACCAGATTTTTTGCACATATATTGGATAGGATGCTATCAGTATATTATTCTTTATATATATGTATGATTCTAACCTACGAGCAAAGGGTATATAATACTCTTTGCTACGAGTAAAGATAAACAGGAGAGAAGCTTGCACGTTCGTAAAGGTGGGTAAATATTTGAAATAAATCTATTTGAAATGCCTATTTAAAATAGAAAATAGCATTTTGTATTTTATATTTCAAATACTTACTTGTAAAACTATTTTATATTTATTATTTGAAATAGAAGACAAAGGTATTATCTATTTGAAATACATTTTTTCGATTATAGTATTGAGCATCTGTTGTACCTATAGGTAATAATTACGAACTTTAGATCAATATACATATACATATACATATTATGGAGAGCTTCTTCCACATTT
The DNA here is from genome assembly GCA_036250285.1 of Pyrocoelia pectoralis. NCBI lineage: Eukaryota > Metazoa > Arthropoda > Insecta > Coleoptera > Lampyridae > Pyrocoelia > Pyrocoelia pectoralis. The sequence goes on from CM070082.1 coordinate 3,930,483, forward strand.
AATTCGCTTACATAAAATTTTAAAAACTTGAATTAATACATTTTAATTAGTTTTGTTCTGTTCTTGTGACGACATTCTTAAACAGCTTGCAAAATATGTTTGAAGATTCTCTCACTCTTATCCGGTAGTTAACGATTCTATTTCAGCAACAGTAACACATCCCTTTTTTAAACTGCGTTGGGTTTCACAAGATAATAAGAATAAGATGAAACAATTATTAATAAATGAAGTAGAAAAATATCAAAAAACCAATTTATTATTAACCAATTTTATTTTTAAACTATAATACTCCTCTTCCCTCATAAGCACCTGCACCTGTGAAGAGTTTTTTTTCCTATACTGGGATGATCATGTGATCAAAACGGAGGTCAATTAGTGATGAAGTGATGATACTTTCGAAAAATTATTATTAAATAATTAAAAGCAAATGTATATGTTTTAAACGTAAATAAAAAATAAATAATGTACTTGAAACGCATTTTTCATTTAAAAACTTATTTGAAATACCTATTTTTCATTTTGAATTTTAAATAACTTCGGTCAATTCCATTTCTATTTTGTATTTTAAATATGTTGAACTATCCTCAATGATGTATATACATCATTGACTATCCTATATTTTCCATCTTAAATGCTTTGTGAAAACCATTTTACCCACCTCTGCATGTTCAACCATTGACTTTCTAGTGTAGAAAGTACTGACCTGTATCTTAAAGGACTGAGCATTCTAATGATCCCCTCCACTATTTTTGAAGCAAATTGAAAACCGGTGTTTTAAGGTGCCAATTAGTAATTTAGGTTTGTTGTGTTGGTGATTATTGGTAACACTGTAACTAATGTTTTTATTTACATAAACATAACCTTGTTTCATACGTAGTATAAACTACGTTTATGCATTGCAATAAAATACAATTTTTAATAATTTACGTTTTTAAATAATTATGAGCCTGTAATTATACTACTTTTCACCAGATATTAAGCATATAGATTAGAACAAGCTAAACTGTAACAGCTGATACCAGTACTACCAACACATTATAAACACCGATCTACCATCATTATATAACTAACGCACTAGTTGGCACCTGAAGTAACTAATATTTAGGTGGGGCTTGTTTGCTTCAATGTTGTATTGAAGAATGCTCAGTCCTTTATGATACAGGTCAGTGGTAGAAAGTCAATGGTTCAACGCATGCGACCTACGAGTAAAGATAGGCAGGAGAGAACTTGCATTATCAACACACGCGACGGAAGTTATATACAAAACTACAAAAGGAGGTTAAAGGAGTAGGGGAAACTTCTAATTTTATGCAAAATTAACATCAAACCGTCGAAGAATAACGTATAAAGGTTAAAAGGTATGCAGACAACAATATTTACACATACTGACCAGTGTAAAGGAGGTAATGTAATGGCGACTTCCGTTGCGTTTACTGCTATCCCTCACCACTATAAGCTTCTCTCCAGTCTCCTGTTTCTTTACTCGTAGCATGGGACAGAAGTTATACAAAAGGAGGTTAACGGAATGCGGGAAATTTGTAATTTTGTCATTGAAGAGTGCAATGAATTTTGTCCATAAAATTATAACATCAAACCGTCGAAGAATAACGTACAAATGTAGGTATGCATAACTGACTAGTACAAATTTTCCAAATACCTTAGAATTAAGGTTGATATAAGAAGGCTGGTACATTGCTCAATTGTAAACAGGTTGGCGGGGTGCAGATAGTGTTTAAAACTACAATTCGCCTATTGGTTACAACTGCAGCTATTGCTAACCAATGGTGGGTGGATCAAGATTAAAGGAAAAGCGTTTCCAGACCCATATGAGTGAAGTTGGAGTAATACGCACCACAGCAATTGTTCCGCAGGAAGCTCTTCTTGAATTTTCTCCCTTGCATAGCGAAACAGAAAGCTGTGCTTTGATTAATCTTCTACATAGTGGTGGTGGAAATAGATCTCTTCGAATATGTATTAAAGGTTTATGATTTCATCGTCCACATCCACACCGCTATTCAAAAGAAAGCCTATGGAGCAAGTCTTAATTAGAAACAGGAGCGCCCAGTTAGTCCGTCGAAAATACGAATACAGGGAACGAATTTCTTGCATTTCAAAGCTTAAGTAGTCCTGCATAGATCTTTCAGATGGAAACTATCGCCATAACCACTTGTGTCTAGGCCATCTACACCTGCTCAGAGTCAGGCGATTTACACTCTTTTTGCCTATTGCTTTACTGTCACTTCTGGAATGTTGCAAATCCATGCAATCCCTAGTATTGTGCAAGAGATGGGCACAAAGAAATTCCTGCGAATGAAAAGCAAAAAAGGAGTAAGTTATTGATCCGTCGAAGAACTGAAAAAAATCGCAGTCAGCACTACCACCACTAGGATGGAGTGTGTGCCATCTCCAACAAATCTTCCTCAATGAAAAGTGAACTATCTGTAGATGTAGGCTCCAAACTGTCACTGACAGGAAACGCCACCACCACCGTTAACGCCTTCAAAACGCGACTAATTTGAAGATGTTCCCCGTCCTGCGAACTCTCATGGAACTATAGTAACCTATAAAGGTGTACTCCCCATCATTGTTCGCAAGAAATGGTGGATACCCTCTCATGATAACTTACCGAGAATAAAGTGGCCAAAAGATTCTAGGGGTATAAAGATACAATTCCTTCCTTCTTCAATTTCTGTTATAGTTATTTAGCACATTCGAAACTTGTAATCTAATTTGGTATTTTGTTTATTTGCCTTGAGTATCTTCATGTCTGTTGTGTCAACAATAATTTCAATCGGGCAGCAGTACTTCTTATTGTCATATATATCAGTCTAACAATTACTCCTTTTTGTTTCCATCCTTACATTTTTATTTTACTATATATAATTTTTCTTGATATTCAAATGAATGTAATGGTAATCCGACAGATATCGGACTAGAATCTTGTACTTTTCCACAAGCGTTAATGTTTTATGTTTACACGGTTGAGACATGCTCCTCACACGCCGTATTACTGACAGGGAGAGATGGGCGAAGTGCTGGGTTACAGAGGGGCCACTGCACCAGTGGCAACTAAAGAATCTATTGTCCGAAATTCTCAAAGAAAGTCGGTTAGGAGAACTGTAAAAAACAATAATTTGAAATTTGTGGAACTTTCATAAAACGGAGACTGCACTACTGAAATAATGAAAAACACAAACTTTTATTTGTAAAATGTAGTGTAGTATTAGAGTACAAGATCTGTGCCGAATGGATAGTCTTTTGTATGAACTGATGCAATCTTTCTATGCGAAGACAGTACTACTTTTGCAGAATGAAAGAAAACATTTTTATGTAATGAGGCTCGATTATAGTGTTAGATGGAGTGTTAACGTATTTCCTGCAATTCTTCCAATATTCCCACAATAAGACACAATTAAAATTTTTTCCAAAATAGTTGTTTTATTAGTTATGGAGCTTTTGAAATTTAAATAAACAATATTGAAACATAAAAATAAAAAGGCAACAGATGATTTCATATATAAATATTTCATACCATCAGTCAAACACATGTATTTAGTTTTTCAAGCTATGTTACAGTGTACGTTTCATATATTAAAAAAAATTAGAAGAAGTAGGTTTATTGATTTCAGTGAATACAGAAGAAACGTATTAAGAGCACATACACACTACCAAAATGCTACCTACTGGTAACGTAACTTAAATCTTGACCATACATTTAAAAAACATAAAACATTAATGTTACACACATTCCATGTGAACAAAAGTAACAGTACAAAGTTAGAATGTTTACTAAAATACTGAATAGACCAAAAAAGGAAAAGTCTGGTTAAGACTGTTTAAATTAAATACTGAAATCGACAAACTTGACAATGTGTCAGCAGTCAGAATTGCATAGCACAAGAGAACATCTAATTATTAACATTATATTCTCAAGAGCAACTGAAGGCAACAGCCACAATATAAATTTCACGATTTGTAGTAAATTTAACAAACAGGTTCATTTAATAAAAAAAAAGAGTTGCCATATTTGCAAATCAATTCTGTACTACTGTATTTTCCCTATTGTGCTTTCTGCCCTGTAAAACGCAATGGGGATGCACTGTTATATAGCCAGCGCACATGAAATCATGGCATATAATATTATATGTAATGAAATCATAAAAAACATTAAAGTCGGACATGGCCGCATGGAACCCATGTTAAAAATCAATCTGTAACGATGAGATTACATAACACTCATTATTTCATTGCTACAGATGTAAAAGGAGTTCCTAGTTAATTTTTTACGATTGCTTTTTTATTCCATTTTGGTTAATACCTGCCTTTGGTACTTGCACTTGTGGTTTATTATTTCCGTGTACACTGCAAAATAAAAGGTTATCTTCCGCTCAATACATTAGATACATATTTACTTTTCTGTATTACTTTCCTTTGTCGGAGTAACATTATCTAATCCTAATTCTGAAAGCACGCTAAGTGCTTCTAAAGCTGCTTTTTCATGTGACATATCTGTAGTGGGGCCTTCCCCATGACAAACTTGAGGCGGATTTGTACTTAAAGAAACCAATGTCAAGTACATCTCATGATTTGCTTTAGGAAAATCAGAAAATTGTACTTGTACACCAAGAAGTTGCGCCAAATATATTAACTGATCTTTGGCTCTTACACTCTGTGTAACAGATGGTGACTTTTTGGGAGCTTGCACTGATCCACCCTTATTTATATCTCCCGAATTCGTCCCCGATGTTGTTGCTTCAGAACTTGTTATTTTCGGTTTATTCTAAAAACACACATAAGTAAATATATATTAGTATTTTATAAGGAACTTTAAGTAGAACAATTTTTAACCCTTAGTCATTTTCTTAAGATAACACTACCACAATTTTTTATGTCTTCATACATCCCATATGTGTACAGGTTGCTCTCCTAAAAAATATTAATTAATATCTACCAAGCGAACATTCTTTCAACATACAAAATATAGCGGTTCAATTAAAAAAAAATAAAGGTCTACTGCACTGCACTGTTTCTGTACAATAAGTGCATTTACTGAAAATAGCTACTCCGTTCCAATGGTTCGATTAAATCTTTATTCAAGTATAAAACTATGTACAAATTAAATAATACTAAATGTATAGCCAACAATTTGAATAACCTTCAAATCAGCAATGGCGTCAATTTTAAGTATGAAGGACCAAGAAAGCAGGAATGCACAAGGTAAGAAACCGACCACACCTTGCCATGTATAATCTATTCACCTTTGCGAATTTTTATTTCAATTTACCTACACGTCTTACTCATAAAGAGTGAAGTCTAAGCCAAATGCAAATGAAGTTTTAAGAGTGGAAAATATCAAAGAAACCGTGCGAGGAACATTTACCATCAACTGTAGTAACAAAGAAACAAAATGATCTTGAACCTATAATGTGGAGATGTGACATAAACACAAAGGATCCTAAAATAAGAATAAGAGAACTAGTAGTAATAATAACAACTCACAATCTCCCCTTAATATTCTTTAGTGAAATGAGTGGTGATGAAAATCACATAATCAGAATGATAAATCGATGGGCGACATGTTTAGGGAGACCGCTACTTCCATTATCAAGCAATGATTAAATACATAAAACAGAACTCATCTACCGATAGTGATGAGGGGAACTAATTAATTAATTAACACATCAGATGAAAATATCAGGTGGTCTGACATTTAACAGCAATAATACAACTACAGCTCCGTTCAGGGAACCGTGATAAGCCGGATGGGTAAACATCGTTGAATAAAAATAAAAGTGTAAAAATCACTCAATATAGCATAGATCGTTAACAATCAACAAGAACTAAATGACCAATACAATAAAATCAATGAAGGGAAGCCAACCAAAGGAACTAAGAAGGCAACTGAGAGCTTCTCTCAGTTTTTTAAAAGTTAACATTTATTAACTACAAAAGCTCTCTTATCTAATTTTTTTAAATATTCCAGGATCCTCTCTTACTACAGAGTTTCCCTTTCACTTCCGATTTACACAATGTTTTGCAGAAAGTAAATTATCTACAACTTTTTTCCTAATTTTTTGATACAAGTGATATGGAAAATATTTAAGTTTGAAGAAAATAACGATTTTTAATTTTTCTATTATATCTAGCAACACATTTCAACGTGTTGATAAGATAAAGGCCTGCATATTCTTTGTATCTTTGACAGTTTTGAAGCATCAAATTTTGAACACAGTTTATGTGATGTAACTGTAATGAAATTGATCAACTTCTTTGAATTACAGCTAAATCTATAAACAAAAACAGTATGGTCTGCCACAGAAGACATTTTGTTTTGCTGATTCTAACTTTAACAAGAGTTGATCATGTTGACACAAGCATAGCAGGCAAAATGAGTCAGAATCTATGTGGAAATAAATAATATCAAAACTGTTTGAATAGCTTTCAACAGAAATAGTCCATAACTTCAATCACATTAGTTGCAGTGAACACATTAATTAATTGAGTTAAAGACTAGCATCCATTTGTGGACTAATGAGATATTTAAGAGATCAAATGGCAGTAAACTCCTTAATAGAATATTATTTTGAATAAATGCTCATTAGTCATTAGTATTCAAGTAAAATTGAAAATGACAATTATTAAGTAATCGTTGAGTATAATACTTTACTAGTGAAATAAAATGAATTAGAAACATTAAACGCTTTACATAATATGTGGTTACTAATTATTTAAAGGATTAGACACTACCTAAGTTTTACACATTAGATGATATTAGTAAGCATGTCATATTAATGAAGATTGTTAAAGATGTGTATGATAACATACATATACACAGGAGATTAATTTTAATCAAGGAATCAGACAACTTCAAATACAACAGACTGATCTAATATTGTTTGTAACTTGACCAATTTTGAGGTTGTTTTTCAATATAAATTTGAAATAAAACCCAGAAATGACATAGGTCAAACAAAAATTAAAACACTCGTGCAGTTATAGGCAGGAGATATAACTTTAGGTAAGTTTTTATATACTGAGAGATTTTTCTGTAGATTTATTTGGTGAGCAACACCTGATGATAGTTAATGCAATGATGTTTACTACACAAATTATGTTACAGGTTCTGAAAAAATGATGATTTTCTGATGTTTTTATTTTGTACAAGCCCATTGAAACCTTTTTATAGCAAAATGTGTTTCTTTTGGCTTATGAATTATTTAGTTTGAGAAAATATTAAAAAAAGCAATCAGTGCCGATTTACAGAGCCTTCCCAATAGCACAACACCAACTTCCACAACATAAGAAGCTATGGTACCTTTCAGGAAGAGATGCAATTACTCTTTAAGTTGTCAAATGTCGACTATCACAGACACACCAAAATGAACTAATAATAACAAAAGTATTTGGTCAAAAATGGTTTGTATAATAAAAAATTTAAAAAAATTCACAAACCTGTTGAAATGCTACTGTATGATCATTTACTAGAAGTAATCCAGGTACAAGCTGGCGACCTCCACTACCACCAATATGATTCTCCTGCTTTTCTTCCATGAAGGTAACCTTTCTTGTTTTTTCAATGGTTTCTACCTCTTTTTCTACCTAAAAAACAATGATTAATCACATAAACATTGTAATTACGCAAGTAATATAAATAGCAACATTTAGAACAACTGATTAATATACAAACTTTAATAGCAGGTTTGGGAACTGTTGGTTGAGGAGGTGACGTATTACTGTATCCTAATGACTGTAACAATGCTTCAGCCGCATTTCGCTTTGCCACTTTCTTATTTGGTCCAATTCCAGTCGAAATGTGACCATTGACAGATGCCTCAATAACAAATTCTCTCCGTCTTGGTGCACCACGTTCATCAATAACCTAATAATTCTTCTTTCAGAGGAAGGTTATACATTTGTTATTACACTTACATTGTAAACAGGTTCCTTTTCCTTATTTGCTTGTTGTATTTGAATCAAACGAGAAATCGGATTAATTTCTTCAGTGTAATCAGTAGTACGATCGGTGTTAACCTTAATTAAGTTTCTTTGTTTTTTCTTATTAACTACACGCTTACGTTTTAAAGCAATTTGATTATTTGTATTCGGTAATGGCCCCAATTTACCTAACTCTTCCAGCATTTTTTCGGCAGCTTTCTTTTTGGATATTTTCTTGCCATTACCTTCTCCTTCAGTCACGAATTCCCCCACACGGCACTGTGTCACAAAAACTTTCATATGAGGAGGTCCTTTTTCACTTAACACTTCAAAAATTACGTTAAGACTTCTTTTAAGTGCTATTTCATGTACTAATGAAATAGGGGACTTTAACTCGCTATTAAGCTCGTTACAGACATCACTCTGAGATATTACTAATAAAACAGTTTTCGTCAACTTAAGAATATATTAAATAAATTCAATTACCATTATTAATTGGACATTGTTGAGTATCGTCCACTTCTTTCTGTTTGATGTCTTCAATGGCCTTTGCAGCTGCATCATGTCGTGCGGCTTGTACAGTATATCCCATTCCTGGATATTCACGTTCACCCACACGCAACCGTATAGAAAATGGCTCCCCAGGAGGATGCTGATATCGATATTGATTATAATAACGATTTTCGTAATGAGTATGATAATTTCTAGCGGAATTATTCCTCCGAGGATCATAGGTGTATCGTGGCTGTCCAGGATTGTAAACATGTCTTGGATAATAAGAAGCCTGTGGTATATAACTCTACAGCAACGTCAGTATAATCAAAAATAATTTTTATCGTATTAAAAATACCTGTGCAGGGGCGGGAGCACCATTTTCTAACACATACACGGTTCTTTCGCCGCGTTTCATGGCTAACGCATTCAGCTCAACTGTAGGAGTAACCATACCTGATCCATTCCTTAAATTTCCTCGATTGTTACGATTCGTTTTTGGTGGAGGATGCTTAAATTCAGTTTGTTGAAGAGCCATTGCAGCTGCAGAATGTTGTGCTTTTTTAATACTTGCACCCTCCGCTTCATACTCTTCATTGCCCAATTTAAGTGTAACAGTAAAGAGTTTCTTGTGAGCAGGGCCCTACAGTATTGAAACATGCTCATTATGTTAGTGAGATCCTATTGCATAAATACTTACTTGCTCACTTGTCAGCCGATATTGGTGTTGAATTTTGTTGTATCGAGCAAGCTCGTTAATTAAACACATCGGAGTCTTTTCTTTATTGTTTGCCAAGTTATTGGTGGGCATAGTAGAAGAAGTATTAGTGTTTCCAGTTGTAATTTGATCAGGTGAGTTTTCAGATATTTCAGTATCATAGTGTACTAAAAAATATGTTTTGACGATGTGATACAGCTCAGCAAACATTTAATCAATTTACCAAGTTGAGCCATATTTGATTTTGGTTGTGGCTGATGTGGAATTGCAGTGGATGTTATCAAAGTTGTACCTTGAGGCATTGTAACCAACACGCCTGTTTAAATACAAAAATGAATCACACAAATATGCCCATCATAAATAGAACAATTTTTCATTCTTTACCTATCACAGATTGGTTCCTTAATGAAGTAATGTCAATTCACAATCATGATTTTTAGTTACATAAAATATTTTTTGCCTAAGAACTTTAATTTACTCAAAGAGCACAAGGTGCAAAAATATATTAAGTAAATTGTAATCCATTACAACATGCAATTCTTGTTTTTTATATACTACAAAGCATTCTTTCTGCATGAGTATTAAAATGATGGCAAAACCTGACGTGCACATCCACCACTCTTAATTAACACATTTTTAAGCAATGTGATGAACTTGTGCTTATAAATTTTAGTACAAAGTTGAAGCTTTGTCCATCCTGCATGGTAATAATAACAAAATATGTGCCTTGCTGAACTCTGTTCTCTAATATTATGCATAACTAAGATGCTATTGTTTTGTTTTAACATCATAACATAATCAGATAATAGAATAGTCTGATGTCTTAAATTACCAATTTGAGTTCCTCTTGTAGTTCAGTTTATTACAATACTCCAGAATATATTGTATACCAAACAAAAGATTTCGAAACATTTCGTTACCTTGCAATATCGCATACTCAACACTGTGCAACACTGCAACAATACCATTTCCTTCGTTAAGCAGATTATTTTTGAGGCATGTAATTTGTTAATGTTACTTACAGATTACAATTGTTCAATTTCTACTGAATATAAGCCTAGATGATAATTAATCTGGCAATCATCTTAGATTTACAGTGTTTCCAACAGATAAGCCAAGAACAATATCTCTGTATCGCGCACTACTACCATTTATCTTACACCACAAATTTTATTTGCAATAAACATGAGGTATTTGAAAGACAAGAATTCATTCATAAATTATGATATTATGATGCTACTAGTACTACCGCACATTTTCATTTTACACTAACTGCGAAATAATCTGTGTAGGTCCATGGTCCACAAAAGCACAACCAGAAAAGGAACGGTGTGTGTTCACTCGCATGCTGGTAATGTTTCTGGTAAACAGCGAATGTACTTTATTGATTTTGCTGATTTTCAGTAATTGGTAGGACTTCATTTTTTAATTAAATAAACTTATATTTTGTGTTATATTATCAATTACCTTTATGTTTTTTATTAAATGTAATGGATAATTTAATTATAAAGTAATTTTGATAATCATGGCAATGCTACTTCAAGTGTGAGTAGAACTGAAGGGAGTACTTAAACATTAGGATTTAGCTGAACAAGTGAACGTAACGCTCTTTCACCAAAAAGTAAAGAGTATCACACCACACAATAGCAAAATTTTAAACATTCTGATATCCTATAACATGATCCACAGAAAAATTAATCACATGTCGTGCAACATTGAAAGAACAGCTGCGTGTGAACCTGGTGACATATCTTTGCATTACAATTAGACAAATCAACTGGCCAGGTACAGTTTATAAGCTGCAAAGAACTTTTGAGGCGTGCAATCAATCCAAATCTTGCACTGAGACGAACTCATGAAGACAATGCTTAAGAAACAGAGGATTTTACAACAATTTTGTCCGTCAATGGATATAATTATAATTTGTGTAATAATTTGGATGATTTCTTGCTTACTTTATAATAAAAGCATTCCTACATCACCTGATAAATTATGTGTTAAACACTGAAAATTTGATTGAATAAGAAATTCCTTTGTTTTTTTCCAATTTCTCCGCTTTTACTCTGAATGAAAATATACCTGAAATCTACAATGGTCAGCAAGTTCTTGTATCACATTAAATTCAATTGTAATTTTGAGTGGTTTTGAAATAATAATGAAAGTTTATTTTGCAAATTATATATCAAACACAATTTCATCAGGTGAACATGCAAAAAAGGAATGGAAACAGTTATATTGCAAAGTGAACGGAAGAAATTTTGCATTAAGAACAAAGTGTAAATGGGAAAAAGATGTGGAATTCAAAAAAGGTTTTAAATTTATTATACTTAAACTTGAATATGAATAAAATATAATATAATCAGTAATCAAGTTCATAAGGTGCTTTTATGCACAAAAGTTTGAAACTGAGGGGGCAGCCACAGTTTTTAGGTGAGGCAGAGCGCAAAATCGAAGTTGTAAAACTAAAAGATTAAATACTAGTGGATCCTTTTGAAGTAATTAGTTTTAAAAGTATTTAGTATCTTGTATTTAAAAAAAGGTATTTAAGTACTTCTAAAATATTTAAATACTTTTGGAAGCATTTAAATACTTTTAAAATATTTAAATACTTTTAGAAGTATTTAAATACGTTTAGAAGTATTTAAATACTTTAAAAATATTTAAATACTTTAATGACCTTACATGACCTCATCTCATCCAAGGCCAAAAAATATATTAAAAATATTTCAATAATGGTATTTAATACTTTTGATATTTAAATACTTGTCATATTTAAATACTTTTAGTATTTAAATACTTTAACTAAGTATTTAAATACTTTAACTAAGTATTTAAATACTTTAACTAAGTATTTAAATACTTTAACTAAGTATTTAAATATTTTTAGTATTTAAATACTTTCGGAAAGTATTTATTTTTCAAACAGTATTTAAATACTTTTGGATCTTTTATTTAAATACTTTTCCCTCAAAAAAGTATTTAATATTTAAATACTTTATTGATAGTAAAAGTATTTTGTATTTAATATTTAAATACTTTTTAAAAGTATCTTTCCCAGCTCTGGATGAGGGCCATAAAAGCGTTATGAATGAGTTTTTTATACTATTTTTTAGAATTTGCGCCTTTCACAAACAATTTTAAATAAATATTTGACATTATAAAAATCTAGGGAATTTTTAAGAGATTGGAACTAGTAAAATTTATTTACGGTTAACTACAGTATTTGCTATGAATTAACTCGACAATACCAACTTAGTAAAATTAAATTATACCAGTTCTATTAAACCATCCAAATTTCTATTTAAGCACGCAAATGACGCGAATTCTAAAAAATCCATTAATGTTTGTATAACCGCTTCTGGGTGTTTTTGTTTAATGAAATTATTTTTGTGAGTAACGTTCCTGCTCCTGCGTCCTCGATTTCAAAAATGTTCATTCCTACCCTGCGTTAAAGCTGACCTATTGTAAGTGTGCCAAGGGTAAAAAATGTCAAAGTTTAGTGTTCTGTCAATTTCATGCTAGTAATGCTACTAACAAATAGTATAATTTCAGGGCTGACAACTATGTTTCAATGTGATTTTTGTTGTAATACAACAATAAGAGATTCAGTGCTAGTTTTTATAACTTTTACTTTACTAGTGTTCCAAAGTAATCTGACATATAGATCATACACATCACAAAAAATGTTAATAAAGTCAAGAATTTTTAAAACAATAAAATACAACCAATAAATAAATAAGAAGCACAATACTTATGCAATTAATATGAATCACTAAACATGAAAATATGAAAAATAACAAGACTGAATGAATGCCACACTCCCCCTTTAGTGTAAATACTGTAAATAGTCCCGATTGTAAATCACTTTTCTGAAAATATGTTGCTAATGTTTTTGGATATTTATGTTAAAATGAATCGATATTTTCGGCAAAAATAAGCGAACTGTTTCATGCATTCTATTCATTAAATGCCGCTAGTAAACACGTTAAGGTGTAAGTTTTAAAATTGTTTGTCCTTTAATAGGAATAGTAATCAAACAAATTAATTACAGAATATAAAAGAAGTTCTTTTGGCATTATCTTAAAAACAAATAAGATCGTTTACATATTATACTTTATTTCTGTGCCTACAACTAAGAAAAGAGGAGGAAAGTTAGTTACTACAGTTTGTAGCACCTAAGATTATAAGTAGGTACTTTATAAATAGATGAGTTGATGAAAATTGTTATAAGCAGTTATAGAATTTTTAGATACACCTTTGCATATCTATACTTACCCTTAACTCCACCCCTGCATTTTACCTACTTACGAACTACTACTAATTAAAATAAATTTAAATGCTAGTATTAAAGATGGAATGATACATAACTATTGCTATAATTTTGCACTACTAAATTTGAAAATTATTGGATAAAATAACACCTTTTTGCCACATAGTTATTGGCCTTCTTAATTGCACGCATGATATACGTTATTATGGACAACTTTTGTTAGAAAAACTACCTTAAGGAGAAACCACCCCATCGTTAATGTCCATAGGAGTGTACTACATACGTAAAGTTTATGATACCATATTTTATTATAATGTGTTTTTTTCAATTTGTAGATATATATGTACTCGAGAAGTGTAGCAATATCTATAAGGAGTGTGTTTCATATCTAAGCTCTTAATAGCAAAACAGAATAGAGTAGGTTCAACTTGTGAATTGGAAATGAAAATACAGTGAAAAGGCGAATTTAATACCGAATGTAGCAACTTGAAAACTGTACAAACAAAACTATAAATTCATGAACACATTAATTAAGTGTTATCAGAATTTTTTCAGAAGTTTTCCCAGCTTTAGATACAAATCAGTGAAAGGTAAATATGCTTAATAAAAGCATTTTCGAAAACAAACTTGAATCGAATGACAAGATGTAAGACATAAGCACCATACCATTTAGTTCAAGTTATTGGAATTTTTAATAATTATTATATGCATTGTAACTATTAAAGTTTTAATTACAGAGATTATGAAAAAGAAACTTCATTTACTATTGCCATGCAAAGGAACTTTGGCAAAAGTAATGGTCATTAAAAGTTCTTACAACATTTATGTAAAAAATTACAGAATGCTGCAAGGAATTAAACAATAACTTTCCAACTCTGAAGATGAATCCACTGCATTATATAAATTATCCACAATAAGCGAAATCGGGAATTGTTGGAAACTTCAAGTGAATATTCAACTCCAGGTAATATGTCTAAATAAATAGCAGCATTCATTTTAATTAACAACTTTCTTGGATAGATCCACTTAATTCACGTGCAAGGTGAACTAGATGAACTATATAAATTAATTATTATACTAAATTTTCAGACACTAGAAAGAAAACAGCAATGCAGATGTTCTTGACGTCTTCTGCTTGTTTTATTACTGTTATGCAAGGTTTGTACCAATAGAAAAGCAGCGGATGTTAAGCTATAAACATGATTTATAACAGTAAAGCGTCTATTGTGAATAATATGCACACATTTGTAGAAGTCCTTTGTAAACCGCACATAAGAATATACATTGTTATATCTCTTCTTCTCTAATCCTTCCATTATTACGATTATACAACAAAACATGTGGACACTAAGGTGTTATAGTTTCCAAAAAGACTACAGTGGACCCGCGGTAATCTGACAAACGTTTTGCAAGGCGATATCGAATTATTGAATTTGTCGAACTATAGAGTACTGCCATAGATAAGATTCAATACATATACATATGTATATGTATGTACTATAAATCATGCGATGTGGAATTTAGTAAAATAGACAGCTAAGGTTTATTATATAAAACTAACAAAAAATAATAAAAATAATAAATAAACGTATTTATATTCTTACTTACAACCTGTTCAGACACGCATTAACGAGATTTTCCGAACTGAAATTGTGAATTTGCATGTCGGATTACAAGGGGCGCCGGATTAGACAGAGGCCGGATTACCGCGGGTCCACTGTATTATGAATTGCTTATTTGTACCAGAAGCAATCAAAAAGTGCAGTGTAGGTATATTAACCAAAAGCTAATACAAATATAAACACAAAATGTGAATTTTTATTTTACGCATGTCTGAAAACTAGATGATCTTGATAAAATTAAATAAAAAATGAACTATTTTATTTGTTCGTAATATGTTGATATATGTAAATATATATACCTAAAGCAAATAAAAAATACCTTCAATGCAGGGTCGGTTGGCCATAATCGCCTTCAATTCGCTTATTGAAAGAGCATGGGTGTTGGACGACAGCATCAGGCATAACATCAACAAAAAAAAAGTCTTCATGTCTGAAATTAATACATACTCAAGCAAACTTATTAAATTAATTTTGTTTTAAAAAAAATCCAATTCTCAAAACATATAAAGGTACATAAAATCGTGTTAAGCAGTTCTTTGCTTAAGAAGTACTTTTTACTTGAAAAAAAAAACTAAAAAATAACTTAGGAATAAATAAATTCCTTCTTCTCTGTAACTATTAAAAAAACATGTACCTGTATAATTTTTCAGTAGTAATTAACAAAACTAACAAAAAAATGTGCAGACAATAAACGAATGATTAATTCTGATCTAATAAGGTAACGGTACAAAAAGGTTTTTACTTTCTATTGACAAATGAATAACTGAATCACTAGATTAGATAAGAATAAGGAAAGTGCTGCATATGTTTGGAGATTAAATTGAATTGTGATTTTGTTAACATTATAACAGGCAACCAATTCATATCATTTGATACAGATTTTGAAAAACATGTAGCCTTGTAACATCAATTGTTAATTTGTTTGAAATACTCTTGGTAAAAAATGATATCTTAACCATTTAAAAATGGAACCGTACAGAGAATCTGCATCACTTGAATTTCTTAAAACATTTGTGATTTTTGTAGACCATTCAGCTACCAGCGTTGTCTATGGAATTTCATTAGGTTCACAAACCTTCTCTTTAGCTATTTCAATGCATAAATTGTTGCAATTTTTTTAAATATCCTTGTTCCGAAGTATATCTTATGTTTCAAGACCATTTTCATTTCATTCTTGTAATAGATGATAAATTTATATTTAGATAGGTACTAAAGTACTTGAAGAGAATACAGATACCAATGGTAGCTTGGAAATAATTCCCAGAATTGGGTGTATTGCCTCAATTCACATACTCGATGTTTTTGATACAGTTACAAGATCATCACTAAATCTGAGACCTAATACTTGTTGACAACTACCGTTCACCTAAGAATCTATGCTTGCATATTAAGAGTTTTAAGAAAATTAATAACTTTTTCATTTTTTAAACAGTGATCTATATTTCTAATACTAATAAATTGAACCTAAATATTGTAAAGACAACAATGCATTTTTGTAGTTCAGGCAGTATGTGATGTGTATATAGAATTTGCTATATAATAGCTACATTTGATAATCAAAATATGTATAAACTCTGTAATATGGAATATTTGTGTTCTACATAGGACACAAAGATAGACAACAGAAAACTGAGGCAGAAAAAGAATTAAGCTATTCACCTTAAATGAAAATGTATCTTTTATCACCAATATCATCATCTAATAACATTTTTACTATACAGGAGTTTACGAAATTGAACCACAGCACGTAATAAAAAATATTTCCTTTGTTGTGCAAAATAAGGATCATTGGAATGTTAACTTTAGAAGGAATTAGAACTAGAAAACATTCTCGCACTTTTTATTACAAACATGTTTTCTGCTTTTGTGGAGTACTGACGTACTGTAACACTGCAAGTTATTGCTACATGCAGTTAGCCATAAGATTCCAGCAATAACTTTGCATATTTAATGTGAAAGCAATATCTTTTCAGCAAACCATATTGTACCTGAGATATTAAACAAGCTACTTATGCTTAATTTTCTTGTAAAAAAAAACAACATCAAAGTCCATATCTCTTCTCTTTATAGATAAACTATATTCCAAAATATTAACTCAGATTTCTAGACATATCACTCCATAAACAAAGCCAATAATTTGTTTATTCTCCTAATGCCTGAATTATGAAATGAATCATTCCCTCAATTCACAAACTACTGTATCTATGTTTAATTTCACAACACCTGATCGAGTTTTAGAGGCATTTGAATGTTTATATGTTTTAATCATCCACGAATATGAATAAACATAGTAAAAATGTTGTGTAAACCAGTCAGATTACTAGGAAAGTGAAAGATGAAAATAATTTTTCTCGTGCCAGCAAAAATGATTGATTTTATATAAGCAATAACTTTTACTGCTTCATAAACCACCCAACCAAATAAAGGCAATGGTGCCGAAGAAATTTTATTTTACACGAAAAACTTTGTTAATTATATTCCATATTACTTTGCGGACTAATATATTATGATAGAACAAGTAACACATTTGTTCGGTGTTGTAAAATGTAAAGCATCATATTGTTTTTTTATACAGGGAGGAGAAACTGGCTCGTGAGGATAAATTCGATAAACAGTACAAAACTAACATAGAATATAGCACAAATAAATTGAAAAATGAGACTTTACTTAGTGAAGTGAAAAGTATCAGAATAGATTAGAGATTTCGAAATTTCAAGAAGACACTTCATAACTTTTCATTAACATGTCAATAAACAAAATACATATGGCTAGATAATATTGTAATTACTTACTTTTTAAAAATGGTATCCAATAACACACAACACTGAAGGCACAAAAAACCACAATAAAAATTTATCATGTCGATGCTATGATCATATCAGGCAACAACTAAAAGTAAATTACAAATGTGAGCTATTTGTACTACTTAAAGTGGAAGTGGGATAACTAGTTTTACAATCAAAGTAGACAAGTTCTGATAAGCCTAAAGGATTTAAATCACCATTCATTAGAAACAGTTTGCTTTTTTGAATTCCTAAGCAGTTGAGTTCATTATTATTTATTTGCTTAACTAAGGAAATATTAACTTCTTTGTGATTATTCAAGCATATGTAGGGCAACGGCAGATTTATCCCAAACATTGTATTTAAGATGAGCTAAGTGCTCTTTAAAACGAAATTTGAGTGATTTTTTAGTTTTTTGTAAACTACCTCCTGAAGTTGTGACTGTTTGTAAATTTAATTTGGAAAAGATGTTTAACAAACTTCTTGTATATGAAGGTTATCCTAATTTAACATATTTCTCATTTGATGTGACAATGGGTAATAGCTTGTCCACGTCTAGTTTGAGACTGACCTGAAACAAGACTTTGTGTACTTTCCTATTGTTTGGATTCGCTGTGTGAATGATTATTATTCCATCCTCAATACAAAAATTTGCTCTCCCTGGGGACTTTGTAGCCCAACTAATTTCGAAATTCCCGTCTATCCAATTTACCTATGAAACGAAAGTTAAGAATGGGTTACCTTGATACTGAAAATGAAGGGCATGTGATACAATTTTATTGCCTTTAAATAAGGACTAATGTGCCGATTCAATACCAGTGATAACATTTTTGAACATTTGTGTCAAAATATCCTTAATTTTTACTTATTCTCATATAAAGAGATGTGCGCCTTTGATTTTTTTATAAGTGTAAATACATTGTTTAATATCTCAGTTACAATATGGTCGACATATTTATTGCAGAAAAGTCATTGCTAAACACACAGGTTTTGGTATCATTAGCTAAAAAATAAAATGTAAAATACGGCATCCAAGAACAATTAAGACGCCATTAAAAGATATTTGAACCCGAACACAGCAGAATGATTTTTATTAATTATTCTCAAACTCCACATTAATTATACCTTTGTACATTCTTGCACAAACTATCCATTATTTACATAATTTAAAGCGAGACAGTACATATATTTTTTTTCACATGCATTGATATTAATTTTGATCTATTTCAAGATAAGGATGATACTTTTTTGTTCGTCGTTTCCAATTTCCTTCTTTATCTTTAATTTGACCAAAAATGCTCGTCAGCATCTTCCTCCCCCAGGCTTCCAGTTTCTTAACCTTTTGCTCGTTCATTATTCAGAGCTCGGAGCCATACAGCACTGAAGGGCAGGAGAAGCCAAGGAAACGTGTTTAGATTTCATAAGTTCCCTTTACTTCCTTTTCCTATTTTCTGCGCTATTGCTACCTTCTCTTCACTTTTATTAGTTATTGTTACCCCTAGATATTCGAATTGGCTAACTTCTTCAAAAAGATACGTTCTGCCGTGGTGACTCGTGACGCCCCCTTCTTACGTCTTGGCCACCTGTACTGTTTGCTATAGCTCAATAATTACGTAAATTAATGAAATTCTCTGGCAGAAAGTGGTTGATGATTTAAACATTTAGTTTTTTGTCTGCAATATCACACGGGCATTACAGCACTTTGCACAGATTTTCCACAATGTGGTTTACGATCGATTTTTTTCTTCAAATATCGTATAAAAATGCATGACAGAAATGGGGGACAGTAGGGGAAGGTTTAAGTTGGATGGAAGAGGTGAAGCCGTGAAGGAATCTTTGTATAAGTTTTTTTTTTATTGTTACAAATAAAGCATACATCCATCCATACATTATATAAACAGCAAATGCGTTTCTTAATCATTTAATGGATTATTGTACTCAGACAAACCATAAATTTTGTCACATGTTATGTCTTTCCAGTTTTCACACTTTCGAAAGGGCAGAAATTTATGCTTTATAAAACAATAGATATCATTATATGTCAATTTGTATGACGAAAGATGATTTTGCTATATGGCAAATAATTATGTCCTATGGAGCAAAGGAGAGAAGAGAATTACAACAGAACAAATCACATTAAATAATAAATTAAACATTGTTCCGAGTTTACTTTGTAATTTGAATAAAAATCCAGAACAAACTTGTATTTTTTACAATTCCCATCAAAAATTATGAAAATGAACATTTTAAGTAACACATCAGGTTACAACAGTTTGGGGCTGGCCTTATTCTGTAGTAATAGGTCAGATATTTGCAAGGTGCCCACCTCATATTACCATTTGATAAAAAAGTTTGCATAATTAAAGATAGGAATCATAGAGTGGGACACTGTAATAGATTTTGATGTTACTGCAACAAAGGGTGAAATACGTAGCATTCAAAATGTGTAAAACATTAGCTTCATACAAAAGTGCAACATTGACAGGCGTTATATGTAAACCAACAGTATTGTATCCCGTTGGAACACATAATACAAACAATACTTTATTTTGGGAAGCGTTTGCATTTATAATTCTAATAATCATATAATACAATATTATAACTTAAATTGTGATGGAATGTTCCCCACTCTGACAACTGAGAATATCTATCTCAAATCTGTGGTGCATCTCTTGCATAGTTGTGACTCCCAACACTTCCTGCTGATTGTGTAATCATTTTATTTGCATTTCCCACCTGGTACTTGGTATTATTTCACCAGTATCATAGTTTTCGGTATTAATACAGATAGAAGGAGATATGTTGCATGACCATTTGAGTAAGGCAATAGAGATTAAAACAATTATTTCTTCAACTGGCAATAGGTTTTTCAAATATTCTAAAAAGCATTTTCTGATATGCAGTACTCTTCATACAGGCAGATAATTATAAATCTTTTGCTCACAATTGAGCAGACTATGAGGGCCTCAACACATACCTTTTTCAAAAAAGAATCCACCTTCGTTTTGCCATTTGATTCAAATAAGTAAAAATGCACTAATGCAATAGAATAGTGCTAAAACTTCCTTTGTAGTTATAAAATACTTTTATTAGGGAGGAGACTTTTCAGTCAATTCACACCTAGACAAATTCCATTACATTGTGAAACCTTGCTGCACTCCTTTCTATTCATTTTCTGTTGTCAGCATCTAAGAAAATGCAGGATATACATAATAGTCTTTAAAAAGTTGGATATTGTATATAAAACAATTACAACTAGTAAATTTTTTATACAACAAGGGAAATGATGACGAACAAAATAATGAAGGGCATTAATATCATTCCCAAGGGGAAGAGGCTACCCAGACACATTCTAAGAAGAACAATTGATGTCTGTAGATACATGAAATTAGTGTGACATATTTTGCGAAAATAAAATTAATAACTTACCTTTATGTATTCTTTGAGTGCTTCATAAACAGCATCTGGAACTACACTGATAAACTCGCTATGAAAAGGCAAAGCTTCTGAGTACATACACATTTTCAAAAAATTACTTTCATTTTAGAAAAAACTGTAATCAGATGTATTACCTTTAAGTTGCATGCAAATTTGTAAATTTTTTACAACACATAATTATATTAATTTAAAACGTTCTTCAAAGCATTGCACAATAGAAATGTTTCCAACTTTTATTACTATGTAACCTGCACCACTCTGCAATTTTCTAAATTAAATTCATTATTAAAAAGGTTCCTTCTAAACTTCTTTCAAAGATGTAAGTAGTTTTTGAAATCTTCGTTTGCTTCTAAATAGCTCAGAAATAATAAACAAAAAAAATTGCTTTTAAGGTGAAATATATTGTTACAATTGGGACAAAATTAATTATCCTCAAGTGTATAATTAAATGGGTCGTGGCAAAAGAAAATTAACGTTACAAAAAAATAAAAGTGTTATAATAGAGCACTGAGGCAATTGAGATCGCCCCAGGCCTTTGACAACATTTGTTAATGGAGTCGTAAAGGATTTTCACAGCCAGACCTAGCCTACGGCGATCCTAATTGCCCACTATACTTGTAATTATAATGTTACATACAGAAAATCAATTAGCATCAACTAGTCATGATTAATAAGGAATCGATTTCTACGAAATAATTAGAACAAAAACTTTGGCTTTAGATTAGATTACCAGGAAATTAAACTTATTTATCGGCTTCCTTGCAACTCATACTTACGTAAGAATTAGGTCCACGAAGGTGTCTTGTGGATATGCAAGGTTCAACACGTGGAGCATATTGATGTATCATAGGGAGTTGTCAGGAAGGAATTGGCGTAAAGAATAAGGCGGCATAAATATGAGATACAGGAACAAATTAGGACAATTAGCAACTAACAGTCAATAGTTGTAGTAGTTAGCAATCTGTACATTCAGAACGCCTAGTGCTCAAATTACGAAGCCCAAACTTATTCCTAGTGTAGTAATTAGCATCTCTGATTGTAAAGTGTAGTTATTTAGATTAAATTTTACGTAGCATAAACATTGAAAGACAAAAAGACATCCTAAAGTTATAATACACACTTAGATTTTTAAAAGCTGGTCGACAATCACTTTGATAAGATACCTTAGCAACACGTCTTAGAGCACGATGCTGAAGTCTGAAGAGATAATTAGACTGAGGCTAGTTACATCATACTATAAGCCGTAGATCAAACTGTGACATAAAGCATAATAAGCAGTTATCAACACAATCATACAGATGTTGCATGTTAAGAGACCAAGAAAGATTGGACACTTTCTTGGTTGTATCGATCAAGTTGTTTTAAGGATAAAAGTAAGGTATCCATTTTTAATCTATTAATGCACACTTCGTTGTTGCATCATTCTATGATTTTGTTTAAGTTATAGGCAGATTCAAGTGACAGATTGTCAATACAATTATTTTTTATCATCATAGTTGTGGCATCTGGATAAATAAGCAAGTAGCATTATTGGATACACTTCGAAGCATGTCGTTAATGTATATAAGAAAAAGAAGGGGTCCAAGTATGCTACCTTGAGGGACCCCTCTTTCGATTAATACTTTATCAGAACACTTGTTATTAAATTTTACACGAAAAAGAAGGGATCCGGTATGCTACATTGAGGGACCCCTCTTTCGATTAATACTTTATCAGAAGACATTGCCATCTATTAGTTAGGTATGATTGTATTAGTGACAAGACTTTTTTCATCGAAATTATATCCCCGAAGTTTCTTAATTAAAATATCATGTAATATACAATCAAATGGACGTGTTAAATCAACAAAAATTGCTAAGGTAAAATCGCCTTCTTCATAACACTGGAGAACCGTATTTACAAAAGAAATTTAATCTAAATAAAGCAAAAAGAATATAAAAACACAGGAGCGTTCTCGAAGACGGCTACCTGCTATAGCAATGTACGATGACACTGCTAAGAATGTGATTGAAAAATAATTTCTAACTTCTTACACAACAATGAAATACAGAATCATCCACATATACCACAAATAATGTGTTTCTTCATTTTATAAACTAATGAAATAAATGATTTCTAAGTATTTATTTCTGGAAGTAGTATGGTTAATGACAAGTATGTAAAGTAACTATGTGTAACACCTGAATTTTTTATTTGAAACACAATGGAAAAAGTAATTTAATTGAATATGATGGCATCATCAAAAGGAGATGAAGATACCCGAAAACTATTAAACAATATCAAAATGAAGATCATATGAAAAAAAAGTGGACTAACAATATTCTTAGCTGAAGAGAAGTATTTATCTACTAGCTTAAAGAAACCATGTCATCATCACACATGTTCAATCCCAGCAGGTTTTTGGAGGTACAAAATGTCAGACTATCATGAGCAAATGAATGCGGTAGTATTTGAAGAATCTGATAATGTAATGGATCCAGTTGCAAATTAGAGAGAATTCCCACATCCTCATCCTGAAAAAATGAAATACAAACATGGTTACAATCAAAAGAAATTTTAATTCAGATATGGTCCGTTCAGAATTTTGTATTTAATTAAGTAAATAAGTCCCGAAATGGAAATAATGTTCATTTATAGTTGCAATCCATTAAGTAAATACTAATGCTATTGTAATAAGAGCAAAATATACAAAGCGGGGCAAAGTAATAATAGTGATGATTTCTATAACATATACTTTGCAAAATAAATACTAGAATCAAATTGTGATAATTTAAATTAGAAAACTGAAAAACTGACACACAACAAATTTCCTAATTGAGGAAAACCACTTGAACAGATAAAAAATGTTCAGTCTTATTATATTAATCTTTTATAGGTATAAAGACTAGTGGTCTCCAACAAACTTTTGACCATGTACGATTTGAAACAGTTTTAAATATATTTCTGTAATTAGCTTATTAATTAGATAAACAGTACACATTTAATAAGGACCTTACTTCAAATTAATGTTAGTTAAAAATTAGTTTATATAAACAATTTAATGGAATAAAAAAAATAAATCGTTACATTTAATGACCTCCCGGTGCTTATATATGATGGTATTTCACTTTTTCACAAACCTTAAATGTTTATTATTGTCACATTCACTGTAGCATCTGCAAACAACGAACTGCAACTGGTAATGTTTATTTACATAAACAAGACCTACTGGAACTTTAAATGGATAAATGTAGACTAGAAGGTAGATTTAAAATTGTGGTTCCCCAGTCTCGTTCAGAAAATTGTGAAAATCGCCCTAGAGTTGTGTCAAAATTATAAGTAAATATTGACCTCATCAAAGGCTAATATTTAGCGGTTTCGAAATCAATCTATTATTGAGTGAATCCTTGAAATCTCTGGTGCGACATTGAATTTAATTCATATTTGCAACTAAATTTCAATTTGTATGACATATACATCAAAAAGAAATAGAAGTTAGTTCTTTATGTAAAACAAAGTACTGTTTGAATAAATAAATACATACAGTAAAAGTTCTTAGGCTTAGGCTGTTTAATGAAACACGATGTGAATTACAAAAACATTGCTGCCTCCACTGAATAAAAATTGAAAACTAGCTGCATTCATTTCTGGTGGTTTACTTAAATTAAATCAATTTATTTGATGATACTTTTCACTTTTTCTTTTACAATTGGTGCCCCTCATAACCGAAAAAAAGATCAGAAATTGCTACAGTCACCAAAAACGAATACACCTAATGAAAACAATACTACTAACCTGAATGGGGCACTGGTACAGTTGGTGGTAAGCTCATTAACATGGGTTGCGATCTTGAATTTGGGGGTGGTGGACCCATTTGTGGTAGACCAATTCTGTAAATAAACAAATAACTTGCTATCTAATTGATCAAAAATAAATAATGATAATGGTACTGTGACAAAATGACACTAATCCACACAATCTACTAACATTGCCGCCGTTATTTAAAGGGTTTTTTTCATCCACAGCCATTGAAACTTGAGTCATGATTTTGATAATTTAACTCTCACCTTGTGTTTCTTTGCATATGATTTGGGGGATGGTGATGTTCTGGGTGACGCATCATACTTTACGTCTTATTAAACCTAAAATAAAGTATTTATAATATTCGACCCTTACATGTTTACTAATTGAAGGGATTATTGCAACTTAACCGGTAGAAACGCAATAAGAAATATATACCTGCTGGTCAATGAATCACTAGTTTCAATTTTCGTGTTAAAAACCGTTAGAGATTTTTTTTTATTTAAAATAATTGCGAAACACCACTACTAAATCTCTTAAATACGTTGGCAAACAGTAAAGAAAAATCAGTAACTAACATGCGGCCATGTTATTCAAAGTCCCGATAAAACTCGGCCATTCCTTCTACTACAAAACAGCGACATCTGTGCTCAAGGTTAGTATATCATACTAACCTTGATCTGTGCTGTGCTTGTTGTATTCAACTTCCAATGGTGTAGATGTGACAAGGGATTAGGGTTCACACGCAATGTACAATCAAATCATTAAGGAAGGTGGCGACATCTTTAACCACAGACTATCGAAGTATTTTTATATATACCATATAACTTTTTTACCTATTTAACCTATTACCTAAGTTACGAGGGGCATTCTTTATATTTTGAGTCTTGGCAACACTGATTGCCGTTAGTCACCGTTTTATACAATGAATAAAGAATTTAGTTTTTATTCATTCGTTTTACATTTCAATAGAACCATCTGACAATAACATACCTACTTCACACTTTTTGTCAATAGCGTTATTTTTGTTGTTTACGGTTACTTGAAGATTGCGTGTCAGGAAAGAAACAAAATTAAGTCGTGACATGCTATGAAATTGAGGCAACTGTGGGCATTAGTTCCACCAGCATATATAAAATATTACATGATCATTTAGCCATGAAAAAGGTTTGTTCTCGTTGGATCCCACATAATTTGACGAAATCTCAAAAAGGTGCTCGCTTCGCTTGGTACACACAAATGTTCAAGTATGGCAAACCAATGACTTCTTCTTGTTCCCGAATGTCAAGAATAAATTGTGTGGACAACGATTTACGTCGGCGGAAGAAGCCGTAGATGAGTTCAAAAACGATGTTACGGAGATGTCTCAAAAAGATTGGAAAAAAATGCTGTGACAAATGGTTCGAACAAATGCAAAAAAGTATTGATCATGCAGGAGAATATTTCGAAAAATAATAAAGCAATTTTCAATGACAAATTACTGTTTTTTAATTGTTAGACTCAAAATGTAAATAGCGACCCTCGTACTTTCAGTAGGTATTGGTTTATGTAATGTAATTACAGGTTTACTCGTATCGTAACAAAAGGTTATAACTTCCGGAACATAAATTTGATAGGAGTAAAATGACTAGAGTATAGGCTGTGGCGTACCATTATTATTTATTATTAGGGATATAATTTGAGTCATTTAAAAAAAAAATACAAATACAAAAGAAAGGTTCACTTATTAGAACTGTCAAATTTATATAATTTTTGCCTCTGTATTAAAGCAACTGATGACGATACTTTCTAAACATGTACCTAACTCAGTGAACAGCTATATTACTGGAATGGACGCTATACTGTCAATTACTTTATATTTGTCCATAATAAATTTAAGTTAAAGGTTTAAATGAAGATTGTATGACCATCAAGCATAAAACTGTATCCTTGCTTTGTGCTATGAACACATTCATTATATACAAAATTTAACACAATTTGTGAGATAAATGTTATTGGAAGGATTAATGAAATTACAGTTAGGGCTACTAACAATTTGTGTGTAAATAAACATTTTAATCAAGAAGGGTGGGGGTAGATAAATAACAAAATCAATAAAAAAATTACTTTTATGCAAAAAAACACAATAACACACAGGAGTAAGTGAATAACTCATGAGCGTAGGTATTCCACATCTGCGTACTCATAGGCTATAAATTAAAAAGATTTGTTATGTATATACGTTATTGGAGGAGAAATTTATATAATTGCATGTCCAGATTTAATAGTCATTTTGCTATTCTACGTTGAATAAGTGTTATTGCAATACAAAACAATATTTGCCTACTGCACAAAATGTATAGTCACCAAGGAGGCTTCATGAATGTTGTATTTTCCTCACAAACTAAGGCAAATGAATGAATTAATTTGTAATTTACATCTATCAAAGGTGAATAGTTTTATTCTCTACAAGATCTATGAAGTTACTTTTATTAACAAAATACTGAATGAGACTCTTAGGCCCGATTTTATAAAGCATAGTTAACTACGTGATCAGCTGACGACGTGGTTAAGTAATGCGATAGGCTAATACGATCAACGATCACGCCTATGTAACCCGTATTAGCAAATCATATTGCATTATTCAAACTTAATCACGTCGTTAGCTGATCACGTATTTAAGTATGCTTTATAAAACCGGGTCGTAGGTTCCTTTCCTATCCATAGATCATAAAACTAAAATATATTTAGAATTGCTCCTAGACACAAATAATAAACAATCCATCTTTACGGATATCCAGGGATTTCTTATACTCGTCAAAAAGCAGAATTGAAAAATTTAGGATAGATCACTCCATATTCAATTTGTACGATGAAGGAGTATTATAGGTCACAGGTCATTACCAATGACTTGAGTGATGTTGTGGGGACCGACGACTTTATCAGGGTAGCACAAAGGGTCCCAATAGGTGGCCTACCTGCGCATGGATTTCTCACTAACTTACCATCGTCATCCAGAATTACCAATATGCTACGAAATTGACTTATTAATCTTTGCCACTTAACATTGGTATTCTATATGGATCGTTTTTGACATGCTAACTGATCATGCTATTCAATAAGTTAATTTATATAACGATAAACAACTAATAACTGACAAAAATAGAATAGAATCCTTAGTTAATTCAGTCCGATACGATTAAACTATTTCATTCTGGTGGTTATATGATGTCGACATAAGTTAACTTAAAACACACCTCGTATACATATTTAACAAAAACCTTACCATTCCTCAACTTAATTTAAATGTACTTATTAGTTTTTTTTGGGAACATTGGTAGAATGTTACAAATTAGCCATAATTGAAGAACATATTGTGTTAATCCATAGTTGCACAGCTCAGCAATTGGTAAAAAATGACAACATTAACACATGAACTGCACTTTGCGAAGTAAATTAATATAGAAATTGGATATTTATTATAAAATATACAGGAGTGGTGATTAAATGATATTTCATACTGGTTTTATTTAATATTACATTTCTAAAAAATGACTAATAATTGCAATTAAAGCTATTAGACATACACATATTTATTCATATTTTAAGCAAAATTCAATTAGAAACTGTGAAAATCAGTCACATGAAGGCACTGGTTAATTAAATCAACTATAATTACAGTTGATGAAAAATACAGTGTAATGAACAGCAAATAAAATTAACCTATCTTAAGTATAAAATATTTTTTGACAATTACTAATTAAATCGAATTAAATCCAAATAATGTAATGCAATTACCACAAAGAAGACGAGAATCCACCGGGTGGTACGCGAACCCTAGCCGCAGCAATCGTAGGCATCTCATTTGTCGTTAACTTGGAATCATTTTCCTCATTACCATTCGCCTCATTGCAGTCTTGCTTAGTCTCTTTGTTTTTTGGGCTTGACTTATAGTCGAAACATTCGCCTATAGAACTCTTCTCGTGTTGTTTTACACAATGTAAAGCCTTCGAATTGATATTTTCTGATGTGCCAAATATATCTGAATGAGCCCCACCAGGTGGTTTCAATACACGGCTAGATGCCTTACCCTCCATTCCAATATTCACATTTGTAGAACTCATTCTAATGGAAAAAACAGTATTGATCAACTAAATTTAAACAAATTGACCGTTAAATTATAATAGTTATTTTAGTAAATAATTTATTTATAGAAAAAACTTACATTATTCTGCTATTAATAAACTAATAAATATTAATTGCGAGCCGATTTGGTGACTAATATTCAACAGAAAGGAAGACGTCTTGTATGACTGTAACTTGATTCTGGAATTCGTGTTAATAACGATATTTCTCGAATAACCAATAAGGGCGGGCCAACAATATGACGACAGGGTTCACAATCATGATTTTTGTGACGTTCTATTGGTTGAACGACCTTATAACAAATAGAGTGGGAAGTTTGAATTACAATTTTTAGCGAGTCGAACACATTTCAAATAATTCGAAGCACAAATTATTATACAACGAAAATGATAAAACTTGTTAATTCCTAACAAAAAATGTTTCGAAAATACAATGTAATTTAAGAAGTGTTCCTTAATCAAATGTTTAATAATAAATATTAAAGCAAATTAAAAATTACAATATGTTAACTTTCACTTATTTCATATTTGTTAATAACCCTGATGAAAATACCATTTGTTGTAATATCAGAAAGTTTGCAAATCAACTTATTTACCTACCTTCTGCAGAGGAGGCAACAGGCAATAATCCAAATTTTCTTTTTTAATAATAACTTTTGTAGTTACATAGGTATATTTTACTACCTGTCATGCAAACTACCATTATAACTTTGTTTATAATGTTTATATCTGCTTACGTTTATTTATAAACAAAGATTATACAGTACATACTTTTTTAAATCTACTTTAATCATTAGAGCCAAGGTAAACCCTGCATCTCCTTGAAGACCATTTAGGTAGGTACATGATACACTGGATCCTTATTTTACACCCACATTCACATATGCTCCCTTGACAAGCACAACCCACTGGTAGGTCATATTTGGACACAAAAGATTTCATATGTAATAATTCGAGTAATTACCTATACATAAAAATGTGTCAGGCAAAAATTGATATCTATCAATAGTACTTAATGAATAATGATATTGTGTGTAGATTGATATTTGATATAGTAGGTAGTATACCTATGTAACTGCAAACAAGTTTTTTTTTAAACGCATATTAATAATGGCATTGAAATGAAACGTCTGCAAGAAAATTTCTTGAAGATGAATTCAAAACAATAAAAATGGCAATTTTATGAACCATGTTAGGAGACAAAGAGACGACTCAAAAGGATTTCAAACGGTTTGCAAAATTTCCCATCGCAAAAATGCAATTGACCTATTTACTCCAAAGAACTGAACTTCCATATCACCCAACCACTAGGCAGATTTCCTACTGTATTCCAGTTGGAATTGGTAGGATTAACGCTTAGTGCAAGAAGAGTTCTTTTTTCATAACACATAAAGAATAAAACTATTAAAGTTACCAGTGATAGCAGGGCCGCTCTGCAGGATGTACTAATATTTCAATCAACGCCTGCAGGCACTTGGTTACCTACTATATAAAATCACCTCTAGGCCGTTTCCGAATGTCACCAAGTACTACAGCAAATGACAAACAGAAACACTCTCCAGCTGGTAGGGGTTAAAGGGCATACTGGAACGAAAGGCAATGAAAAAGCTGGCCTCCAAAATCTTGTAGAGGGTGTTACATATAGAAAACGAGACAGCACATCAGCATCACATACTTTGTGAGTGTCTCCTGTGTCTCGCACTTATCCAACTAAGACAATCGATGTTGGGGGTATCCTGCCCAGACAGCTGCGATTAGAGTTGCTTCTCCTTCCAGCATCCTCAGGTTCATGTCACATGTGGGATGGGTTGAGTGACGTTCCAGGGTCGGACCGTTCGCTAGTCATCATCCCTACTACATATCTGCAGGTATAAGAAAACAAAGAGCACAACAAGCACATGTGGCTTAGGGGGAAAAAATGTCTTCTATACTAACAATAAATTATAATATAATTAATACCTACCTACAATCGGGGAGATATCTCAACAGTAATAAACGTTACCAGTGAGATGGAGGGCACGGTCATTCATAAAAGGGAAGGAGACTTTTACTAATCGAAGTCCCTTTGTGATTAGTAAAATATTGTATAGGTTATTAGAAAAAGGGTAAAAAATAAAATAAATAGATACTGCCTCCTAATAAACATTTCAAATTCCTTATTATGTTGGCAAATTTGAAATTACTGATAAACCACAAGTTACTACCCTAAAAAGGTCAAAAGGAGTAGCTATAGCAATTTGTCGAGATTTGTTTAACTGTTCAATTGATGAAATAAAAAAAGAAATCTGAAAAGTCATAATGTAGTTGAATAAGCAAAATAAAGTATTTTCATCGTTCATTTTACCAAAAAACTAAAATTCACACCATGTTATTGTTCACTCAAATTTTAAATATGTAGAACTGGCGCGTGTGTGATAAAAAACAATCTTGCCAACTGCTGAATTTTCAGGTGTATATCATGTTCTGTTGAATTTGTGAATGCTTAAAGAGGTAATAGAAAAGTAGGTAATAACATGTGGATTTTCGGGTATGGATCTTTAATTTGGAAAGTAGATTTTCCTTATGAAACTAAAATTGTTGGTTTTATAAAGGGTTATGTAAGAAAATTTTATCAACATAGTACTGATCATCGAGGTACTCCAGAGAATGTAATATTCATTGCCACCATAACAACTGAATAACATTCACTTACTTTACAGCCTGGAAGGGTAGTTACTTTAATACCAGATAAGGAGGATGTAAGTAATACAATTTCTCCATTCCTCGATGATGTTAAATCTTAAGTTAAATTTAGTGTTGTGTTTGGGGAGTCGCTTATAAAATTACTGAAGATTGTGTTACGAAAGTTATCGATCATTTAGATTACCGGGAAAAAGGAGGGTACAAAAGAAGAAAAGTAACATTTTTTCCTATATCAAACGAAACTCCTTTTGAAATTTCAATTTACGTTGGGTCAGAAGATAATCAGAATTATGCAGGAGCATCGGACGAAGAGAGTATTGCCTTTCAAATAGTTAATTCTGTTGGACCTAGTGGTACTAACATAGAGTATCTTCTTAATTTAGCAAAGTCCATGCGTGAAATTGCACCACATGTTGATGATCGACATTTATTTAATATTGAAACTCGAGTATTAAAAATACTCCATGAAAAGAAAGGAGTGGAATGTCAAACATGATTTAATTTACTTTCAAATTTAAATAATTTGTAGGCAAGATATACATATTTAATTGTTTGTATTTAATAATTTTACCTGTACTTTAATATTAGTTGAGTAGTATGAGTGTTAGCAAAATATTTTGAGTGGGGAGAAAATTTGATCGTAGTAGCTTACAAAATTAATGCTTCATTTGTTAATGTTGACCTTCGATTTCATCTTTTACAACTTATTATTAAGTTTATTTTAGAAATGTGTATTAAGAGTATGAAATTCTACAATTTCTGTGGATTATTCAACTTTTGTTTTCATATTAAACACAGGGCTATCCAGAAAGAACCTGCGGCTACTTGTGGGCATACTTTCTGGGCACTGTAAACTTAACAAGCACATGCACCGCATGGGCTTGGTTGAATCACCATCCTGTAGAGGATGCTACACAGAAGATGAGACGGCGCAACACATACTTTGTGAGTGTCCCGTACTTGTCGAATTAAGACGATCCATGTTGGGGGACTCCTGGCCGGACATGGCTAAGATTAGAGCCGCTTCCCCGTCCAGCATCCTCAGGTTTATCTCACGTGTGGGATGGCTTGAGTGATGCTGCGGGGTCGAACGACTCTAATCAGGGAGGCAGCACAAAGGGCCCGAATAGGTGGCCTAAGTGCGCGTGGACTTTTGACCACCCTCCCATCGTAATCCAGAATCCATATTAAACCTTGCAACTATGTTTCCAGTAGATTGTATATATAGAGGTATTTATCTTTGGTTTCCTCAGCCAAACAAAATCTTGTTCGCTGTACCTTCTTTTTTAATACTGACCGTTTTCATAGAAACTTATTACTAATTCCATAGCAAACTTGCGATTTGAACAAATAAGTTATTTTGGTGCAAAGGGGATTGATTTTTGATCGATTTTCTGGTGGCTACAAATTGTGTGTGTGTGAGAGAGAGGCACAGAGGACTGAAAGAACAAAAATTTGGATAAACAAATACAACTAATGCTAATTTGGCAGCTATCATTCCTTGCACTTTATTAAAAAAGGTAGTGAACATTTTGTAGCTGCAATAGGTTTATAATTGTCGAGGTCAGTCTATTTCATTACTTAAATGAATTAGTTAGACATTTAATTATACCTATTTAAGACATGGGTACATTGCACTTCCAATTTGCATTAAATAGATTACTTTTTGTATGTAGCATAAGTATTTATAGGAATTTAAGTGACAGATTGCTTACATGTGCTAAAAGTAATATAAAATGTACTTGCATCTTTTAGTAATTGCAGTGTACATAGATGAAATTAAAGCTTACTATTTTCCCAAAATTAACTTTTCTTTGCTTACATTCCATAGGATTTAAAATTGTCAAATCACTGCTTACCTGGATATTAAGTTTGAAGATAATAGTGGATATTGTTTGTGGACTACCACTTTTTTGACTTTAATCTTTCAAACGCTATAATTGAGGTTCTCCATTATTAGACAGAAATTATATACTAAATAGGGAAGTTATAATAGTATTTTAGCAATGATTTTATTTACACGAACTTAAATATTTTAAAGTTAAAAATCTATAATTTACAAATAAAAAAATACAATGCGATTGATTTACGTCTTCCCTACTTAATAAACTTTCTTTCTTTAATGTTAAAATGTCGGGTTAATTAGTAAATGAAAATATTTATAATTACGTGATTATATTTTAAATTTACGTTTAATATGAAAATATTGATAGCATTTGGTAATTCTTCAAATTATATTAGTTACATCGTTTAGAACAAAATTATTCATAATTTGAGACATGACAAAAATAAAGGACATTTCAAATGAAAATAATTACAACCGTTCCAAACATGGAACTATTAAAACTTAAAACAAAGGAATATTTATTTCTGTTCTTAAATTAAGCGCTCAAATTATATTTATTTTGTAACTAAAAACATATACTTGACAGCAAAACTTAATTAAATACATGTGGTCACGACATTACTCTGATTCACCTGCAGTTCGATCTTCAATAACTGGACCTGTCAGAGATAACATCTTGAAAAGGTGGTGTAGAAAAACACATCGGCCCTTTGATTGTATAAAATAACAAGCTTAACATGATAACGTTTTAATTGTTCCATTAAAAATTACAATAACAACATCAAATTAAAAAGTTTATAATCTTAAACAGGTTTGGCATAAAATACACGATCTCGTAATGTTTTGTTCCCAGGCTAGTTAATAGTACCAAACAAGTTGCCATTTTGCCAGTAGAGTAATGTCAATAACAAACACCCCATTCAAAATTTGGTAACCATTGATTGTAATATTGTAATAACTGAAAATCTTTAAGACTTTTTTATATTATATATATATATATATATAATTCTGTACACATTGATTAACTAGAAGTGTATGTAGTTTTCAATCGACAAAAAGGCGTGACTTACCACATATCAACAACATATCTAGTTAAAATATATGTATTTACGTTGTAATGAGAGTACACATTTCCACGATAATCGGCATGAAAATGTGCAATCACCAGCAGTTGCTTTAGCAAGATGTGGTCACGGGTCGGTAGTTCTGACTAGAATGACCCACAAGATTGCCCTAGGATTACTGGTAAGGAAATAACAACGATGGGTTGGGATTTTTTTGGACGATATCGAGTGTGTGCGCTTCGATATTACCAATGACATTTCTCGTTGTCAGGTCTCCCCACCCACCTGCTTCGTGCTGTTGAAGAACTCGATATACGACAGTGTATATATGTGTGCGCTAGCTTACTGAAAATGCAAATTGTGCCTGAATAAAATAAATACTAAAAAATACTGAAAGGATAGACTAACTTCGTAAGTCACTAAAGCAGATATCTAAGTACCATCACCGCAAAGAGTATTTACTCAAGCACCATTTGTCAGTCCAGTAAACCATTATACACAACTTATTTTTAGTTCTAAGTACATAATAAGTTAGATAGTATTGTTTGCTTCAATTTCAGAGTACACACAGGGAAAGTATAAAACAAATAAATCTCGGCAGGCCAAACGATGCCGTATTTCGCAGCTCTAGTTTTAAACCTCTATAATAATAACGGTATATGGATTAAAATCTACTTATAACTAAATCAGACCTAAAATACAACAGAATGAGGGCGAAGAGAAGCAATAATTGAATTAGTTTACAACTAATTATATAAATACTATTCTAGTATGACAGGTGTGTATTTATTGCCTCTCCTCAACAACATTGGGCAGACAACATCTGACGATTTCTACTATTCTTAAAGAATAATAAACAGAAGCAAGCCAACGCTGGTGGCCTATTTGGGATTTCAGGTCAAAAGCGTTGGATTGCTAACGAGGACGCCGACGGCCGCGGACTGGCGCAGACGTAGCCACGACGACAGTGCACGGGAATTCCAGTCGG
This sequence comes from Pyrocoelia pectoralis, assembly GCA_036250285.1. Classification (NCBI taxonomy): domain Eukaryota; kingdom Metazoa; phylum Arthropoda; class Insecta; order Coleoptera; family Lampyridae; genus Pyrocoelia; species Pyrocoelia pectoralis. The sequence goes on from CM070082.1 coordinate 3,966,225, forward strand.
CGTGGTGAGTCGCGCCAGAGTGCACTGCGTGCCGAGGCGCCCTCGAAGCTGTGAGGACGCCACTGGTGCGTCACTCACCTAGGCACCTAATTACAACGCTATGGACGAACTCTGACTCGTCCCATTATTGCTAATCATGTCGAGTTCATGACTCCAATATGGTTCCTACGCTTGGATAGCATAAGACACATAATCCACTAGAATAACAACAATCAACGAACAAACAATGCGCGTGGTATCGGCAGGTATTGGGCCACCAGGCCAGTCGGTTTGCGGGTGCTGCTCTGGTGAGGAAATAGGTTGGTCAAAATGGGTAAGATAGGAATTAGAATAAGGAGCTACACAGCCGTCTCTGTGTGGCTGTGAGAGGATAACCGCTCCACATCTATTTCAGGAATCGTCAACTCATCTGGGATGTTATCGGCGTACTCAATGGAAGAAGTTTGAGACAACCTCTTAGAGAGTGATGTCTGTTTTCGGAGAACTTCGGCAAGGGAAGTATTGCTGTGTTCGCCATACCGAGCATCAAGGCCCTGACGGAAAGCATTAACTACTCGGATCTGAAATAAACAAGAAACAACAAAACAGGGAGAATTAAAATAAGAACATTCCCGGGAAGATGGCGAGCAGTTAGCACAGCCCAAAGATCAGTACAGAGCCATACTTGAGCCCAAACATAACGTTCCGAAACGTGCATTATTTGTCAGTGTTACATGTAGCGTGGCAATAGCAGTAAGGTATAATAAAAGTGTACTGTAATAGTGTTGCAGAAACAAACTATCGACAATATCGTAACTTTAATCGAATTGACTGCGAACATAAATGTAAGGGCCCAAGTTTCAACATTTAACAAACATGCAATCAATATTTATATTTATGTAGGTATATACATGCCACGAATAGCTTGTGGCGGCATACAATCATACATACACGTGATACGGAGGCAGTTCAAATTGACTTGCAGTACTGCCAGAGCAAAATGTATTTGTGTTGAGCCATTGTACATGCCGTGTATTGGAAATTCCAAGTCAGGCTTAAGCTTTACATTCACTGGTTTTCATCGCAGATTAACAGAAGCTACAAATGAATCTCCACTTGAAACCAACACAAATATTGAAAAGTTTATTATCTACAAGTGGACCCATTGCCACTTGATTGGATAATAATCATTTGACACTGGTAGCAAGCAGTCAGATATTACAACACAATACCGAGTGTTATGGAATTAAAACATTGAACTTGCAAAGTTTCACAAACCAAAACAATACAGTTTTAGAACTGTCTGAGCACCACTTAACACACATGAATAACAATGTTCAAATACATACAGTCTTTACCAGAGACATTGGTTACTTTGCTTACGTGATTTTGCCCCACCTGTATGTATGTATATGTGGGTATTAGTAAACACACAAAACAATATAAAAATATTACTTAACACATAAAAAGGTTAAACGTAATAACACAACCTTGCAATATTTTCAAAATAAAAATTCATTCTTTTAATAGTTTTATTGAAGTCTCATTGAAAACAGCAATCTGTTAGTATATTAAAATAAAAACATATCTAAGTACACTTCGTCAAGATATACAATTAACAATCATATATTTCGAGTAAAATTTAAATTTATGTAAATAAATGGAAGCCTCTACAATAATTTAACAAACAAACTAACTATGCAACGAGGCCGTTTTTACTCGTAAGCGCAACAGCCATTATAGAGCACCCGGGCATTCGGCTACAAAAGAGTTTCAAATTCACAACCAAAGCTGAACGTGTTTTTTGCAATTGTTTTCGACAAAAGTTTTCTTTAATAATTGTTAGTTATAGATTGAATTAAAAAAAAACAAACAAAAATAAAAATATTCGAAAAATGAATTGACATCTAGTAATCGGCCGAGCAGTCGTTTTGAGCGATCATATGCATCTGTGAGCTAAGAATAAGAATCATGCGCATGCAAACGTAAGTCAGCGCCTAATGGGCATCAGACGAAGAAACACGAAAAAACTATACCACAAAACAATAAAAACGTTATTGCACTGCTTCAATATTGAGAAGGCGGTACGATAAATAAATAATTAACGAAAAGTAAGCCAGTGCCTCTACACAATGTGGAAGCAGTGATCAACACACACCAACAAGAGCGAACGAGCGAGCACACGAACACGTAGCGGACAGAAAAGAAGTAGGAAAGCGGCTTACAGCTTGGTCAGTGGAGCTCTTGCTGTATGGAACTGGAATCAAACGCTCTTGCAATTCACCACCTATCACCTTCAAGAGTAAAGGGTAATGTTAAGAGTGGTTTGATAGACAGTGAAAGACACATACAATAGATAGTGCACAGAATGAGACAGATTAGATAACTACTACGTAGAAGAGCTCGGACAATGGTAATTTTTATAAACTTTCTTACCATTGCACCTCAAAGATGAAACTCTTGCACGTGTACGTAATATTAATAATGTGATACGGAAATAGTTTCAACAGGCAATACATACACGTGCATTTATCCATCAGTGCTGTAAATAAGAGTCTTAAGTGTTACAATCAACAGACACACGATTGCTCGAAACGTGTATCTACGCATGGCTCAGTGCCGAATATCAAGAACAGAGCATTAAATACTTTTACACCGTTATTTGCCATTATATATAATAAAAAAATAATAATAACATAGTAAATGGTAGGTAACGCTGAAAAATAAAAAAATAAAAAAAACGGAAATGAATTATACAACACGAAGTATTCTGTTAAATGCGGGAAAGTGGCTTGGTTTGATTAATCAATAGATTGATTGGCTTGCAAAATCACTGAATTTTGTTTAGTAACACAAAGCTGTAGCATTGTACCTATTAGATTTGTTCGTATTTACTACACCTATAATCTAAATATATACGGAAAATTGTAAATTGATTAAAATGTTTTATTTGAACCACATTGTAATAAATATTGGTCAGATTGAATAAACATTCCAAAAATAGAGGGATATTAGAGTTTGTAGAAGTGCTTAAATACACCATTAACCAGTTGAAAAGAAGTTGACGTGTCTCTGCGACACTATTAAATTCGGTTCCCACACTTATACTATTTCTAATAATAATGATGATCTATATCAAAAAATCAAATATTTACAATGACTTATGTCACATTTGTACCTAAATACAGCTTTCCTAACGCCTACAATTTTTCCACTTGTAGAGAATACGAACAAAACTATAACATTGGCATTTCACACAATACATTGTCTCAATTTGTGTGCATGCGTCGGAAATTTGAACAAATAAATGTCTCCATCACCACTAACCTGAGAGGTTCTAAATGCTAAAATGCTATACAAACATCTATTCTACAAGTGTATGACGAGATATTATGTACAAAAGTAATACAAAATACTCAGATTTGGTCAAGTGAAAGTTTCTACTAAAGTGCTAAGCTGTTTGTAGAGGAAGAGGCTTATTGAAAGGTCAGGGTTACTACGGCAGGGTGGCACTAGTGGCACTAAAAACGAGCGACATGCACTGCTCGCGACGGTGTAGTAATACCGGGCATGAGTGGCACTATATGCGAGTCTCATGCACTGGTTTGGGCAGCTCAGAGTTGGCAGGTGCGGAAGGTGCTATCTGCGGATTAAAAGGTGGGGGCCTCAGGTTGTGAGGAGATAGCAGCCGGTTGCCAGCTCCGGTGTAGTCGTCGCGCTCTGTCTTCAGTTGTTGCGACGATAATTTGTTGGCAGTGGGATCCTCATCGATATAAGTGATGTCTGATAGAGCACGAGGAGGCCAGGGGCCAGTGTGACTTCGCGAGCTGCGCAAACTGTGTAAACTATGTACCGAGCGACGTTCCTCCAGATCCTCCAAGGTGGACTTGAAAGCCCTGATTACTCGCAGCTGCAAACACAGGGAAGCAGGGTACTTATGAGGCCGGGATCAGCATGCATATACACACCATGCACACGCCTTGCTCACCATGCGTGCTACGTGCACATCCGCTTACTTGCGGTGTACCTGCAGCAAACGGCAGCGGACATTCACGTCCTATTTATTATAGTATGGTGATAATTTAAAACAAATTTGAATTGTTAAAACTACGTTAATGTTAGTAGATGTAAATAGAAAATCATCAGTAAAATATGGGTAGCCAGTGGGGCAAGCGCACCGCACGCAATCATTTCGAAAGCGAAAGGTAATAATAGAGCAAGCGAACTTTATGTAAGCGCCCAACACACCAGATGAAATAATTGCCATAGTATCAGATGTGAAAAATGCCAACCAGATAGAATCTCTTTCTGCAATCCACTTGGCTGTGTTGTCGCAATGAGGCACTCAAAATCTACTACTGCTAAGAAGAACTAGCAGCGACAGGGGTGAAACTACACAACTAATATCACAGTGCAATATACGAGTAGCATTAACGCATCCCAATAATTGCATTAGCCAAAGCCCTACTACAAGCTACGTACTTGTTTATACTGCAACAGGAGTTGCTTGAGACACCCACAGCGTTCCTATACCTCAGTTTCTTTCATCGGTTCGGCCGGCTAACAAATAAATCAAAATTAAATAACTAACATCGGAACACTATCAAATTGCTATGTTTGTTTTGACTCCATTTGATTCTTGGTAGAACTTCCATATTGAATAATTTTGAGTAAATAATAAAAAAAAAACAATTGCCTTGCAACATTGACAACAAACATTAAAGGAGGTAAGAGCAAACAAGAGGCAGAACCTGGAATAAAAGTGAGAAATCTGTGGGCGTGGGTGTAGTGCAACCTGAGACAACACAGCCAACTCGGGGCTTAATATATGGATTGCACGATGTACGTACATGCAGCAACTATTTGCTAGTGGCGTTAACTACGTGGACCGAGGATATACTATAAACTACGTAATGCACCGCAGTGTTTAGTGGTGAAATAATTATAGAAAGCATGCCAAGTTATACAAGGTGTTACTATACAGTGGAGTACGTTAAATTAAAATTATTTTATGAAATTGCTACAAACCACACCAGGATGTTAGTTTTACGCAAGCAAATGCTAGTACAATTTAAAATATCACCAACTTGTGTAATTTATTAAAAACAAAAAGTTAACACATTTGACAAGAACAGGTGTATATCCACTGCAGACCAAAAGGTTAATGGTCATGTCATCATTGTTTAAACAAATTTTTGTGATAGGTACACCTACTAGAAAATTCTAACTTTTTAAAGTAATATGTATTATGTGTAGTTAAAGGTACCACACTGTTTGTTAAAAAATATATTTAAAAACAAAACAAACGAAACTCACATAATCTAAGCTACAAAAAAAAAACAAACAATTAAAGCAGGATTGGGGCAGCCTGTAATCAGGCGCACCTAATTAATTCATTAAATCAATTATACAACCAAGCATCAATTTATGTCATGCTTTCAAACAAACTACCACAATTCTGAGGGGGTGAGGATATGGGATGGCAGGAAGCCTCAACTGACGATGTCTAACTACCTAATAACTCCTATTTAACTGAGCTCTGTTCATCAATCACTCCTAAACATACGATTTTGTAATGCACCCACCGCTATGGGTTCCATGGCACATGCCCAACGCGGTTATTGGTACAGTCGCGTGGTTCACATAACTATGTACACAATACACACACTTACCTGTGTTTGCAATCTAGTTAAACCTCGAATCCACAGAATTTGTCCCGCTCTAGGTTTCTTGTCAGAATCAACGTCGAACTTCTCCTCTCCTATTGCAATAGCCTCAGTGTATTCTTCAGGATGTCCTCGACCCCATCTACAATTAAAATAAGTAAGATAAAAAGAACTTAAAATAATTTGTAAGACATACGATAGTATTTTTGGTATTTTTCTAGTGGGCACTGTTGTGACTAGTTGACCCCAAAGTAGAGTACCCACTCCAAAAAATAAGCACCAAAGCCACTGATCAAGGGTCAAGCTCTTCGTTGAAAATGCCATTTTTCCGTATTGTATGATTAGAACCTTGGAAAAAAAATAAAAGAAACAAATGTTCAGAGCCTATAAGTACTGCAACATATAATTATAAATAAATGTAAACAACATTACTGTGCATTCTTGACAGTGGAAAAACAGTTTCATACAAAACTAAAAGATGGATTCATTAATTTGCTGATTGTAACTGTAAGAGATGTATCTACTGTAATAGGAAGCGACATTTGTTACACACATGTATGACTAAAGAGTTAGACTATTCAGGGTAGTTCACCCAGTAACAACCCTGGGGCACTCCCATTTCTGTGTCATAGCACTCAGACTTCACAGTATGATATTGTAACGGTACAGCAATCGACAACTTCACATAAACTATCTTATTAACAAGTGGATAAAATTGAGAGCTAAATTTCTTTGTACTGTTGTTTGCTTAGAAATTAAATATTTTTAAGGGGAACTCTGGTGGTTGGGTTTAACTCTAAAAATGTACTCAAAAAGGGATAGTTTTGGTCAAAAAGCACATGGACAGATATGTCGATTAATTAAACTATGCGGCCATGTTTTAAAATATTTAAAAAAGAGTAACCTTTTGTCACTATTTTTATTACCCTAATAAAACTGTTACAGGCGTAGTCACATAAGAAGGCGAGCGCGGCAATGCGCAAAAGACGAATTTACGCTGCTTGTAAAATTTCGCTTAGCTATAAGTCAGTGTTGTTTCATTTTGTGGTTGTAGATATGTTTATTCATCACTAAATATGAACATTAATGTTATTTATTGAATTATAATTACTGGATAATTCCATACTTTAGTCATATATAATGAAATTCGAATAAGTTACTGAAAAAAATGCACTTGTGTGAATGCATTTATTATGATACGCAACTGACTTGTATTTTTACAGTATTCGGCTTTCGGAGTCATGAATCGGGTTGCGCCGGTTCTCGCCTTCTTATGTGACTACGCCTGTACCATTAATTGTTTTGGGATAAGATATTAAAGTTAACTAAATTCTTGTTAATTTTTGATAACTGAAATTTAAAGGTAAACAGTTTTAATGGTAGCACAATGATAATGTCGATTCCTGTTCTTATTGTTAGTTATGATGTAACTGTTCTGATTGACTTATTGCATTGAACAATCTCTAAGTTTTTGTGCAAATTTTTTACATTCATTTATTGCTACAAATTCTAAACTTGTGGATGATTCTAACTCCAATGATATCCATATATGTTTAAAAAACAATGAACTACATGAAAATACACAGCAAAATTGCTGTACCAAATTCATCAAAGTGATATGCCAGAAAATGAACTTCTGAAAGAGATTCGTGCACCGCAAAGTAGTACCTGAAGCACAGTTTTTCCAGAAAGGTTTCCTATATAGCAAAACATTGTTTTTATGGTACTTTTTTCTTTTTGCTGTGTTGTGATTAAATGAATTTGGTACACATATAATAATATTTATGATATAAAATCTAATATTAATAATTGCTACCATTGGCATGCATCTTACCTGTGATGCACATGTACCAATCCATATTGTATAAAAGATGGGGTTCGTAAACACCCCTTCAAAGATATTTCGCTGGCCATGAATTTTTCTGGCATTAAATTCGTTAAATAACGTCATTAATACAAATGAGTTAAATATAACAGTAAAATGCTGCGTAGGTCCAGATCCGATTTCGGCATCTCTGCCAGGTTCAATGTTCAGTAATTTATCTCCTGCGGATTATAATGATCAAAACATTTGAAGAGTATTATAAATGAAATTAACTAACCTATAAACAATAATGCAAATATTACAGTTAATTGATACACAGCTTGACCAAGGATATTCTTCATCATGGTCCTAGATATAAGGGGTTTGGTTCTCCCATATGGCTTTCTAAGTAATAAATCCGATGTCGGAAATTCGGTGGCTAAAGCCAAAGATGCTAAAGTGTCCATAATTAAATTAACCCACAACATCTGCACAGCCTAATGCAAAATAATTTGTTAAAGGAAAACTGTGTAATTCAAAATGTATCTACCTTCAAAGGACTGTCTTGAACAGCACAGGCACCAATAAAAGCTACAACAACTGCTACAACATTTACAGTCAGTTGAAACTGTAAAAATTTCGCTATACTGTCATAAACATTTCTTCCCCACATAACTGCTTTAACAATACTACTGAAATTGTCGTCTGTTAAAATAATATCAGACGCTTCTTTTGCAACATCTGTGCCAGCAATTCCCTAAAAAGTTAATGATATTATTTGTCGGTAGTCTGAGATTTTATAATTACCATGGCAAACCCAACATCGGCCTTTTTTAATGCTGGGCCATCATTAGTGCCATCACCTGTTACTGCAACAACTTCTCTTTGATCACTTAATTTACTATCAATAATTCCTTTCACTAACGTATATTTATCAGTAGGTGAGGAACGTGCTAGTACACGAAGTTTAGGCCAAACTTTATCAAGAAGATGCTGTTGCACCTAAAATACAATCCCTAAATGTTATAATATAACAACAATACAATTATTGTATACCTCTCCGTCACTATCACGAATTCTTCTGTTGAACTCTTTACCTTCAAGAATGAGAAAATCTTCATTAGGTTTTATGATACCACATTTAGTTGCAATAGAACGTGCAGTATTAATATTATCACCCGTAACCATTCGTACAGTTATACCAGCCTTTTGACACTTTCTTATTGCATCTGGTACCTCAGGGCGAACTGGATCTTCAATCCCAACAACACATAAGCAGGTTAAATTTGATACTATATTAGCTTCATCTTCCCAATTTGGTTCATTATCTATGTGTACTTGATTAATTTCAGCTTTGCCAGGCACAAAATCACGAAATGCAATAGAAATGGTACGTAAACCGTCACAAGCCATTGGTTCAATGACTTGGCGTAGCAACCGTTCTTGCATATCCCTAGTAAACTTTTCCAACCGGCCATCGTGACCATAAATAAAGGCACACCTAGCAGCAAATAAATCAATCACAGTAAATTTCATCTACACTTTAAGAAATGCGGCTTACTTGTTTAATATCATTTCAGAAGCACCCTTTGTAAATAATCGGAACCCACCTCCTTGTCTAGGAATCACAGTGCTCATGGATTTCCTTACAGAATTAAATGTATAAACACGAGTAAAAGTCTCCTCTGGTTGGTCATCACGAACTGTTTGATAACTTTTTTGCAAGCCTAGCACAAAACCTAGCAAAGCACATTCAGTCTTATTGCCTACTTGTTTTGGCAATTCAGAAGAGTCCTCCCCAGGCTGTAATTTCAATAACGTACAATTATAAATTGGAGGTGTTTTTTAAAAACTTGCCATTATTCGTGACGTATATGCAGAGTTGACTGATATTCCCTGTACTATTAAATTCCCAACATGAGCAGGAATATCCGAAAATTTGGGCATTGTTTTACACAATTGTTCACATATATAAGACTGTACAACAGTCATTCGATTAGTTGTTAAAGTACCCGTTTTGTCAGAACAAATGGCAGTTGCATTACCCATAGTTTCACATGCATCCAAATGTCGAACTAAATTGTTGTCTTTCATCATTTTCTGAACAAAAGAAAAATTATCAATAACAAGCTTACAGTGATATTACTTTTCTTAGCGAATGTCAGGGCAAAAACACAAACATGATAGTTAATGCTTCGCACATAAATTTATCTTGCACATTATTTAAAAAGGCAATGGGTATTCAAAGAAGAATTCTCACTGAAACAGCTAGCACAATTAAAATTTTAGGCAAATAGCTTTTGTTACCATGCACAATTTTTTGTGAAATCGATATTGCAAAAATACCTATCCTAACAGACGGAAACCAAATCTAAAAAACGCCTATATTAGGTATGAGATTCGGCTTTGAAATATGGACAACTGATATATTCTTATAGGAAATGTCCTTCTGATCGTAGAAATGTAAGTTGTCACAATATAAGATGGTGAGAAGGTAAATACGACATCATAAAAATGGCACTAAGGCCTATTTTATTACTATATATAATTTGGCGAAGTGTAAAAAAAAGAATAAAATTTTGTCAATAACCTTGTTTCTTATTCTTTAAATTCTTCATTAATGAAAATTCCGTTTATTATTAAAAATATTTCTGCATGCATCAATGTTATTGGAAATTGGAACCTGATAAAAACAACAGATCACTCATTCCACGTTACTTGACACTTATATTTTCATATTGTACTAGAATAGTAGATTGAAAAACAAGTGTCATAATGAAACTTTTTGCCGCACGAAGACCAGGTTTGCAGACCGATTGAACCGCACGAATTTACTCTAAAATTTTTAATATATAAAAATACATAATAAAATAGTTTTAGTGATTTTTTATTAAATTATGTTGGCAATTCTGACATTTGGTTGGCAAGTTGAAAACTTACAAAAAATTAAATCCCTGTAACAGTATGGAAAAAGAGCTTCTTTCGGTATCGTTTTCAGTACGGAGTACGGATATAAAGCTATAACAGTCACGAAATAGAAAAAATTATTATTGACTTAATTTAGTAATAAATATTAGAAATTTTCATATTTTAGTAAAAAAATTTAATAAACCGTGCATTTTTAATATTTTTATCCAATGCTAACTTAATGCCAACTATCTATACTTACTATGCCCAGTGCTATTGATTATACACCAAGTATATAATCAATGCCAGTACTTTTTCCTTTCAAGTGGCAAAACTAAAATCACAGTATCTGTCATTTCTGAAAATAGTGCAGTTTTGAGGTTACAGATTCAAGCCATCATTTGTAAAGGTAATTGTGTTTTATAATATTATAGTGAAATAAATTTTATGAAGTAGTTTTACGTGTCATCTCATTGTGATGCCCACAACGAAAAATAGTAAGTTTATTTTATTTAAATACTAGACATCTTGCATGATGCTTATTGTTATAAAAAAAATGAAATATGTGTGTTACACTTTGATATTTATGACATGGAGGATGTTTTAATATACCATTTACATAATGCAATGTAAATTACGATGGAGGATGGAACCCTAAGTCCACGCATACGTAGGCCTCATTCGGGCCCTTTGTACTACTCCCTGCCGGACACACGGTGCCACAGAATGAACGGGTCACCCATCCATGTACTGAGCAGAGCATGAGTTGCTTAAATGTCAATACCGCCATGGATTGTGACTATACATTCTGCCGTACTGCTGGCATATAATGCAATGATTATTTTTCTGCGGTTTGTTTAATAAATACTGTTAGCAATAGTAGCCAAGTTAATTTCTAAGGTACTAGTAAAAATGGACGGTGGCTCAGTCACACGTACGTACGTCTTTCCATCGTACTCTTTGTATCTAGTAACTAGTAAATTTATCTCACTTTTTGGAAAAAAATAGTTGTGTATGCGAGGCTAAAGGAATAGGCAAGTTCGTGTCAGCCCGTAACGAGTTCTTTTCCATTAATTTCTCATTACATTTAAAGCTATTATTTGATTTTTGATATTTATGGATAAGTGTGCGAAGTATAGATTATGTTAATTATTTCGCAATAGGAATATCTTAGAAAACGGCGTCAAAAGGTTTAGAGCTCAAGTGCTTACTTGAACACAATTCAATAACAAAGAATTTTGATATGCTATATGAAAAAATGAATATATTATATACATGCATTCTTCCATCATACCTAGATCTGGCAGAATTTGTTTCACAGTTCATAAAAGTAGAAAATAAAGGCGATTAAAACGTGTGCCCCCTCTGATTTGTGCAAATATTGTCTTTAATTGAACAAGAAGATTTTTAATAGTTTTAGTTGAAAACCGACACTGAATAATGGTAACCATTCAACAGTAACACACATAAACTCAAAAGTACCTACAACTGTCCACCATTTACAATGCATTGTAGTGGCACCATCATCGTTATATTCAGTAGGGAATTACACAAATAATAGTTTTTTACTTATCATCATATAAAATATGTATAATGGTGAACAATTTCACTTACAGATAGGCAAGTTTCTTCTGTAAAAATCACCAGAAGTATGATGACAACATATTATTAAAATTCATACAGTTACTGGTGCTTTGGTAGAAATTATAAGCTCTGAAACTGTAGGAGATCAATGTTTTAATGACAGATCACGTCTATCAGAATTTCAACCAATATAATGTACTTATGATTTTGCTGACTATTGAAGACATTGTATACTATAATCTCAAATGATTTTTTTTTCGAATCAACAATCTCCCTCATGCGCCTTAAATTCCCCTCCCATTAAATGGCTTTCAAATTAACATCAACAATTTGTATACTTTTTACAGCTCCCTTTCCTGTGTTTTAGAGCATAATATATCGAATAATCATATCAGCTGTTGGTATGTCAAAGCTGAATCCCACAGGATTGATTAGAAAAACTTTTAGGTTTCTATTTTAACTCGAGTAACAAAAATTTTAAAAATGTGGTCTACCAGAGCTGGGAAGTATTTCAAAATTTAAATACTTTCAAGTATTTAAATACTAAAAGGTATTTAAATACTTATATTTAAGATACTTTTTGAAAATAGGATTTATATTTGAAATTTTAAATACTTTTGAAAAGTATTTAGTATCTTGTATTTAAAAAAGGTATTTAAGTACTTCTAAAATATTTAAATACTTTTGGAAGCATTTAAATACTTTTAAAATATTTAAATACTTTTAGAAGTATTTAAATACTTTTAAAATATTTAAATACTTTAATGACCTTACATGACCTCATCTCATCCAAGGCCAAAAAATATATTAAAAATATTTCAATAATGGTATTTAATACTTTTGATATTTAAATACTTGTCATATTTAAATACTTTTAGTATTTAAATACTTTAACTAAGTATTTAAATATTTTTAGTATTTAAATACTTTTCCCTCAAAAAAGTATTTAATATTTAAATACTTTATTGATAGTAAAAGTATTTTGTATTTAATATTTAAATACTTTTTAAAAGTATCTTTCCCAGCTCTGTGGTCTACTTATCAAAATCCCCATGAATTATGTGCTGTATTACATTAAAACTTCCATATAAATGAAATAATGCCATGCTACTATGTCATAACCATATTCTCAATAACTAATAACCAAATAACACAAAACTTCATGC